>JAQBSW010000481.1:0-200421 GCA_029291075.1 Eudiplozoon nipponicum
GTGCTATTTGTCAGAAAAACAAGATCACACAAAACGAAGCTACCCGCCTTCGACTTCATTTCGGTAACATGTCCGAACAGCAGCCGAGACACACGCCTCGTCCAGTCTTCGTTCACCCACAGCTCCACAGCTGCAAGAGAGTACTCGTTCGCAACAATAATGCTGTTGCACCACTACAACCCAAGTATCGCGGTCCTTACCCGATTTTACTCAGACAGCCAAAATACTTCATCATTATGCAAGGCGCTACACCGACATCAGTAAGCATAGACAGGTTGAAACCGTTTATCGAACCACCTGATCCTGAGAGCGTTCAACCTTCTACACACGTCTCAGGCTCCGTCTGCCCACAATCTCAATAACCTGCTTTGTATAACGCGTAATTAATTTTTTTAAAACATTAACATTAACTATAAAATTTTTTAACCTTACGTTATTTTTCGTATTTGTCTCACGTGGCATAACCAGCTGTTCTTAGCTAACAATTGTGTAGCATTTTTGAACAGTTCTTTGGTATTATGCCATCTCTGAGGCAATGTTCGTGTACATATTTTTATGCAGTTACCTTTGATTTTAATGTATATATTTTTACATTATGTATTTCTCACACATGACATTACACTGCCTATTTTGGTATGACCAGCTACTTAGAGCTAACGCTTTCGTGTAGCAACACTAAGTAGTGATCAGCTTCATATCATGGTACAGGCCACTTTCAATGCATATCTCAACTTTATCAATTGCACAAAGACCACTCTACAAATGTCATGACCACAACGTCGAGCACTCTAGCTCCTTTGGTCGTATACAAACACATTGACAACGATCCAACCTGCTTAGGTTTTAACTTAAACCTGGCAAATTCAGAGGCGATTTACCTCGAAATCTTCACGCTGCGGCTCCAAAAACTTACACTGCTCTATTTTGCCTCACGTGCTATGACCGACCACTAGAGCTAACAATTTGTGTAGCAATTCCTAGTGGTTACCTGGCATCATATCATTGTTGAAGCAACCAACAAGCATATTTAAGCCCAGCACTTATGGTTCATCATATTTTTGCTTAACTTGGTTCGAACTCTGTCATGCATTTCTTATCTAGCCTCGCAGAGAGGAATTTTTTTCCTTTTTTTTCAGAGAGGAAAGTGTTGTAACGACACAAATCAATGGCCGACATATTGCGTAAATTAAATTCAAATTTATTTACGTTGCACCAATGAGAAAAAAGCGAAATTGCCGTTTAACCACGTTTAACCAATAGTGTGCAAGTAGACATATTGCATGCTATTTAAGCACGGTAATTTACCATGCAAGTCAGTTGTGGAATTTGCATTCTACCTGCTTCACGCGTGTGCGTTCTGTCGGCTGTCAATACCTACGCTGGTGATTTGATAGTTTCACCAACAACTAACTACATCCGTGACTCATCTTGTTGCGGTATACCGGAGAGACGAGCCAATTAAGTGCAGAACCTGCAGGAGGCCATCCACATCGTGAGTACAGCTCAACCACGGGAGCGACAACTCAACCAGAGTCCACCCAAGGCTCTAGGACATCTTCAAACTCTGAAGACTTCAAGAGAACGCATTACCAGGCCCTCTTAAGGGCCCCCATATCAGTAACTAATCTCTATTCAGAGCACCTTAACCGAGTTTGTAACGTCGTACGGCATTTACTAGGGCGTTTACAACATCGATAATGAAAAAAATAAAATGGTTTACCTTATAAATTAGAAGCACTTATAAATAGAGATGTGCTCTTTGTTTTTCGTCACTTACAAGTATAGGTTTCAACTCAAACCGTTATAAGTGTTTAATATTTAGAATAAATATATTCCACTTATATGGTTGGATAGACGTGTATATATATTCGATCGAGTAGAGTCAAAGCGAAGCGACTAAATCTAAATTATCTAATATCATCCAGATTATTTTTCGAAAGCTTGCATGTAAATTTTTATTATACTCTAAAATTTACAAGATAAGTAATTAATTACAGAATATATTACGAGAAACATATTTGATATGATCTCGTTCAAATTTATCGTGTGCAAAATAGAGAAAAACTATGTTTTACTGATTTTTGCTTTTTTTAATTTTACAATGCATTGCCTGGATTAGTAAATATTATATATTTATACATGAATTGTGTGTATATATCTGCATAATTTTCAAAGTATTTGAACTTTCGTCAGATATATTGAGTTATTAATAAACGCTCATTAGCTCTATGGTTAATTTTTATACATTTTTTGAGATAGTGAAATCGAGAATTTCAAAATTTGAATAAAAGATAAAGTGTTACTGTCTTTAACAAAAGCAAAAATTACTCTGAAGCGGAAATAGTAAATATTGTCAACCGTACCCGCTGTTCTATATATTTAGCGGTTTAATATATGTATATATATATATATATATATATATATATATATATATATATATATATATAATATTGTAGGAGGTTTTTGTGGGGTTGCGTTATATTGAGCGATGCTATGATATTCTTACATATGCCTGGTAGCTGAGGTCGGAAGAAATCGGTTTTGAGGGCCGTGCTTATGACCAGTCTCACTTCTTTCCCCAGTGTCGTGATGGGAGAAGGCGAAGTCGAAAAATCACACGTGTATTATGAAGAATGTTACAAAGTAAATTAAAATTCAATGTTAGTCAAAATTGACCGTGCTCTAGATGGCAACAAAATAAAATATTGTTAACACAAAGTTAATATCTAGGCACATAAGCAGTAAGTCATGAATCAAAATAAATAAATCCAGAGTGCCTTAGCAGTATATTTTTGAGTCACTGATAATCGATCATGAACACACAAAATGTAAATCCTGGCTTTGACAGCTTAGACACAGTAATTCACTGCACGTAACTGGCGTGTTACGGATGTGTGTGTTTTGTTTTGAAACAAAACCCTGTTAATTACAAATAAAATTGCAGAGACAAAAGTCTCAACTGAATCTGCTTGAAACTAAACCCACATTTAGGAGAAAGATTTCTAAAATCATAATTAGAACAAGTGACCCTAAGGTGAACCGTATCATTATAAATTGAGTCTCTTTGGGTTTTAACGCGGAGCCGCGCGTTACAATATATATATATATATATATATATATATATATATATATATATATAATTATATTAAGCTAATAGTATTAGGAAATTTGTGCTGTTTAACATAATTTTGTATTCAAGTATGTATTAGGTGTTGCGAACCTATTAACAAATTAGTTCAGTTGTGAAAAGAAGGATAAACCAAAGACAACATGGTCACAACTGAACTAATTTGTTACTAGGTTCGCAACATCTAATACATACTTGCATATATATTAGTTCTCCGCAACAAACAGTATTTAAGTGTTATATATTTGTATTGCTGCTTTTAATGTATTTAGTGTTTTTCCTTCAGATATATTGAAATTTTATTAGAATGCAATACGAGAGTTCACTAATTGAAATAAGGTCAATATAAAGTTATGCAATTTGACCTGTACATTAAAAAATCAGTTGACAACCTGCAATGCATCGATTATATAATCGTAATGCATTTTGCTGCGCAACACGCTGTTTCACTTGTATAACCTTTCGTGAATTTTCTGAATCACGCTAATTCATGTTGCAACTTTACCGATAAGTCGTGATCCATTTCTTTTGTTATCGGATTTTTCTTATTTCCAGCCCACTTGTTTGTCGAGTATATCATCAAAAAATCTCACCTTAACTCTAAATATCGCGTTTCCTACAATCTGCTTTTGCTAACATATTTTTAATATTTATTTTCATGACAATCACTTACAAGGAATCAAAACACACATAGCAAGGCTTTTGAGACATCTATAAAGCCGCCGCCGTTTTGGATCTATCGATATTTACAAAAATGGACAGTAAAATTTTCTAATGGCCTATCTTAAATATACCTACTAATTACACAGATATTTAGCCGTTTTTATTTACTAAATCTCTGATAGATATGTTAAACTTTAAATACATACATATAGCCTAAATCGACCGCCTTATCCTTGTAACGGTTCAGAGAGAGTGGTGTTTAACGTTGAAAAATCTTCCAAGAAAGCAGTTACAGATAGAGGTACTGAAGAAGATTGTTAATATATAAATGGACAAATGCTGTAATTAGAGATATTTTCGGACCAGAAACGAATGTCCAGAATTTCTTCTAGAGCTCTGCTATGTGTGACCAGTTGTCCTTGTTAATGCTCATTAAGCAGATGCACGTAAACTATTAGATAAATAGAATCGGGTTGTGGTAAATTCTTTGTACTGGGCTTCGCATAATGTTGCTGATAATTTGTTGGCAAAACCAAAACGTTTATCAACCATGTAAATCAGTTTAATAGGTTAGGCGACCACGATTACCGGAAACGCAGCAACAAGAGTTGGTGCGACTTCCAGCAAGATGTTATATTAAAACAGCCTGTGTAAACAAATTTTGTAAACAGAAAGCGTAAACAGAGACGAAATCGAACTGGCGATACTGACTGCAAATAGTAAACAAATCTGAGCGTGATTATTAGTTAATTATTGTCCATATATAATCAATGAAATGCAAGTAGCACGTGTAAAGTAAATCATCAGCTCAGATTTTTAATATTTCTATAGATATATTGTCATTCAGCGAAATAGCATTATCTGTTTGAAACAAATTTAAAATTGTTAGAGATTCAATTTGACCATTTTCATCGCTATCCTCCCTGATAAACGGGAAAAATCAAAGAAAATTTCTTTTGGTGGGAGATGTTTTGTATCGTAGGGCAAATTTTAAACACAGCCTATCACATAATCAGTATTCTGACTCTAGGTTAACAATATTTTGCTTTGAGTTGATGCCGAGCTGGTTCATAATTGTTAAATATTTCATCAATCATATGATGCTAAGTAACCATTAGTTATTTATACACGAAAAGTTAACCTGAGTGGTCCGTCTTACAGTTTGAAGCAAATTAAAGCGCTATTCAATGGTGTTAGAGTTACAACATGACATTACAAATTTAGTTGCAATAGGTGATGTCAGATTTAATTTGGTGACCAGGTCATAGTTAATGAGAGAAGTTCTTTGATGCCAATGTGGCTGGTGTAAGCTCGACATTGTTTTTCATGAAAATCTGGAGAGAATATGTCAAGTGCGTATTTGATAAAATTGCTTTGTGATTGATAACTGCCTACATAGTACTATGTAGCGCATGACTACATATTGTTGCCAAATTAGGCATTATATCCAAGTGGCTGGTCTTATCACATTAAAAAATATTATGGACTCAAACATAAGCCATTCGGTGCAACTGAATGGTGTATAAACAATACGACATAAAAATTTAATGTTAAAAATCATTAAGTGAAATATGTTTATACTGGATATGTATTTGTTTTTGTCACAGAGGTTATTTTGCGATAATTACTGCGGCTCCATAGAAAAATTGTAATAAGTATGCTTCTGAACTTTTTAAATGTTTGATGACTTATTCTTTCAAAAGACATGAAAACTCATTTTAGCGGCTCAGAATCTCGCAGGAAATAACGGCTTTTTCTAAAGTGTAATAGATTGTCCTGTAGTGCTGATTAGGTGTACCGTGTTCGTGACACATAACTATGACCTGTTGTGATCGAACAATAACTAGTGTTTTCGAAGAGCTGTGAAATTTCCATTGAATAATTGCATGTAGCAACCAAAGTTCAGAATATAAAATCTTTGTTCAAGTCTAATGGAGGGGTTAATGAATATCTGATTTGCTAAATCAGTTATAAGCCGATATTTTTGCAGGAAATCTATGCCTAGCATTTTATGTGAGACATTTGCAAACATGAAGATTGCAAAAATTAACATCGTGAACCTATATAAAATTTTTGACGATGGCACCCGTAAGTATGGATTGTCTCAACCGTGGCTGTTGCATGCAGAACACCTAAAAATATGTCGGCATCCGAGTTATATTGTTGAATAGAAACTGCTGTAGCTGTACTTACGAGAAATTCCTCTCGGGTTTTTAGATCTAGAAAGCGCAAATGAATGCAATATTGTTTAACTGGATTTTAGATGCAGATTTGCTGAACTGTTCGTTCGAAATTTTCTATTATATTAACATGAAACGCAGCAATTTGTGTTTGGATATTGATTCTCTCGTTTATGTGTATAAAATTTTACTGTCTTTACTGTAGCTTAAGTTCAGTCACAAAATGAAACTGAACTACCATAAGGGCACATCAGAATTGCAGTTATCTTAGAAAATTAAAACTGCCACTCATTTATCTACGATAAATTCCTCTCTTGTTTTAAACTCTAGAAAGTACAAATGTTCTTTTTCTTGATTAGCCGAATCGTATATGCAAATGTTTGATCATTTCGTTCGTTATTGTCGACTATATTATTGACTTCAAGCTTAATAAAGATTGGACGGAAGGAATCATCATAGACTGCATCCATGTGAGTTTTGAATATAATTATCTCATTTTTGCTTAATAAAAATGCATTAATTACTTGTTGTAGCCAATTTACATCCATGAAAATAGACAGACATCCTTATGTTAAATTCTCCGTATGGTCCAGGCAATTTCGATAAGAGTTACATAACGTCTCGTCATTACAGAAAGTGTTTTTGGATAACGCTATCTAATTGATTTGAGTGATATAGATTGTCCTCTGTGCTTTAATATTCTATTTGGTTTTATTAACCTCTGCTTTTCTCACGAATAATCTTTCAAAAATATTTTACAATTCTGATAGGGATCTCTTAGTAAAGGATAGCTTAACATCATCGAATGAGACACCTACTGGTGAATACTGAACTAGGCTAGGTTCGAGAACATACAGGACTGGAGATTTCTTACGGGACTTTAAAACATAATACGTCAAAAGTGCTTAAGAAAAATTAAATAATATTTTAGAATACAAGGGCTCTGTAAATCTTAAGTGCTAATACAGAACATCTAACAATAATTGCCATCAAAGATTGAATAGCCGGAAATTGGAACAGATATAGGCTGAATTTGCCTCAATTGAACTATTTCTTCGACTTGGCACTGAAACTGTTATTGATATAATGACGAAACCTGTGTACTGGATGAATCTCCTTTTCCAAGCCATACAATACTTAATTTATATTAACAAATGTATGTATTTAATGGGTAAGGTGTTCATATCATGATCGCAACTATATTTAAAATTAATTATAATGCTGAAAAGCTCAGAAATAATGAACACAAAATAGAATCTATTATTGTATTGGTAACTTGAATTGGCGTAAAATCTTATGGTAACTTGAGCTATAATTACAACGCAAAAACTTATCAAAATGTTAGACGACCAAAAGTGCCAAATCCAAATATTACCGCATCCTTTTGATGTGCTCCACTAATAGGTTTTTCAATTACATTTTCGATGTACAAAATCTGACCTTCTTCATCTTGATATTAAGAGAAATCTAGAAAGAGATAATTCCTGACGGCAAAATTTTTCAATTTATGTCCGAATCGAGGGGGTAACGATTGTCTTATGTGCTAATTTGGACGGATGTGTTGATTCGCAGTGTTGTTAACTTTCTAAGATTGTAGTCAAATCTGAAATAGATCTCTCTTAAAAGAATAGCCTAAAGTCATCAGATGTGAGAATGGAGGATGGCCACTGAGCTAACTTAGATTTCAATATCTTCATGCTTGGAATTAACTTAAAGGACTTTAAAATGGTTATAATAAAAACGCGTTAAGTGGCAAAAATTTACAGAAAATTAATTTAAGATATAAGTGCCTTATAAATTCTAATACTAACATCAGATCGCTTATCAATACAGCTTCCTCTATTCTAACTGACAATGTAGTATCCATTTCCGTTGGTACATACGTCAACTATACCACCAAAAATTGAACACAAAATAATGTACAAAACGCATGTAGTGGAAACAAACTTTTAGACTGCTTTAGCAACTAAATTCTTTGATTTAGACATATTCACAACTTGTATCACAGATAAGCCGAGATGGAAATGAAGGGATGACACAGTGATAAAATCTGCGTATTAGATGTGCTTACGTCGGTTGTTTAATGTATATCAATAATTCCTGTTTAAGCTCTATTTGTAGTTCAAAAATTCTTTTAATGATTTTTATTATCAAAGGAAGTTGTGTAAGTAATTTAAAACATTAGCAGTGCTCTCAGTTTCTGGTGGGATCGCCAGCTAGCAATGTTATGCGATGATACTAAAAAGACAAAATAAGTTTTCGAGAGAGCATTTAAAATAGTGGCCCTTAACAGAACTATGGAGTAATTCACTGGTAAAAACCGTGAGTGTTAGAACTTATCAGCTGCGATTGGATGTTCAAAAGTCCTTCTAGATTTAGCTGGTTCTGTCCTGTTCGTTGACTGGTGATTCTTTGAGTAGATGCACTTTAACAGGTAGAATTGTCAAAACATGATGTGTCAGTTACTATTCTAAGGCATTTACTAGTCTTGTTGAAGGTCTGCGGTATCAACAAGATGGCTGGCACACATATAAATCCTATTATTAGTTGATCGATCACGTATGATTGGAAACGCAGCAACAAGAAGATTGATATGACTAAAGACTAGAAGATTGAGTTAAAAAGCGTGGTAAAACGCAAGAGGAGTAGTCGCCGTAATCAGTCAGTGCAGCAGAAAAGGTAAGATAACTTGCAAATAGCAAGCAGAGCGGAAATTATTGTGTTTTTTGCATCGTGCTTATATAGTTACGAAGTCAAATTTAATTCGTCAACGGTAGTTTGCGCGATCTCATTGGTTATGTGTATTTAATTTGGGAGTTAATTTTTTAAATATCGGTGAAATAATTTGAGTCTTAACACAATAATAAAATTCTGATAATTTGCGTATTTGATATACTGACATAAGTTATTTTCCTTACACACATATTTACTGTCCACAGAAAATTCGTCGGTGAAAATTCGTTTAATGATTTTGTATTGTAAAAACAAGTCTGTTTACTATGTTAAAACAGTTATAATTCTCTTCCATCCTGATGCGGTCGTTGTTGTTTCGCTCCGGCTAGAGTGCTGTGTAACGTTAAAAAAAGACAAAGAAGCTGTTAATGTAGATAGCCTTCTATGACGCCAGGGAGGCGTTCACTAACAAATGCAGTGAGAGTTTGTGAGTCCTAGCAGATTGTAAGTGTGCATAATTCACTCATAACTGGAACGATTTGTGTCTTATTCGTAGGCTGGTAAACATTTGAACAGACATACGTGTACTATTAGAATTGACGAAGCAGGATGAATTAATTGCTTTTTAAAAGATTGAACTAGTCTTGTTGAAGGTCTGCACCAACACCGAGATGCCTGGCACTCGTAGAATTACGATTAATAGAAGATCGATTACATATTATTAGATGCGTTGCAACAAGAAGATTGGTATGATTGACGATTATTCGAATAATTGAGAATGTTAATGTGACGGCTTGAATTAAGTGTCGTGCAACGTTACAAAGAGAAAACAACGCGGATTATGTTAGAGCACTTGATGTGGGTGGCCCTTAACAGAACTGCAAAACCGTTCACCGTCAAATGCCTTGACAGTTTATGAATGTTGCTGTGGTGATAGGGTCTAGAAATACTTCCAAACACTTTCTCAGTTTTCCGATTGGTTGGCTGGTGTTCCTTTTGTGTGGATGCACCGGAATAAGTAGATTTGTCGACGCCGTATTTGTGATTTGTTGTTCAAAGGCTTAGAATTGTCTTGTTGGCTGGCACACGTAGAAATCCGATGAAAAGATGATCGATTACATATGACAAGTTGTGCAGCAACAGGAAAATTTGCGTGACTGAAGCCAAGAGAACACTTTGTGGTAAACACATGTCTAGAAGTTGGCGTAGGAAGACAGTCAAGAGGAGAAAGCGACAGCAATCACAAGTAGCGACCAGAGCAGAAGCGTTTTGCGTGATAAATGCGTCGTGCCTATATATATACATAGTTGCATATCATTAGTCAACGGAAATTTTGCGCGTTTTGAATGGTTCTTCGTATTGAAATTTTGAATTGATTTTGGCAATATGTCAGCAAATAAGTCCGAGCCGTAACGCACTTGTAAACGCCCCAGCTTCAAGTAAATGCCGTACGACGTTACATTCTCGGTTAAAGTGCTATAGATATAGAGTTATTGTACTTATAGGGGGCCCTTAACAGAGCCGGTCGTGCGTTCTCCGGCAAATTTCGAGAAAGACCCGTCAGTGTGAAGATGTCCTAGAGCCTTGGGTTGGCTCGGGCTGTGGTTCCTTCTGTTGTTGCGTTGTAATCTCGATGTGGAAACTTCGTTGAAGTTCTGCATTAATTAGCTCGTCTCGCTTGTTGTACAGGAAAACGATAGGTGTCACTGATGTTGCCAATTGTTGGTGAAGACAATCCAATAACCAGTGTAGGCGATGACAGCCGACAGCACGCACACGTAACGCAAAGCAGAAGGCAAATGCGACAACTAAACTGCATGGTAAATTTGCCGTGCTTAAATAGCCATGTCACAGCCTACTTGCACACTATTGGTTAACGGCAAGTTTCGCTTTTTTTCTCATTGGTGCAACTTACATAAAATTGAATTTTATTTACGCAATATGTCGGCAATTAATTTGTGTCGTTACACACTTGTATATTAGTTTATGTTGCATAATGTTTTATTTGAGTTTCTAGTTGGCGTCTTTTAATCACCAAACGTTATATAACAGAATTTATGTTCAATGTTTTATTAAATTTAAGTATACTGAATTGGTTTCTCTGATAATTATTATTATCTGCTATCAAATATGATCTGCTTCACAATTTTACTATCTACTGCTGAATGTGTTTAAATTTTTAAACTTCATTAATTGACATTTATATTTTGTTTGCTGTCTTCACGTATGTAAGTTATTATGACATATATTATTCGATGGACGATGGCTGGGTACTATTGCATTTCTTAAAGAACTGTAAATATACCTGTTTGTTATTATGTGTGGTATTTTGTAGCCAGATTTATCGATTGTCGCATTAACTGAATCCCAAAAGCAAGATATTTACTTTCTAATACATATTTATTCACGTTAACATGTTGATATAAGTTCATAAATTAACTTAGTATTAACAATTGGTAAAGCCTTTTCAAACGATTGTTAATTTTTTAAATATTGTACGAAAAAATAAGATTTTCTGATTAACTTTAATCTTCCAGAATAGTTTACTCAAAACTTCGATATTAGATTAGACTATTAAAACATTCCTTTTTATTTAAACAAATATGGTGTTATTGTTCATTGTATGTGACCAAAAGATATTCGTATGTGTATATAAATTTTGAGTTGTAATAATTGGTGTTCATAATGACTAGAAGACTTCAATATATGCCTAGTTAGCATGTTGGTTTCTTGATAGTCGTTGTCTTAATCAATATTTCGTCTTGTAGAAGTTTGAAAAAGTAGATGCGCATTGATTCATAATAACGATTCAGACATTAGCCTCCCTTTGTAGAAATTGTTTTAGTGTGCTTGATATCATTTTGTTTTGCTTACAGTGAACTTTTTATTTGTAATAGTAAATCAAAAAGCTCTAATGCCAACAAATGGTGCAAGTATTTATTCAAACATGTTAATTATTAAAAATTATTTGTGATTTCAAAAATGGATTTTCAGTAGTCGAATTTGTGTGATATTGTCGAGCTAGACCTATTAATTTTTGTTTGCGACACGTTTAATGTTTTCCGACTGTCGGTTTTGAACCCTGTGGAGCTCCAACACTGAAGGTCAGGGAAGAGATGATTTTCTGTCTAGTGTCATGACGGATTGTCTTTCTGATAGGTATTTAAATATTAAAGCAGTATTTGTGCTTAAGATTAGGTTGATAAGTTTCTCAACAATTGTGTATATGCCTATTTCATCAGAGGCCTAGAAATATTTCATTAGAGTCGTTTTTTAAAGATAGAATATTGTGTATTTTATCTTGCACAGCGATGATGTTTGTCGTACATAATCGATTTTGAGTGAAACCATGTTTATGGGGATCTTTGAACTGGAATTCAATTAGTTCATGTATGATACTGTCCAGAAATTTAATGAGTGCAGATAAGTTAGCTATTTGTCCTTATTTTTTGAACCCACTAAAGGTTTTGGTGTTTTGTAACAGTTTGAAATTTATCTGCTGCATTTTATCCGTGATGTCTTGGGATATAAGCGTGTTGGTATAATTATAGGCCGATAGTTACTTTAAGTTTACTGATTAAAGAGCATGTTGACAGATACGCTGGATGAGTCAATTTGGTGCTTAGATTTTATGTATTTCATGGCTTTCTCTATTATATATTCTGAGCTATTTTCGATCTTTAGACAGCTTAGGTGATCGTATTGAGATAACAATGGAGGAAGTGGTGAATTATTCGGCCTTTGGCCTGCTATGTATGAGTTTGCCAAAATTGGCAGTCATGGTTAGAAAAGTGCATTTACACTTATTCTACACACACATATATATATATATATATATATATATATATATATATATATATATATATATATATCCTGTTATTATAGATTTAATTCCTTATTAGAGGGAAGGCTTGTCAAGTGTTAAATTTTTTGCAAATGTCTTTTTCTGTTTGAGTACGTTATCTTATTCTTTCATTTTATAGTCCATTTATTTTTGTTTCTTTATACGAATGGCTGGTACATACACTGGTCTGTGGAATAGCTTATTTCCGTGTTGTGATAGTGATAATTCATGATTAAGGATGGCAGCTGTAAGTGTCGTATTCGGTTCTTCGGAAGCATGCTTTGTTTTTGGGATAATTTTGTAGTGTATTCTCATTAATGTTGTACATCTTGTGGATTTGTGTAAATAATAGCCAATCTGTACGTCTTGGTTGTGCGAGAGAATCATGAACTGTGGGCGCATTGATTGTTAGTGTGATAAAAAGTTGTACGTGATCACATCGTGGCATGTAATTGGAACGTGTAATATCTGTTGCTATGTTAGTTAATATGAGGTCAAGATAACTTTCTAGTCTGGTCGGCTGAACAATTATTTGAATGAGTCCAGATTGACTTAAAATATTGAAGATTTTGATTGCAGAGCATAAGCGATTGGGTACGTACTCGGTGAGGTTAAATTGAATAATTATTCCACTGGTGATAATGTTGTCGCTGATTATCACTATTGTCTTAAACCAGGTACACAAAACAAGAAAAATTTAAGGAGTGACATTATTAAACGAACATTGGTTGAGTGACATTATTGACAAAAATAATCGTCAAGGCACAAAATTTATTAAAGGTGAGAAATGTGAGGTGGAGCATATAGTTACTATGAGACCTATCGGACTACCATTGGTTGTCAATAGTTGATAAAAGTGGATAAATCTGCTACCAAGGCATTTGACCTAACTATGCTTACCTCGGAACCCGTGCCAATAGGAAATTCCAGTTCACTCAATTTATCATGAATGATGTATTTATTGCTGGAAATCCCGGCAATGTTCTCAAGATCTCCGCTTAAGCAAAATCTAACCGTCTTGCTGGCTGTCTTAGCGCTTATTTCTATTGTCGCAATATCTGATCTCGACTTCAATCTACACTTTATAAGCTCATCGTGGAGACTACAGCACCTACTCGCGTGAATTCTCCGTGTTTCATGTCGAGGTATTGATGGAAACTGGTTTGGTGTTGCCTTTCCAGTTGGGTCTACCTAAACGCGGATAGAAGCAGCCTTCTACCTGGCACTTGACACTCCATTAATATTCAAAATGTGCATTCACCATTGTTATGGTTGTTAAAATGTTGATGCAGGCGACTTCCACAATGCCTGAATTTCCTAGTTTGAACTCGAGATTGCGATCTGTAAATCACCATGTCTTCGTTTTGGCGTTTAACATTCATAACTTCCCTTCGAATATCCTGAATTTCTTGTACAATCTAAAGAACTGAATTTGTTCTGAATTGCTGCATCGTGACTGAATCTGCTGTCAAAGCGTGTGCCTGTAGTTATTGCAGTCTGTACCCGCCATCCAACCATCAGAGTTTACTAAACCAATCTCCATGTATTGCACCAAAGACTTCTAACGTGGCTCTAAGCCTGTTTGGTAGTTCAGCTGTAAAAATGTAATTAACAACAAGCTTTTACACTAAATCGTTCATAAAACTGGAGAAAGTTTACACCCAAATTTTCTATGCGCAACACTTCCGAAATTTGTGCGGAACTTCCAGGATGATATCACCTTTGGAGCTCGGCTATTTATTACGCACAGCTGCTGCATTTGGAAATTTATGCAAATAATCCAGGATTCGCCCGTCTATCAACTAAGCACAGTTTAATTTGTTCAAGTTAAACTGTCGATCCTTGTTTATGTGGATTTGACCGCATTTTTCTTGTGCGGGACAATTGATAGCACTCTTAGGTCGGTTAAATCTTGAATTTTCATCATTTTCAGGTGATGTAATTTTTGGCCTCAATTGATGGGTTCTCACTTGTCCCTCCTTTTTTAAGCCTTCCATTAGCTGATTGTCTGAAAATGACGTTGGAACAAGATTTTCCATTGTTCTTTTACCTAATTTTCGAGACCGAATTTTCAGTCTCATCTTCAGGGTTGATACAATACGCACAGGAATAAAACACAACTTGTGGCAAATGTCCTTCTTTATGTTGTGCGGTCATGTGAGATGGCCTACTAAAGCTGTCAGCGCTTAGACAGCTTTATAAATTCCTGTGTTCGCTCGCTCCAGCTTCGGTTGTCAGCTGAGCGTCGATATCCTTTTCTGAATAGCAAAATTTAAGGGTCGACCATTTATATCTAGCCACTGTTTCATGTACCATCGCCATCGAATTTCGTTATGGATCATCGATTTGGATGGTCAGGACCATAGTTTACAAGATCGATGACATCTCTCTTGACTGGCTTCGAATCAACAGTTTAAAAATAAGTATAATAATCTAGTAGTAGTATTTATTTCTAAAGTCTGATCTATACATCAGAAGATTAGTAGTTTCGATTTTATATTGTTTTTATATTTCTGCGGCTCTAAGATATTTTACCGATCGACAGGGACGTAAACTTTTTTAAACTCTATATTTATGCATTCTATGTTCTTCATAATCAAACACATTATCTGTATGAATAATGGCCTTAATTGCAACCAGTGATGCCTTATTCCTTCATCAATTGTTTTACTTTTCCTATTATCATGTTTAGATCTTGCATTCTCTGTCTACTACATGTTTAATTATTTATTTTTTTAACAATTATTATATTCTGTCCTAGAATGTTGGATTTTGGATAACTTATCTTTTTAAAAAGTTATAGTTTGCATATTCGTGTTCTTTTGTCATTTTTTGTACAGGGCAGAATCAAGTGAAATGGAGAGAGAGAAAATTCCTTCTCCGTAAGTCTTAAGTAACGTTAAACTTCGATACAAACTTATTTTTTTAGTTTTACTTCAAATGGCATATTTAAATTCTTAGAATATCATTTACTATATGTTTTTTAGATTTATTATTTTGAATTATACCCTTTTTTATATTCTACTTCTTGTGTCCAAGTTTTGATTTTGTGATGACTTATTTAAAGTTATGTGATTAAAATACCAAATAACTCATTTCGATTTTGTTTATTGAAATTTTCAATATACGCATATATCATATAAAAACCTTTACTTACTTTTAAACCAGATTTCGATTAGAATGCTGATTTTTGTTGTGATTTGAGACTTCAATCGATTTGGATTGTATATTTGTGCAATTTTTTTCTTTTTCTATATGAGCTCGTCATAATCCATTTACATTTCCAGTGAACGTTTTAATCATGATTCCACACAATTAACGCCTGTTAAATTCAGGTTTTTTGCTCTGTATCTCTTGTTGGTTAGAATGTAGAATGATTCCGTCGTTCCTTGATTTAATTTTATCATCAAACAAGCAAATCTTCGACGATCAAAGTTTTCTACATACTCTTTTTATAATACGAGTTGCTATTATGTCCCCCACGAGTAAGTCCATGAACAATTCTTTATTGCCAGAACTTAGAATGTCAATCACACAAAATGTATGCTTATACATATCCCTTGCTTATCGATCTTGACTACCATAATTCTCAATAACGGTTATGGTTACTAAAATCATTTTCGATCACTGTAGTCAGCATTCCATAATTAACTATTAAATAGAAAAGGAAGTTCGACTTCAATATACAAAAATTATTTTGATATGAAAGCCGAAAGTTCGCGTATAATAATTTAAGGGTCGACCAGTTATATCTAGCCACTGTTTAACGTATAATCGCCATCGAATTTCGTTATGGATCACCGATTGTGATTGTCAGGACCATAGTTTCGAAGATCAATGACATCTTTCTTGATTGGCTACCGAGGCAATTTCGGTAGTTGGCTGGAGCCGTAGGAGGCAGGCTGATCGTATCGTGGCCAGATAGTGTTATTCACGATACTAACCACTTGTACACGCTGCGATGTATCCTTGCCAAGTAATTCTTGAATGAAGGGCGACTGTGGACGCTCAGCAGCACAGTCCAGTAGGAAGGTCTGGTTAGTTCTGCCATATTGGAATCCATCGTGCTGCAAGTATTGATCTTCATATATGCAAATATGTATGAATGATAGAACGGATAGTCGATTTTCAGGTGAAACGGTTAAAAGCTAGCTGGTACTCCACTGTGCGCATAACTATCTGATTTTAATTTTTGATCGACGTACAACATTGTCAAAAACAGAATCTTCAATATGGTGCTTTACAGCATAAAAATGCTTCCCATTCAGTTAACAAGTGCAGGACAAGCTTAGACAACCATCTTTCAAAAGTCCGTTCAAAACACCGTGCCGTCTCAGAGATACAATTTTCAGACAGTTGTTTACCTAAAACATCTCTGTATATAACAGTTCTTTTAGCTACTAAAATTAAACAGTTTTTAAACGAGATGCCTAAAAATTTTGTTTATAAGTTACGCTCGAAAATCAGCAACGGGAAATATTTGTAAATACCTATTTGTCTCGTGACACCTGATGTCTTAGTTAAAAGATTGGCAGGAGGACACAGAATTCATATTGGCCATAACGACTATTTTTGAAGCATTTGGCTTTGGACTGTACTTGGTGGATAATTGTTGCTTGTTAGTAGGTAGGTGATTGTCTAACGTCTTTAATCTCTAACTGAAATTTAGTTTCGATTTGATTTCGTTTCTGTGTTGATGTAGTTTTCTAAAGACTGGGAGCGTGTGCAAATTTGTTAACTGGTTTAGTTATGTATTAGATATTTTTATTTAGTTAACAAAAATAAATAAATGACCTTTGTCGTTCCTAATGCTTTTCCTTACTTGAGGCTTGAAGAATAGTCATTGGCTGGACCGAATGGAGTATCATTATATTAGCATCACTCTTAAATTGGGAATATGCTTTTATAGCAGCTCTATATTCAAGTGATGGAGTACCATATTTGTTTGCATTACCACGGTCCATAACATCCTTTGGAGGACTTTATACAGCTCAACAATAGTGAAGTTTATAGACTTCTGTAGCTTCGAATCAACAATTTAAAAATAAATATAATAATCTAGTAGTAGGATTTATTTCGGAAGTCTGATTTATTCATCTGAAGATTAGTAGTTACGATTTGATCTTGTTTTTATATTTATGCAGCTCTAAGATATTTTACCGATCGAAAAGGACTTATAAACTTTTTTTGAATGTATATTTATGCATTCTATGTTCTTCATAATCAAAATCATTATCTGTGTGAAAAATGACCTTAATTGAAACCAGTGAAGCCTTATTCCTTTATCGATTGCTTTACTGTTTCTATTATCATGTTTAGATCTTGCATTCTTTGTCTACTGCATGTTTAATTATTTATTTTTTTAATAATCATTATATTCTGTCCTAGAATGTTGGATTTTTAATAACTTATCTTTTGTTTAAAAAGTTTTAGTTTGCATATTCGTGTTCTTTTATCATTTTTTGTACAGGGCTGAATCAAGTAAAATGGAGAGAGAGAAAAGTCCTTCTCCGTAAGTCTTAAGCAACGTTAAACTTCGATACAAACTTATTTTCTTAGTTTTTCTTGAAATGGCATATTTAAATTCTTAGAATATCATTTATTATATGTTTTTTTAGATTTATTATTTTGATTTATACCATTTTTTATATTCTACTTCTCGTGTCCAAGTTTTGATTTTGTTATGACTTATTTAAAGTTGAGTGATTAAAATACCAAATAACTCATTTTGATTTTGTTTTTTAAAATTTTAAATATATGCATGTCATATAAAAAAATTTACTTAATCTTAAACCAGATGTCTGTAAGAATGCTGACTTTTGTTGTGATTTGTGACTTCAACCGATTTGGATTGTCTAGCTGTGCAATTTTTTTCTTTTTCTATATGAGTTCGTCTTAATCCATTTAAATTTCCAGTGAACGTTTTAATCATAATCCCACACAATTGACGCCTATTAAATTCGGGTTTTTTGTTCTGTATTTCCCGTTGGTTAGAATGTAGAATGATTCTGTCGTTCCTTGATTTAATTTTATCATCAACCAAGCAAATCTTCGACGATCAAAGTTTGCTACATACTCTTTTTTTATAATACGAGTTGCTATTTCTTACCCCACAAGTAAATCCATGAACAATTCTTTATTGCCAGAACTTAGTATGTGAATCACACAAAAAATTATGCTTATACATATCCCCTGCTTATCGATCTTGAATACGATAATTCTCAATAAAGGTTAAGGTTACCAAAATCCACTTCGGTCATTGTAGTCAGCATTCCATAATTAACAAATAAATAGTAAGGGAAGTTCGACTTCAATATATAAAAATTATTTAGAAATGAAAGCCGAAAGTTCGCCTATAAAAATCTAACCGAATTTTCTCCAGATAATTCATTGTCTGTTTAAACCACTCAAGTGACACTAACAAAACTATTCTAAAGCATAAGCATTAACTCTATGAACAATATTATTTATAACAATTGCCATTTTATTGACCTCTAGGGTAATATAGCTTTTTTACCTAAATTTATCAATATTTCACTCTTCCGCCATTCTGGTCTTGTCGCCTTTTGTGTTAGACTTGAAGATAACTGCCCCTTTACAACACCCCTGATGCTTAAAATAGTAATGATTTAGTAATAGAATGTATTTTTAATATGTATAATGACATTGAACCATCGGCCATAATTTTATTATGTTTAGTAACTTTGTGTTGCACCCAGGTTTATCCATCATGTAATAGAGACACGGGGAAGCAATCCTTTAAGATTTCCTTCGGTCCTACTTTTTACACCACTCTTTGCCGTAGTGTCTCCAAATGTGCATTGCCATACAATATAGAGGACCTGGTGCTTTGTTTGTGGTATTTTGTGCGTGAGAACAACGTTAAATTAATTCTTTGTTGGTCGAATGTTTGACTAAAATTGTCTATGCTTATTGCATTTTTCTTTTAGAGCGTTTCTTTTGGGCCAATTAATGGAACGGAAGGTTAAGTAAGTGTACAATTGTGGTTAACTATTAATGGTCAATGTATGCATACCTTATTTGAAATTTTCTTTCAAAAGTACGTTATATTGATAATTTTTCAGCGTCTCGATTATAAAATTTTTGTTGATCATTATGTTTAGAGCTGTTTTAAAAATTAATTTTTATATTTTTACACCTAGGACAGCACATTGCATTTTGGATAGTGCCTATCGAGCCATAACCTATTGTAACTACATTTTTCATGTTTCTTGCAGATATTCTAGATAAAGTCCTCATTGAAAAGAACAATTCAGATTTATATATATTTCGGTTCCACTGATAGCTTTGATCTCTTCCCGGAAAATAAGCCATATGGTACTAGGAAAATTTAGATAATGGCAACTGAACGAGAACCCCTTACTCATTGTGCAGAGTTAACGTCACTTTGCACGTGGTAGTCTTCAGATAATTTTTTGGTTCTGAAGTTTCTGTGCAATGAAATTATTTTCAGCGCCGACCCTGACTTATCCAACAGCACCCGAACTAGTTTTCTGGCAGTTATTGTCTGCACGCACAGTTGACAGCAGTTTAGCCATTTTTAATATGGGCTAATATATGGTAGTTCACAAAATTAATATTAACATTTTTTCTCATAACCCACGCAATTAATCATTGTTTGATTGACTAACTGGTTTGGGTGTATTTTTTGCATGTTCGCATGAATGGGTGCATGCATATAAAATTGTTTATTTGCTTTTATTTATGCGTAGTGTGATGCATGGGAACCTCAAATCCGTCGAACAAATCTGTTCTTTCTTACAAGGAACTAACATTATATAGTTGTTGATGAGTTATTAATCAATCTTTAGATCATGCTTAAGATAATTTTGAAAGTAGTAATGACATCAGATGGACTTCGAATAGTTTATTATTTTATATTAGATGATTTCCTTGTTTATAACTTTAATATCAGTCGACTTTAATGTATGTTTTCCTTGAACGTTCTTCTTTTTGCAAATTTGGTCTTGCCTTGAAGTTGATTTGGCATAGATTATTTGTTTAAAGATCTATATTGACTTGGTACTGGATGTAGTCTATGTTTGTCCCTATCTAGGCTAGTTCAGTCCGTTTCTAGATGATTATTCTTACCTCATTCGCATCGGTGTGATTTTTAGCTGGTTCTTGTCGTTTCCTCGTTGTTATACATCCCCGAGTGGTGAGGGGACACCACTTGTACCAAATTCCCAAGAAACTCCATGAAATTGAAGCCGGCTTATCCTCCAAAAGGAGTCAGCCGCAGTAAAGTAAAAAAAAGTTATACATCCGTGAAGTATCAAATTTAATTATTGTTTTATTGCAGTGTTTGTGGATGAGGAGTGATATTTCAGCACATCGTTGTACTAATGCTTAACCTCGCAGCGTTATTTAAACTGATAATTTAACCAACTGCAAGCATATAACACTAACCCAGTTCGCCGCTTGGAAAATACATACTAATGTTAATCTATAGCCAACAAATATCTATATATTCCATCGTTATGCGACGGTGAGTCGTTAGTATCGATGTTATGCTGCTAATTAATAGTTAGTATAATTACCAGTCTACCAATAACGCTCTTTTAGATGCTTTGTATATAGTGGATGTTTGTCATATTACTGATCTCAACGTAATTCAAGTAACCTAACAGCCATTACACCTAAGTTAGGTTTTATCGTTAGCGCATTTAAGGTAGACAAGCTGGACAACCAGAAGCTCTTGCATGTACGTTGAATAAATTAAAAATTGATATATGTTGCGTATCTAAAACCAGATGGCAGGATCCTACCAGTATTGCCGAATTGAGTGCACCATCCTTATCTACGTATTATTGGTTTCAAACTTTTGGTTCTACGGATTTTTCTCAAGTTAGTCATCGGGGCGTCGATAGTGTCCTTAGCTCACGAGTGGAAGCTTTAATTGAACGAATCCTTGTAAACTACCAAATTTTAACATCATAATTAATTGAATCTAATAAAATCAATGCCAGAAATCTTAACCAACGTTGCCTTTGTATTGTATCTGTATATGCTCCAAAAGATTGCAGCACATAAGACAGGAAGGACGCTTTCTACTCGGACCTAAGCTGAGCAAAAACTTCAGATATATTTTTGATTATGGATGATATGAATGCTCAAGTTGGGGCTTAAGTAATGCAGAATTCCATTTAAGTGGAAGATACATTTTAGGCTCCATGCGCAACGATAATGGTGAGCGATTGTTGGATAGCTGCGCGGAAGATAGATTATATTTAAGTAGCTCAAACTTCCGACGTAGTGTAAGACTGCGTTTGCGTAAACTAAATATAAATTGGGTAGTATGGGACCCAATCGGCTGTCTGGATGGGATCCACTTACGCATCATTGTTAGCTACGGGATTTGGTTGTGTTTATGGCGCGATACAGTTAAAACTCTTAGGAAGCTGTTTTGCCGATATTGCTTTTCCTTTAATCTTACTTAGCTATACTGGTGCTATGTAGAGGTTTAGTGCGTCTAGCTTGTTTTGTTTAGGAGCCCGTCATTAAAATTGTTTCTTTTTATTCTATAAATATTTTTTTCTTAGTTTAATTTTTTAAATGGTCATATGGCATTGAAACATCAATTACTAACAACATTTGTAATACTGGTCGTGATGATCAGATTCTGTCTGCTGTTTGTAGATTTCGCCACACACACAAACACACACACACACACACACACATATATATATATATATATATATATATATATATATATATATATATAAACTTATTGTGTTTTTGGTACTTTAAAACATTTTAATTTATCAATAGTACCCCTTTTATTTTATACGTTTCTTTTAGAGCACTTGAAGCTCAAAACCAGGCGTCAGATAAAAGTGAAAATACGTAAGTGATATATGCAATGTTTCTGTTGTAACTGTTTTCGTACTGAGGTACTGAAACAATTTCAAATTTCGTAAATGAAAATAATTAATGGCTTATATTGGTTAAGGGGGAAACATTTAGCACTAGCTTCTGCATACATTATGTTAGCACATACCGCGGGCTTCGTCATTATTGTGCTGTGTTAATAGGGATAGTACTAATTGCATGCTGATCATGTTTCAACCAATTTTCGCAAAAAGTTGTGGCCTTGTGCCTAAATATTGTACTGTTTACTGTTAATATAAGCTTTTATTTTGTAGTAAAATCGAAACCATTAAAATAAAATTAATTTCTCTTATAACAGGCTTGAATTTGTTGTTATTGTGTTTTTCGTGTACTTTAATTTTCAGCATGCACATCTTGATATTCAGTGTTTGTAGCTGTTTTGTTTACTCTTATCAATGAGTCATTTCTGCCTACATACCTTTGTTAACTAATGCCTATGTTTTATTTAGTTTTATCCACTGCTTGCTGAGCACCAGAGGCATGCATCAGTAGCAGAAGCCTTAATATTTGGGCGGCCTTTTGGTGGGTCATCGCAGCCTCATATAGTTAAGGAACACTGATTTGTTCGCTATTGCTCAGTCTAAGAAGACCGCTTACACATCCTGTTCACATGACCGCCTTGCTAAGTTCGGTGAATGCCGTATACGAACTTTTTTTTTGTCCCATAGTTTTATTTTTCTTTTAATACACGAACATATCCTAAATTTTATTCTGAAAATATTTATGGTGGGTAAAAATTTTATCCGCCTCACTTGATTAAAAACATATTTAGGCTGTTGTATATTGGGTGTTACACACTTAATAACAAATTAGTTCAAATATGTCCGGACAGATAAACCAAAGACAGCATAAACGGAAAGTATAATCTCGTGCACATTTGTTGCATGCTTACTAGCGACTTATCAGTAGGAGCCCGTATTAAGCCCTTTAACCACTATATATTTGGGTGAGAAATGTGGGAAAACTGTACCTTCCTCATTTCCCACATTCCTCATCGAAATAATTGGTAAAGGGCGGAATACCGGCTCCTACTGATAAGTCGCCAGTAAGCACGCAACAAATGTGCACAAGATTATACTTTCCGTAATTGTGCAGCACACATGAAACAGAACATTACGTTATTTTTTGGACTCCCAACTTTAAAATGTGAGTACGACCCCACTTACCTCATTTCATATTGTGGATATAAAACAGTCTAGGACATGTGAGTGGTAATTTCATATTCAACCACCATAGTTTGACTTCGGTGGCTGATCATAGAAGTTATGATCATGCACACACATGCGTGATACGCAACTATCTACTGAAAGGCCAATCTGAAATATAAATGCTATAGCTAGAGGAAATTTTGTACTCGCTTCATTCGTTTGTCTTTTAAAATTTGTGGTAAATGTTGGACTGAAGATGGCTGCCGCCAATGGTGGCCGATATATCTCAAGGTAAAAAAAACAACTGGAACTCAACTTGTGGTATTCACAACAGTAATTATGTAATAATATATCTTTTTTTTATTTACAATAAAATAAATAGTTATTTTTATTAAAATAACCTTACATATGGGATATCTTGAAAGATTATATTGTGTTTCACTGTCGTTTTATTATTCTTTTATTAATATTTTTTGTAATTTATTGGCTTCAGAAACATGCAAAATATGCAAAACACATGAAACACATTACTACTTGATATTACACCTAGTCATTACAGATATTTTGAATGTCTTTTTGGATCTATATTAACTACATTTTTATTAGATACGCCATTTCTAATAACTAAATAATTTAAAGATTCCCACGTGCAGAACTCGTATTCATTTCTGTCGCTCATTAGGTGTAAGGTATGGAGATGATAATGATTTAAGCCACAACGTCACCTTTTTTAATATTGCACCTATTTTAGCTTTCTTTTTGTTGTATCACTTAACGAAATCCCATTACCTTTAACGTTGTATACCAATTTTTAATTATCTCTGTGATTCTGAAAGTGTGCGTACATCAGGGTTCCTTAGGGGAAAGAGATATTTATCGATATGTACCAGATGTTTACGCGATTATACGTTCCGTTCATGCTGTCTTTGGTTTATCCTCCTGGTCATATTTGAACTAATTTGTTACTAGTTGCGCAACACCTAATACACAAACTCACTAGATCGTTTACATGATAGTATCATACTTGATATACGAATATATATATATATATATATATATATATATATATATATATACTATTGTCTAATAGCAGGATTTTTATTGTATATTTATATATACATGGTAAGAGTTAAGTTTAACTTTTTAAGAATACAATTGAAAATTTATTTAATGTGTATGCTTTGATCAAAATGTTCATTAAATTTTGCGGACAAAAATTTTTACCACTAGTAATCAATGCGAGTCTGTGTTTGATTTATTAAGTGTATGCTATTTTTTTAAATAATAAAAATTGTGCGATACTGGGCATTGCGTAATTGTCCTATCAATGTTACGGCTAACACAAGATTACTTCCAGTTCATTTTTTTGAGCGGATAACTTTCGAAACTCTTTTCCGGGCATCTCTATCAGTTCACAGCTCATCGTACGAGCAATGCCAATATGAAGTTTCATTTAAACCTCTTATTTTATACTTATGACTGGCTAATATCATAATAGTTGCCAACGTTTCACTTGTTAGGCGGGTGCCACGTACGTGTGTAATTGATAAGTTTTCAGTTAAATGTAATTGCAAATAAGTGTTTATCCATCTAAGTGCAGCTGAAGTGTAAGACTTATTGTTTTATTCTTGCCATGTGAAATGACGTAATCAAGGATGACCTCAATAGTTAGAAACATGAGACAATTAAAATGCAACAGTATTTTAATCGTGTCTGTGTAAGCGATAAAACTCTTAGTAAAATTACGAGCCTAATTATGATATGAAGTAAAATAAAAAAATGGACAGGCAACACAAATTAAGAAAACTACCTACCGAAA
Organism: Eudiplozoon nipponicum; assembly: GCA_029291075.1. Lineage (NCBI taxonomy): Eukaryota > Metazoa > Platyhelminthes > Monogenea > Mazocraeidea > Diplozoidae > Eudiplozoon > Eudiplozoon nipponicum. The sequence continues at coordinate 25,367 of JAQBSW010000481.1, forward strand.
AAAATGAACATTGTTAAGGAATTGAATAATTAAAATACGAGTACATTAGTGAGTTTTCGACTGAATAAGAGTCATAAATTAATAGATGCGATGAGATAAAACGAAGTAAAAGATGAACCGTTGAAGAACGATACTGTAAATACTTGATTATCAAGTAGTAAGTTTTAAGTGTACTAATAGGCTAATCTAAATCTAATATTCTTAATCTTTTGTTGGGGCTAATTTCCAATTTAGATTCGAGCTATCTTCGCTTCCTAGCATTTGTTAATACTGTGTTATAAATGAAAATAGCGATATTTTTCACCACTTCTCCATTCATAATATCATCTATGGACTTCATTTTAGTAGATTCCCTTGTCAATCTCGCCGTTCTGTTATGAATGAATATCGCGTTAATTGTGTCCTGTCTCCGCTGAATGAAGTGCAAGGTCGGGTCCAGTAACATACCGAAACTTACGCGCAGTTCTATGTTCTCCAATTCTGCACTTGGTTGGTTGCATAATTAAACCAAAATACATAAGATAACTGCATTCCCATGGGATTTCTTACACCTGATGTATCAAAGGGATAGTTTTTTTCATTTTGATTTATATTATTTTTACTCCGACCTAAGCTATTTACTAAGTAGGTAATGAGTGACATGATAGCTCATTTTTGGCGCTTATATAACGACCAATGTCATTTAGGTGGAAGATGCACGTTGATCTCGATGCGAAAAGTTAATGATGAGCGACTGTTGGATAGCGGCGCGGAATATGGATAATACTGTAGTAGCACATATTTCATCGTGGTATTATACGTTGCGGCACATGACGTTCTCCAACCCCCGGACACTAGGGGACTCAACTAGACCTTGTAGCACTTATCCAATGTAGATTTGCATTCAAATTTTCCGGAAAAATAATTTAGAATAAACCTCAAATACACGCAAGCACCCTCGAACATCCGTCCTTCCAACAAAAATATGGAGATATTATAAAGTGAAAGCTAACCGGTCTTGATGGCGAAAATTCGAATCTACTTTGGAAAAGGTAAGTTCCACTATGCACAATGCAGGTATTACTGTATGTGGCATTGTAGGCCCCTGTGGAATTATTCTTTGGGTCTCTAAAATCTATTAAGATACTCGAAACAAGGCACAAAATTTCTCTTGGCTCGGCTGATAATAATACCCGTAGAAATGTACTCGACAAATTAAGGGCAGTCTAAAAGTCGTTCTAGAATCATAGACTACGAAGGCTGAATAGATAGAAGATGAGTTCGCATCAGGTAATGACCGCTGTTTGCTCCAACTTATTCGCGTAACAGGTCCGAGAAAATTAAATGGTAGCGAATCTATATATGATAGTATCAACTATCTGATAAAGAACAAAAATAAGTCGTTTTGACAGGTGGGCTGAACACTCCAAAGACAGATTTTCTTGTGAACCTGAATGTTATTCTTCACAAACCATCAGAGTTACAAATACGGAATGTAATCATATCTCTAATACGTCGCAAAGCTGATTGCCTCGATGATTTACTTCCGACCTTATTTAAGGATGATGGAGATTTAATTTCTGTAGCGTTGGCTAGCCTATTTCATACTATATGGAATGAGGCATCTGCCGCAATAACCGTCTTTCTTAAATTCCAGGATTCATTTGACTCTTTGGGTGAAAATGTTCTATTCGATATTCTGTTGAAATGTGGTGAGCCCACAAAAATTGTAAATATTATACACGAACTCTACATAAACAATTCTGGTTGCTTTAAGGTCTACAACGAATTAATACACAACTTTACTTCCAGCGATGGAGTTATTCAATGCTGTCCACTTTCTTTTTGTTTAATTTTGTCCCAACTGCTATTATGAACAGCACTCATCAAGTTGTTCATAGTGCGCGAAACGGCATCAATTCCAGCTGTGTGGCGGTCTTGTTGCAAATTTTTAGTAGAATCATTTTCGTAACTTTTTTTTCTTAGTTGGGTAGAGTTAGCTGCGAGGTTTGGTTGTGCTTATCACGCGATACAGAGAAATCTGCAAAGAAGCTCTTTTGCCGAGTTTGCCTTGCTTCAATGTTGATTCGGTTATAATGTTGTGTGGAAGTTTTGCTTGCCTCACTTTTGTGTGTTATGTAAATAAATATGCTCATTGTAAGTCGGTACTCTCTTTCTCATAAATCTCTAAAATTTAGTGTGCTAAAATGATTATTTTTTTCATTATTACAAAAGTCTTGTTTTTGTTATTATTCTTATGACATTGAGACATTAGTTACTAATGGCTTTTGTATTCTTGTGCATGATTATAGTATAGCAAATTAATTTTACCTTCTTGTAATAGAAACATCATCTTCCTTAATGCTGTAATACAAGTTTGACGAAATAACCGTTTTGCTTGTCAATATGGTAAACGTATTCGTTATTTACGCGTGATAAATGAATTCAGAGATCTATACTTTGTTCCCGAACTAGATAAATGTTATATGATATCTACAGGAGTTCTTTCGTTAGACATAATTGCTCTCTAGTTTTGCGTCTTAATGAAAAAAATATGGTGGATTTACATCGTAGTTCAGGCTTCTACTAATGAGACGTAAGTAAGCACGCAACTTGTGTGTAAATGCTATGATAGCTTTTGGACATTCTGACTGGCTAGTCATTGTGGCCCTACCTAATTAAATTGTTGCTAGTTACGTAATAGTGCAGCGATACCGAACTCGCTGCCTGGTTTACTCATTATATTTTATGTTTTATTAGCTATGTATAGTAAGTAGATACAAACTCTGTAACAGCATTGGGTTTATGCAAATGGCGAATTTTCATTTGAGTAGCATGACCCAATTGGATTGCAATTTTCATGAGGCGTATATCATTACGGATGTAACATGCACTACGATTTAACAATTAAGTTAGTCTAAATATGATGGTAACTAATAGCATAACGTGTCTACTGAGAGCGCACACAGTTTATTATAAATTATTGTCTTTTATTGTTATACGCAGGAGCTATATAAATGGACACTGCTTTGTTCTTATTGTCTATAAATCTTAATAAATTTATCTTACTACTCCGAATTTTAATAAGGTCACTTTGGAAGTTGTGTCGGCTAAAGTAAGGCAACTAGTGAATGAAGTACTGAAAGTTAAACTAGTCTGGATAACAGACCGTAAGGATGATTCAGCTAAAGGACGATGGAGCAATATGTGATGGTTCAAAAAACGTTGGACATTACAATTTACGCAATGCCTGATACATAATTTCATATATATTAGTTCTACGTAGCCAAAAATATGAAACTTTAAATGTTTCATTAAATGACTGCTTGATAACTGTGAAATGGGATTATTGATGGCGATCGAGGATAGAGTACAAAGGTAATTGTGCATTAGTTTTTGCGTACCTAACCTATTTTTGAATGGGACAAGAAGGATAAACGGAAATAAGCATGAACGAAAGCTATAATCCCATGTGCACATTGGTTTGTGCTTACTGGCGATTGAATAGGAGGCGTTTCTACTCACTATATCCACCGTGAATTTGCTCAGCGATGTGTGACAATTGTACATTAGACTATAGAAAAAAGGTATGACTAGTTTGTAAGTCTCACTTTTTGTGAAGTTTAGCCTATTTGTAAAAACATGGCGTTGGTATACTTTACAGATTTTTTATGTATAGTGAATTGGCTCTTAAGTCGCATGGCTGAATATTTTATATGAATTTGTCTACTACCGCTTGAATATACAATGTATAAACGTTTGTACCTTCCAACTTTTCCACATTTCTTGATCATGTGTTTAGTGGGTTTGGAGCTGAGTGCCAGCTCTCCTACTGATGATTTGAGAAAACTCAAAACGCATTTATGTATGAGATTATATCATTTACTGATGCTGACTTCAGCGTATCGTCCAGGTTCTGTTTGAACTAATCTGTTTATAGTTATATCTTACCTGACAAAGGAAAGCATATGTGCTGGTTCTTCAATACAAAAAATATACAAATACTGCTATATATAGTTTAGTAACTGTTTAATATGATTTTACTCAAAAAATGTTGTTTTTGTCAATTTTTATTTTTGTCAGGCTTCATTCCGATGACTTGCGGAACTTAATATCCCGCACTCGCCAAAGGCATGTCACGTTCTTTTTTGTGATTTTTTTTCATTGTTCCATTGTTCTTAATTTTTGAAACTCATGGGAATGTTTATTATAGCCAAGTACTAAATTAAATGAGATGATATTAAATGTTTGCCTAATTTATTTAATACTTTAAAAAAATAATTTGTATATCTTAACCGCTGGCTCTTTTTTCTGTAGGAATAATTGAGATCTGCTTATGCAATAGGTAAAAATTTGATTTGATGAATGGGCTCCCTAGTGGACTTTTCTAGCCAACGTATAGCTGTGAATCAACTTCATTTTTAAACGGCTGTAAAACATCACTTTGTTGACTTATGTTGCTTGTTTAAAATTTATAGACTCTCTGCTTATTTGAATCTATCTTCCTTGATTCTGTGTACAATGCGCTTAGTTAAAGAGAAAGACATTGTTACGATACCGGTAAGTGCATTATTACCTGTTCTGTGTCGTAACTAATACACAACTGGTAACAATCCTGTGTTTGCTATAAAACAGATCAGTTTATAATGCATTGGGTATACAATTCGGAAATATATGTTTTATTTTGTCACAATTTGGTGAGTTAAGTACATCACATTTTGTTTCTTCCTGTTCTATCGTGATGTTCAACTTGATAACCAAAATTTGTAATAGTTGACTCTGTTGTTGGTTGATTTATTCATTTAAGGTGAACGTTTAAGACGACGTTTTGGTTATATTTCGGTTTTAGCTTTTTATCTGTTAATGGTTACTGTTTGTTCTTTATTTTACTTAATTTTAAATGCTCATTACAGAACACCATACTGGCATTTATTGAACTTTTCATTATTTATTTTGCCTAATGTTATTCTTCCAGCAGTAATGAATGTTTTTTTAAAGATAAGCAAGCCATTTTGCATCCAATTCGGATTTTAATATTTTATTTTCTTAATGGTGATTGTTTTATGTACATCGCATTTAATTTGGGTCTGTTACATCATAGTGTACAAATCGGTGTAACAAGCCACTTTCAGCATTAGGTTAATTCAGCCTCTCATTGGAGAACAGTTAGTGCACATAGGCTTTATAAATGTTCTCCTTTTTGTTAAACCGTTTTTACACTTCATTCTTAGATAAAATTCTGCACTTATTCTGATATGACTGAAGTAATATTTGCTTTTCTTTGTAGTAACCGACCTGGAAAATCAGGAAGTGAACAAATATCTGAAAGTCGGATATCTGAAAACAAGTAAGCAAGAGTTTTGCTAAGTAATGCTCTACGTACACACATGGATCCTTTTGAATATATTTACATGTTTGGTGCTATTCATTTTACCGTTAAAATTATTTTTAAAATTCTCTTTTTTATTTTGATTTTGCGCCCATGTAATTTTTTTTCTAATACTTTATGACATTTTACGATAAATAAGAGCAATGGACTGTCATTGAAAAGGAAAACTCGGAATACAGACCATTCCAACTAGGAATGGGCGACCTAGTGTTCTTTTACAACCAACATGTAGCAATGAACGATACGTATTATAATGACTACATACAACATCGGCCGTCGCGCTATATAAAATGATCGCCTTTTCTGTGTCGTGCAGGGTGAAAAGCGAAATCAAGCTACTGCAGATACCTTCATCTTTGATTCTACCTCCTTTCCTTCTCCGTTCTCTTTTAAATCTAACGATAACGCTCTTTTAAATGCACTGAATATGGTGGATATTGATCATATCACTGAGCCCAGTATCTGATTGCCAAATATCGAAGATGGTTTAATTAGATTACTATTCATTACATTTAGGTTAAGTATTAACGTTGGCACATTTAATATGCGAACATTAAAACAAACTGGACAACAAGAAACTCTTCCACGTATGTTTGAGATAAAAGAAATCAATGCATGCTGTGTATTTTAAGCATTACAGAACTGGGTGCACCATCTTCATCTACGAGATATTGACTTCGAAACTCTCGTTCCATGGAGTTCTTTCTATTTATTAAATAAGGCATCGGTATTATCTTTAGCACGTGAGCTGAAGCTTGTTTAACTCATGAGTCTCTGTAAATAGCTGACTGTGGGGTACGTCTAAATGCATATACTGAAATCAATACCCAGAACTTTGATCAACGTTGCCTTTTTGTTGTAACACAGATGACAGCACGGAGGCTTTTAAGTCCGACTTAAGTTCTTTAATAAATAGAGCAAGAAGTTTAGATATAATATTGGTTATGGATGACATGAAGTTCATTTAGGTGGAAGATACACTTTACGCTCGTAGCGCAACGATAATGGTGAGCAACTGTTGGAAGGCTGCGCGGAACATAGATTATACTTTAGGACAAAAATAGTGTAAGACGTTGCACCACAAGTTGTCTTCCAGTCCCCGGGCTACGATAAACTCAAATACATCATGTAGTAATTAATTATAGATTGCGTTGTTGCATTCAGAATTGTTGTTCTTTTTTGAACACTTATGTGGACTCAGACCATGCACTTATCTATTGCATATTTGCACTAAAGTGCTCCAGACAAATAAATAAGAATAAATGTCAAATAGATCGAAGCGAATTCAAACAACTGTCCTTCCTTTAAAAATATGGAGATATTCTAAAATAGAAGTTTACTGGTCTTAATGGCGAAAATGCGATTTTAATTTGGACGAAGTTCCACTATGCCCATTGTAGGCCCCCTTTAAAATAATCATTTGTTCTCTATAAAATCTATCGAGATACCCGTAACAATGCGCCAAATTCCATCTGGCTCAACTCGATAATACTTGGATAAATGTAAGATGCCAAATAGAATTTCAGTATAAAAATTGATTTTGCATCCTTTTGGACCAGAAAGGCGGCAAAGAGATGGATGTAACGTTCGCATCAGGTAATAATTGCTGTTTTTCCAAATTATCCGCGTAACAGATACAAGAAATTTTAAAGTTAGCGGAACTTTAAATGATAGTAACAGCCATCAGATGATCGATAAAGTTATTCATCTTAATTAGTCCAAAGATCAATTTTTGTGGGAACCTGCATCAGTCCCGATCGCGGAAATTTTGCCTGTATCTATGGTGATGAATGGAAATCTCGTAGCACCATTAGAAATACGGAATGCAATCCTACCTCTTAAGCATAGCAAAGCTGCAGGCCCTAATAATTTTCTTTCGGGATTATTTAAGGATGGTGGCAATATCATTTCGGAAACGTTGTCTAACCTTTTTCGTACTATATGGACTAAGGAGAAGGTACCGCTTGCTTGGAGTGAGTTGATTATTATTCCTATCTTTTAAAAAAGAAATAGTTATTTGTGTGATAACGATCGTGGTGTAAGCTTAATACCACCCGCATATAGATTATTTGCTTAGATTATTTTAAGTCGTCCTAGCACTTCGCGTGAATCACACGCTGGAGAAGAAAGTGCCGGATTCCGGTCAGGACAAGGTTGTACAGATAATTATGTTTACTTTATGGCAAGTTTTGTAGCCGGAACATGTATCTCGCCGTCCCACAATAACCGTCTTTCTAGACTTCATGGGTGCATTCGACTCGGTGGTTCGCAAGGTTCTTTTCGATATTCTGTCGAAAAATGGTTTGCCTACCAAGTTTGTCAATATTATACACGCTCTCTACACAAACACTTCTGGTCGTGTTAAAGTCTACAACAAATTAACGTACAAATTTACTACGAGAAGTGGTGTTCGTCGAGATTGTCGATTTTCATCCTTTTGCTTAATTTTATTATAGGTGCTATTATGAAAAACAATCCTGCAGTCGTTCAGGATACTGGTGTTGCAGTTCTCCCGGGCGGTAAATTAATCGATCTTGACTGTATAGACAATATCGTACAATTTTTCGATAATCTAGATTCTGCTCAGTCCACCTTGAATAGATTGGCATTCGTTGTTCCGTCTTTTGCTATGAAATTATCACTCTCTAACTATAAGATACTTTACTTAATCACCCAACACTCACTCTAACTTTGCTACTGAGAAGTGAAAATCTCGACATAGTTGATAGGTTTACATACCTCGATAGCTCTATCAATAACTCAGGCCATTTGTCTGACGAAGTATAAAAATCGCGAAAAGTATTGTAGCCTTTTCCAAAATTCGCCATTTATTTGAGGATACAGTACTATTTCACTCTGCTGTAAAGGTCGTGCTTACAATTCATACATACATGCAGGTTTATTATATGTTTGTGCGATTTGGCCTTTAGTGTTGATGATTTTAGACGCTTACAGACATTACCAGCGTTGTTTAAAAAGCATGACAAAAGTGGTCTACCAACAACGAATAACCAGTGCTGACAACCGTAGACGTATTTTCGGATCGGCTAACAAATGCTCCTCGTATGAAAATCAAAGAAAGCTCCATTCACAACGTTGGGTCTGTGACATTTTGCGTGTGCCTTCAACTCGATTGCCAACTAGAGCATTATTCTCTCGTCCAGCGCCAGATTCGCGTAAGAAAGAAGATGGCCTGATTTTGACATGGCAGAAATCATCAAAATCAACTACATAGAAATTGGGTAGTATAGAACCCCTTTGTCTGCGGGGATGGGGTTCACGTGCGTATAATAATTATTTTTTGGAAACCCTGCGCGAAATGGCGTCGAGTCGAGCTCATTGGCGATCATGTTGCAGATTTTAAGTAGAATCATTTTTAAATTTCTTTTGGTTGGCCAGAGTTGGCTGCGAGGATTGGCTTTGTTTATGAGGTGCTACAGTGAAACCTGCAATGAAGCTGTATTTCCGATGTTGCCTTGCCTTAATGCTAACTTGTCCATAATTGTGCTGTGTGGCGGTTTAGTTTGTATTTTTGTTTATGATGATGATGATGATGATGATGTTGATGATAAGCAGGTTTAAGGATATTAGCCAAGTCTATTATTATCATAACATATACGTTTTTTACGCATATTTATCGCGCAGGTCTGACAAGCTCAGAAGAGAACAAGAGAAAAGTCCTTCCAAAGGAAAATCTGATGAAAAAGATTCCAGGTATTGTATGTATATATGCTGTGTTGTGTTCTACGTATATGATTATTTAACATTTGGATGAAAATATAGACTATTCTTAGGATTGCCTTTTTGTGAGGTCCTATTAGTTGTTTTTCACTGGTTTCGCCAGAGGTCAGACAGAAGGCAGCTAATATGCTCCTTTTGGATGATAATGATAAATCTGTTCTAGTCGCTTCTAATCTTCCTCATTGTATGTTCTGGGAGTTCAACTTACTTTAAATTCATGCTATTGCAGTCAAAAGTTGACTTGACCTATTTATTTCTTTTAGTGGAATCTTTCCATTTTAATTTCTGTTTTATCGACTATTTCATAAAATTTGAGTGTTGCGAGCATCTTCTGTTATTCTCTGCTTTTATAATACTATTCTTGACTTGACATGCTATTTTACTTTGCGTAGTCTTAGAATAAAATTTGTATAATAACGATACAGAAAACGTGTTCAATGAAAGGGTAATATTTTTTTCTTAAATGGTATAATTTTCATAGAAACTATGTTTTTATAATATATATAGATAGAAGTTTTGCTTCTGTTTCGGAAACACTAGATAGCGGAATTTGTACAGCAGTTTCCCAACTTTGTTTAATCAGGTTGATGTTGTAGTCTTTTCTAAGATCTAACAATTCTCGAAATTGAAATGGAATGCCGTGGGCACCGTATTATTGCAAATTCGCTGATGAGGCCGTTCTATTAATGTCCTAGGAAGGCGAACACCCTGCTGTTAGCTTTTAGGAGTTTGTCATTTGGTGTTCTCTTGTGACGCCGATCACATCTGTTTTGTCGAAATTATAGGACGCATTGGCCTAGCTATAACTGCCTTTGCAGATGACCTAAAAAAACTGTGGCATAGCCCGGTCGTTTCTTTAAATACCGAATCCCAGCTGTTGTAGCCCAGTATATTACGGATTTACTTTATGCCGCTGAGCCTAACTATCTGGAAATCTTTGTGTATCTATATACTCCCTCGGTTCATTCTATTTCATTCCAGCTCAGCGTCACTAGGCATTGATCAGAATCAATACTTTTAAGTCGATCAGCTCTATCCGGCTACTTTTCGATGTGTATTAATCATTGCTTCTAGCTAAGTGTCACCGATTGCTTTGGCCACCTGTACATGTTGTCTACCAGGTTACCCAGATAGCTCGCGTCATGGATGAATGCTGTGGCCAGGCATTTCTTTAAGAAATCCATAAATATATTACGTTGCTATCTACTCTCTTTACACATTAGACAGTTATATTGGCGAAAATCTTCTATAATAAAGAGAAGACTAATTGAATAATGCTTCCTTGGCTTATGCTTAGTTAATTTTGAATATCCTAATTGATACGGACTCTATTGGATTCGTCCTCAGCATCAAATCTAGATAATGAACTCCTATAAAGCGAACACGTTTTACTGAGGTAACTCTGGTTGTTGACTGTAGCTACCAATTCTTTTATGATGGTAAAATATTTTTTGTGTGAAATATAAACCATTTTCATTATGACTGGCCCAATCCCCACCAATAGAAGGAAATATGAATGGGCGAAATGTGTTATAATCTATCTGCACCCGGTTTCCAGTAGAGAAGCATCCTTTTTATTTTATATTATTTATGGATTCCAGTTGGCCAAAAAATTTGATCGCCGTGTCCGCCTGGGTGTAGGCATTTGTACACGAGAATCTGAGTCATTATGCAGCTGTGTTTTATGTTGTCTAAGAATGAATTTAAGAATTTTCTCTTCCATTGAAAAAAGAAAATGTTTTTTCTTTATTATGATGCTTTTCCTTTTTTCTCTAATTGTGCTTATAACCAGGATAACCGTATTTAACGAATTTTCTCAACTTCGAAACCACTTTATCCACATTTCGCACTGTTCCCGTGCGTTAACTATTCTTGCTTTTGTCACAACATTTACAACCCGAATACAAAAAAAGTTAACGTTCAAAATATGATACAACCAAGTTAATAGAAGTAGGCTTTTGCAGAATAGAATGTCCCAAAATTTCCCAGATAGTTTTGATAATCCAAAGATTTGTAATATTTAATAAAAATGGTTTAAATCAAGTTCACATTCGTTGAACGCCAACTGCTTTTTGTCAGACTTTTTGCATAAATTTGTCATTCGTTTTTTATTGTTAAGCCTAATTTATTTCTAAGTATTTGCTGTAATTGCACTGTTGCTTTTTGCGAGCATAGTCTCTTCTTTTTTTAATGAAAAAAGTGCATCACTGGAAGAGCTGGTGCGCAATACCAGTATAATTGCAATTGCCGACGAAACGTACCTTCAAAAACTGTCGTTGCTAGTCGTTGGTTGTTTGTAGCAGAGCACAGATGTAAACAAGGGAATTCATTTTGATACTTCTTTAGAATAGTTCGGATTTCATTGCTTCCGTTGGTATTTAATTTTTATTGCCATTTTTCTTTGCTCATTTTTATTGCAGGCCACGCCGTAAAGACTGCTCCAGAAATTCAGATTCTGAACGAATACGTAAACACGAGCATGATTATGACAGAAAGACTAGCCAGTATTGGTAATTTAAAAGTGCAATTGTTTTCTTATTAGATAATTCAACTTTTAGAGCTTTTTCTATAGTAGAACTTTGTTTCGGGTTATTTTAGTATTATGCTTGGTCTGATTTGTTGTTAATTTGATTGGTATCGCTGGGAGTAAGGTTATTTATTTGCTTTTTTAGTTGTAAAATCAAACGATAAGCTTTCCATTGGCGACTATTTGGCTATATTTTAGGAACAACTTCTATTGCGATTCATGTTTTTTGCTTGAAACATGAAGTGGTTGGTCCTTTTTGCGATTGAAAAGTCCTAATAATGCAATGCTCGTATTTTTATACTTGAATGTCTTTTACGCTGTTGACTTTGTCCTCATATTCATCATCAGCACAAAAATACGAAATTCATTAGTATCTAATGTGTCGCTGTCATTTAACCATTATAAAAATAACAAAAGTACAAGAAAATTTTTTTCAAAATATGATATTAATGGAAAAAATAATAATTTAGGCAAGAAAATTATTAACGTAGTTATCTAGCCATTATGAGTGTTTCTACCTGGATAACTCACAGAAGAGAGGCCCACTAATAGGAATTTGTATGTGTAATTACGTTTGGTTAGAGCGTAAGCTGATTTGCAGTGGATTTATGAACGAATTCGTCATTTGTCTCTCGGTTCAACGACAGTAATTTCGTTGTCTCATCAATCTATTAAACATCAAGGGTATCAAGTCTGTTCCAGGCTTTGTTATTTTATAAATCTATGTACGTAGTTAATGTTTAGATATTCTTTTTTTCACCAGAACTAACTAAATATTTTTTTCATTTAAAATGGTTCATTTTATTTTCTTAGCGATTTTACATTCTTTGCTACTATCATGTTTGTTGCTTTTACCTAATAATAAGGAAATATTGATTCACATTCATCACAACCAGCAGTAAAACAGCATTTAGCAACTGATCCATCATGGAAAATTAACCAGAATTAAATGGAAAAATACCAGTAATATTTTTTTAATGTCAAAACTAATTTTGACTGTAGCTCACCTTGGGATTGGTACTAAGTGAAAATCGACCCACCTTGTTTTTAAGACAAATGGGAACTGGCTGGGAAATTACTCCTCTATAGGGCAGTTATATTGAAGACATTTGTAAAAGGTAATCGAGCCAGCGAAATTGGTGGAGCCCAGATCGGTTCTAACAAAGAGCATTTGTTGGCCGATCCAAAGATAAGTCTACGGATATAGGCTTTGCTTATTCGTTAATGGCAACGTATATGAGGTATGCGTCAAATACCACGATGGTCGATTGCCTGTAAGCGTCTAAGACCTTCGTTTCTAAAGGACAAAGTCATATGACAGAACTGCACGAACAGATGCATTGAACACAATAAATATAAGTCAACATGAGTTACTTATGTTTCGTCATAAGTTGTGAAGTTTGGCCAAGAATAATCTAGCTTTTGCGATTCTCGTATTCGCCTCGCCACTCTTATTGCCTGAGTTATTAATGCAATGACCAAGCTATGTAAACGTCTAGGTCTTCACTTCAAAGCCACAAAATTGAAGTGAGTGATGGATGATCTTGTGGGAATATCTTCTATTAAGAGAAGACGAATTTTATACAGAAAGTCGGTCCGCTAACTGTTAATCTATTCGAGACCATAGCCAAGTACGATTAATTTTCCGCTGGAATACTATAGTTCATATAGGTATCTATTACAAATTTTAGCAGAAATTAGGAAATTGGACATCCCTGACGGACAACACTGCTAGTCTTAAAGTTGCGCGATAATTTAAAAAAAATACTTATGCGACCAAATGTATTTTTATAGTGGTTACCAATGACTGTTGGTTATAGTGTAAATTTATATTGATGACAATCATATTCTAATATCAGTTATATCACACACTTGTTAAATTCACTGCAAAACTGGTATTACGTGGCAGACTATGCTGTCCGCAGTCATTGACAATTATGAACAGAGGGCCTGGGACTCCTGGCTAGTCGTGTCGACAACGCTGGAATGTTCCCTAGCGGTGCTTTTGGAATGGTCATTATATCTAATCTGAATCCTCAAATTTAGTTGTGCTGTGTATTCAGCAATTCCAGTAAGGTAATGAAAGTGTGCGAGAAAGCGGCCAGATGCAAATGATAATTTTGGGAAATTGTTATCACGGGTAAGTCAAATCTACGTCTGGGCTGGTAGATCTCGTTGAACTAGGGTGTTGTTCCATATACTTGAGAAAAACAGCATATAAGTCATAGGTATTGGCAACCTCGGTTTATTTGCAGCCCATTCATAACTATGAACATTATTCATACTTTTACTGCGATGAAGCATCAGTTTTAATTAAACAACCAATGATTGTCCGGGTGGTAGTTGCAATTCTTTAAATTAAATTTGCGAGCTTGAATTAAAACCGATCCCATTGTTTTTAAACAGTCTTCGAACAACAGCTAAACTTCAGACGACTGGTTATATATAATGGGATTGGTGTTTAATTCAAGCTCGCAAACTTGATTTAAAGAATTGCTACCACCACCATCGCAATCATTGGTTGTTTTATTGTTTTAACCATACATATGTGGCAAAATCTGCAAAAGTTACTGTTCGTGACTGCATAGAAATTGGGCAGCCGACATTTCCAGACAGTTACAATGTATGCGAAACTACTAAAGATGAGATCTGCAAATCGCATTTTGTATACCATATATATATTCATTTCGGTTTGATCCTCGATAGGCAATTCGCTGTCATAATCTGATGATGATCATAGAATTTCGAAACGTGTCAGTGCAAGCGATTTGCGGTAGTTTAGCTATGTTGTTCGTCGACTGGTCAAATAAATTGGGATTGGTATTTACTTCAAGCTCGTAAACGTGTTTTAAAGAATTGTTACCAGCACCTGCGCAATCATTGATTGTTTAATTGTATTAACTATATTTATATGGCGAAAGCTGCAAAAAGCGTGATGACATAGAAATTGTGCAGCCAACATTTCCTGCCACGTACAGTTTATGCGAGACTACTACATATATTCATTGCGGTTTGATCCTCGCTAGTCAGTTTGCTGTCGTACTCTGATGATGATTATCGAAGGTCGAAACGCGTCAGTGCGTGCCACTGTCGTTAGTTTAGCTATGTTGTTCGACGACTGGTTAAATACCATGGGATTGGTGTTCTCTTCAAGCTCGTAAACGTGTTTTAAAGAATTGTTACCAGCACCTGCGCAATCATTGATTAGTTAATTGTATTATCTATACATATGTGGCGAAAGCTGCAAAAAGTTATTGTTGGTGACTGCGTAGATAATGAGGATACGACTCGTATCGTTTTTTTAGTGCATCAAAATTGAAGAATTTTTTTTATATAAAAGGCGGTCCTAACTAAATAATTATTTCAATAAAATGATTATCGCTAAAAATATATCTTTGCTCTTTTTAAGTTGATACATTATGTTTTCGTGTTCTCTTTGCATGGTGAATTAAATTCAGGTCACGCCGTAGAGACCGATCTCAAAGTCCATATTACGATCTACCACGCAAACGTGAGCGCGACTACGATAGACATGCAAGGGACTTGTGAGTATGAAAATAAACTTTTTGAACGGTTTCTAGTTTTTTACTTTAGCAGTTACTTTATTTTTCTTGTGAAGCAAATTTATGAACATGTATTTATGTACCAGGCGGACATAGTTCATATGGAACGAGAGGATATGCCAGTCTGGGCGAACAAAAGTTGGAATTCTTTGTAGAATGTTTGTTTATAGTGAGTTAAATGTCTTTCTGTACAAATCGAATCAATGGACTTTGTGAAGAACAGAAAATTTGAACATGTATTTATGTAACAGGCGGATATATTTCATATTGAATCGAGAAGATATGCCAATCTGCGTGAACAATTGTTGTAATTCTATGTAAAAATGTTTCGTACTTGTCGACTAAATTCCAGTACACATCGGCACTTCTTACCATATCTACTACTTGTTTGGTTAAGTGATGTGCATGAGATTGCACCTTTCCTTCAACTTCTGTGTAAACTAGCTTTTTACTAGGTTCACTATGCCTAATAAATAAATGCAAATTTGTAAATTCTCAATAACAAAAACCATTTTAATTAGAATATTCCATTCTAGCTTTGTGCCAGCAACAACCTAAAGACATGTCTTCACGAAGAGACAAGTTACTTAGTCCGGTATGCATGTAATATAATTTTTATTTTTTTATTCTTTATTTGTATTCTGAAAACATACAAGAATGTAGAATATGTATTTATATTTATGATTGCTCAATTTTCCTTCGTTTTTTTGTGTACTACTAGTACTACAACTATTATTGCTACTACTATGACAAAAAATATATAACCTTATTTAGTACTTGGTTAATGCGTTTAGGTTTTAACTACTGACGAGCCCTGGTCATCTTGGTGGCATATTTATCATGAAGGTCTCCTGACACAAGGGACAAACATAAATTTAACTCATTATGTTCAAGTCGGTTCCACTTATAGTTCAAATCTTGCTGCTTTTATATAGTAGACCAGCAAAGAAATCTGGAAACGCTGATGTCTCAATGCCAAAACGAGAATCCAACAATAATACGATAAGTGTATTCTAAGGTTTCTCTGTTACTTCTCGATGTGTCTTGTCATTTTGAGAACCCTATTTACGAGGATCGTCTTTATGTTTTCCTAAACCCCTCTACGTTATGCCACGTGTTATTTATTCCTGTCTAACCCGACAAATAAGCTTGTTTGGTAAATGAGCAATTACTGATTTGTTATGTGAACTTAGAAGTAAATCATGTGTGAAGATAAAATTTTTATATGAAACAGGCATGTAAAAAACAATTACATAATGTGCAAAAACAAAAAGAAATTTTATCAGATATAAGACAATTTTCTTTCTCATGGTCTTCTCAAATATCTACTCATGAGCATATCTTTATATATAAATTGGAAAGAAAAACAAGATAGAAATATGTGAACAAAGCGAGTGTGAAAAATAGAAACCAATCAAATTGCGTGCGTCACATCCAGTTCAAGCTCAATGCTTGTACGTGCTTCTTCTGCTTACATAAATCCGGCTGCAATTTGTTTATCCATAAGGCTTCGTATGTGGCTAGCTCCCTTTTGTTTTTGCATTTAGTAATTACTTTGAATGCTACGTCTGGAGAACATACGTGCGTTGTTTCGATGATGTGTTGCGCAATAGCAGACGTGTATTCACCATTTGGTTTAAAACAGGCGTTCAAGTTGCAATGTTCTCTCATTCGAGTAATTAACCGTCTGGTCGATCGGCCTACGTAAGTTGATCGACAACTTGCGCATGTATATTGGTAAATAATATTTGATATCGACATTAACGGCTGTTTCTCTTTGATTGCTGGTAAAGGCAAATATGTTACCCTAAATTTGCCTTTACCAGCAATCAAAGAGAAACAGCCGTTAATGTCGATATCAAATATTATTTACCAATATACATGCGCAAGTTGTCGATCAACTACGTAGGCCGATCGACCAGACGGTTAATTACTCGAATGAGAACATTGCAACTTGAACGCCTGTTTATCAAATGGTGAATACACGTCTGCTATTGCGCAACACATCATCGAAACAACGCACTAGTTCTCCAGACGTAGCATTCAAAGTAATTACTAAATGCAGAAACAAAAGGGAGCTAGCCACATACGAAGCCTTATGGATAAACAAATTGCAGCCGGATTTATAAGCAGAAGAAGCACGTACAAGCATTGAGTTGAACTGGATGTGACACGCAATTGATTGGTTTCTATTTTCACACTCTTTGTTACTATCTACTGTTTTGCTTTCAATTTATATATAAAGATATGTTCATGAGTAGATATTTGAGAAGACCATGCGAAAGAAAATTTTCTTATATCTGATAAAATTTCTTTTTGTTTTTGCACATAAAAAGGGTACAATGAATTTTTATTAAAGCTCGCATTTCAAAAGAATTACATAATGCATTTTTTTCGCCAAACTCAACTTGACTGTAATGTATAGTACTGTGCATAGTCATTATTTTAAAGATAGGAAAACAAAGTTAGATTAAATACATGAATCCTATAACGTCAAACGGAAAGTTGGAAACGTACATGTTGGAAAACGCTCGTAAAATCACAAAAATTACCAGTGTTTATTCACATCGTGTACGATCAGCCTCCGCGGTACTTAATTCTTCCCAGTTTTTTGCTTTATGGGGCACAAGGTAATCAGCCTGATTTGGAGTTTAATTTTTATAAACGGCATTTGCACAAATAAATAATGCTGGGCTTTTCGATTTAAGAGAGATTATTAGTTACATTTCAATTTAGCAATCATCTTTATTGATGTTCGTAATTTTAGATTAAGAATAGTCCTCATTTTCGCAAACTAGGTGATTTTTATAGAACAGACTTTTTTATATTTAAATTAATATTACCAATCTTACTTAAAATTTGATTTGAGCGCAAGGGTGATTGTGGGTGTCGTGATAAAAGTGATTAGCATTTCTGTAAAAACTATTTTTATTACAAAGATTTATAATTGAATGAGTGTAAATATAATGACTGCTGTTCAATTTATCTTTCCATTTTTTAATTCAGTATAAATTATATATATATATATATATATATATATATATATATATATATATTCGTGGCTGCTTTTCAATAATTGACAGATGGGTTAGTCAAGATTCAAAAGAAAACGAATTCAATACAATTCAATTAACGATGAAATGTCTAATGGCTATACCACGAAATTAATTGAATCAATAATTAAAAAGGGAATTAAACAGGAACAGATGTAGTTTGGGCAAGAAAAGAAAACAGTCTACCTATATATCCCATTTAAGGGGAATGCAGTTTCCCGAATGGCACGAAAGAAAGTTGAAGCAGCATTAACACGCAAATTTAATGCAGTTAAACTAAGAATATTATTTAGGGTAACACACTTGCCTTTATCAACAATCAAAGGGATACAGCCATTAATTTCGATATCCAATATTATTTACAAATATGTATGCGCAAGTTGTCGATCAACTTACGTAGGCCAATCGACCAGACGGTTAATTACTCGAATGAGAGAACAGTTTTAAATCAAATAGTAAATACACGTCTGCAATTGCGCAAAACATCGTAGAAACATCGTACGTATGTTCTCCAGACGTAGCATTCAAAATAATTAAATGCAATAACAAAAGGGAGCTAGCTACATACGAAGCCTTATGGATAAACAAATTGCAGCCAAATTTATGCAAGCAGAAGAAGCATATTGAGGAATTGAGCTTCAATTGGATGTGACGCACACAATTGATTGGTTTCCGTTTTTACACACTATGTTCACATATTTCTATCTAGTTTTGCCTTCCAATTTATATATAAAGATATGTTCATTAGTAGATACTCGATTAGATAATGAGAAGGAAATGCTTCTTGTATCTGATAAAATTTCTTTTTGTTTTTCACATAGGAAGAGAACAATGATATATATATATATATATATATATATATATATATATATATATATATATATATATATATATATATATATATATATATATATATATATATATATATATATATATATATATATATATATATATAACAGAATCGTTTATAATCAAAAAAGGTTTATAAACAAGTGTCAATCCTCTTTATCCCAACACCCACAGTAACGCTGTGTTCAATTTATCATTATTAACCAAGTTCGGTATGATAAAACGAATGAATACAAATAAGTTTGATCGCCAAAAACTTTTGGTAATTTTATTCTTTTGTTTTTTAAACATGCTTTCTTGTATATAAGATGCAGGCGTCGCAACAGAGAACGATCTTTAAGTACCGATTCAAGTAGAAGACGTGGAGGCGATCGTGATAATTTTCGAAAAACTAGTCCCGATGTGTAAGTTTTATTTGCTTACTCTTTTTTGCCTAATATACTATCTCTTCTAATGGTGAATATGCGTTCTGGGATGCGCCTGCTTTGCATGTTTATTTTGTTTCGACCTGCACGTATATTTTTATTCCTCAATTGCGTAGCTCTTCCAAATCCATATCCAGTAACTGCGTTAATGCATTTGATATATATTTCTGCAAGCATATTTCCGTAAAAATACTTCGTAGATATGGGGATTTTTTCTCAGTTTTCGGCTTGTCTCTTGATCTTTCAAAATATATTCCGTTCAATTCACTGCGAATATTGTATTCCTAAACAGTATTCCAATTGGAACAACATTTTACATTTTGTGGCAATTTTAGAAATGTAGTGCATTGCTTTTGAATATTTGCCAGCTTTCGTGAATGCGTTCTGTTTTATGCGGTCTTCAGTTGGCTATATTGGCTAAATGCAATAGCACCAATTTCTCATCCTTCAACTGCTTCTTGTGTACTTAACTTAAATTTGTTGAAACATTTAAAACGATATGTATTGCGTAGTCCAATGAGTATAATTTTACCGGGCTTTTGCATTAGACCCGTATATTTCACTAATATTACTTCCCTGGTAAATGTGTTTACGTAGAGGTGTGTTCAAGTATCCTATGTAGCAAATAATACTATTCTGGCACGACATTACTCGTTTACCTCGTATGAGATTGCTACCTGGCAAGGAGGATGTGTATGTGGCATGCTCAAACTGTTTCTAAGCAAACTACCGTTATGATTAATAAAAAATCTGCTTCCTCTTCCATATGAAAGATTCGATCCTTTTAGTAGATTGAAAAATGTTATATCTTGTCAGGAGGTTACCCATTATTCAGGTGATTTTCTCATTACTTTGGTCTTGATTATTTTTTAAGCCTTCGTATATGTCTTTAGATATAAGTTACATTACGCCTAATTTGACAAAGTCGTGTTCCACAAACGCTATATCAAATACCGTAAATCGTCAATGAAAATGGAATTGTTTCATACATTTTCAGCGTTTAATTGGTCTGCAGCGATTTGATTGATTTCAATTTTAGTCTGAGATAGTATTCGCTTTTCTAATCAAGAACCACTTAACCATCAATTTGTGTCATTTATCATATTCGAATTTTCTTTTGGAACGTCAATCGCATTGCTTGAAGCAATGTTTAGCTATGACAATTTCACATCCTGAAAGTCAGGGGCCCATGGCAACTGCGATGGAGAGTTAGAAGCGCAGGAGGAATAGGTCAACCATTTCTTGATCGGATAGTGATATTTGCGAAAGCGGCCTCTTCATAATGCCGTACCATACCTTTATTAGCCAAGAGACACTTGTGTTAGCAAAAATCTGTTTTATTCTAGTGAAATGTGAGTTCCGAGAAGAGGCTTGATCAATTTTGACTTATTGAGCTTGATTCCACCGGAACCCAACAGTTGAAAGATTTAAATTTTGCAGTGCTGCGTTGTACGTACGTGGGTTGTAGCTTTGCACTAAAAGTTTCAAGAAGACCCGATTCATCACAATTTAAACGTATGAATCTGTTTTGTCTTCGATCGGACTGGTTGCATATTCGTCCCTTTCTTCCGGAGGCTTCAACATTGTTCATAATAACCATTGGAAATGCGGTTCTATACAATCATTGTTTACTAGCTATGTTTCGTTTCATTCTATCCAGAACCATTAGCAGGCCACTATACACAGCACAATACTTACAATATGAGATTTAAGCGAATCAATACAATGTATGTATGTATGTATGTATGTATTTATGTATGTATGTATGTATGTATGTATGTATGTATGTATGTATGTATGTATGTATGTATGTATGTATGTATGTATGTATGTATGTATGTATGTATGTATGTATGTATGTATGTATGTATGTATGTATGTATGTATGTATGTATGTATGTATGTATGTATGTATGTATGTATGTATGTATGTATGTATGTATGTATGTATGTATGTATGTATGTATGTATGTATGTATGTATGTATGTATGTATGTATGTATGTATGTATGTATGCATGTATGTATGTATGCTAGTATGTATGTATGTATGTATGTATGTATGTATGTATGTATGTATGCTAGTTTGTATGTATGTGTGTATGTATGGATGTATAATTATATGTTTGTATGTATTTGTGTATGTATGTATGAGTTTATGTATGTTAGTATGTATGTATGCGTGTGTGCATGTATATGTATGCATTTATGTTTGTGTGTTTGTATGTATGTATGCATTTATGTTGATAGTGAATGTTTTTTATATAATGATATATATATATATATATATATATATATATATATGTGTGTGTATTACTTAGAATCGTTTATAATCAAAAAAGGTTTATAAATAGGTGTCAATCCTCTTTATCCCAACACCCACAGTAACGCTGCGTTCAATTTATTATTATTAACCAAGTTCGGTGTGATAAAACGAATGAATAAAAATAAGTTTGATCGCCAAAAACTTTTGGTAATTTTATTCTTTTGTTTTTTAAACATGCTTTCTTGTATATAAGATGCAGGCGTCGCAACAGAGAACGATCTTTAAGTACCGATTCAAGTAGAAGACGTGGAGGCGATCGTGATAATTTTCGAAAAACTAGTCCCGATGTGTAAGTTCTATTTGCTTACTCTTTTTTGCCTAATATGCTATCTTTTCTAACGTTGCATATGCGTTCTGGGATGCGCCTGCTTTGCATGTTTGTTTTGTTTCCACCTGCACGTATATTTTCATTGCTCAATGGTGTAGTTCTTCCAAATCCATATCCAGTGACTGCGTTAAGTATTTATATGATATATATTTTCGTAAGGATACTTCCCTAAAAATACTTCGTAGATATGGGAATTTCTTCTCAGTTTTCGCCTTATCTGTTATTCTTTTAAAATATATTCCGTTGAAGTCACTGCGAATATTGTATTCCTTAACAGTATGCCAATGGGAACAACATTTCACATTTTGTGGCAATTTTAGAAATGTAGTGCATTGCTATTGAATATTGGCCAGCTTTCGTGAATGAATTCTGTTTCATGCGGTCTACAGTTGGCTATATTGGCTAAATGTAATAGCACCAATTTCTCTTCCTTCAACTGCTTCTTGTGTACTAAGCTTAAATTTGTTTAAACAATTTAAAACGATATATAGTGCGTAGTCCAAAGAGTCTAATTTTACCGGGCTTTTGCAATAGACCCCTATATTTCACTAATTTTACTTCACTGGTAAATGTGTTTACGTAGAAGTGTGTTCAAGTTTCCTATGTAGCGAATAATACTATTCTGGCACGATATTACTGGTTTACCTCGTATGAGATTGCTACCTGGCAAGATGGATGTGTATGTGGCATGCTAAAACTGTTTCCAAGCAAACTACCGTTATGATTAATAAAAAATCTACCTCTTCTTCCATATGAAAGGTAGGTTCGATCCTTTTAGTAGATTGAAAATATTATATCTTGTCAGGAGGTTTTCCATTATTCAGGTGATTTTCTCATTAGATTGTTCTTCCTTATTTTTTAAGCCTTCGTATATGTCTTTAGATTTAAGTTACATTACTCCTAATTTGACAAAGTCGTGCTCCACAAACGCTATATCAAATACCGAAAAATGAAAATGTAATTGTTTCATTCATTTTCAGCGTTTAATTAGTCTGCAGCGATCTGATTGATTTAAATTTTAGTCTGAGATAGTATTTTCTTTTCTAATCAAGAACCACGTAATCGTTAATCTGAGTCATTTATCATATTCGAATTTTCTTTTGGAACGTCAATCGCATTGCTTGAAGCAATGTTTAGCTATGACAATTACACATCCTGAAAGTCAGGGGCCCATGGCAACTGCGATGGAGAGTTAGAAGCGCAGGAGGAATAGGTCAACCATTTCTTGATCGGATAGTATTATTTGCGAAATCGGCCTCTTCATCATGCCGTATCATACTTTTATTAAACAAGAGACACTTGTGTTAGCAAAAATCTGTTTTATTCTAGTGAAATGTGAGTTCCGAGAAGAGACTTGATTAATTTTGACTTATTGAGCTTGATTCCACCGGAACCCAGCAGTTGAAAGATTTAAATTTTGCAGTGCTGCGTTTTACGTACGTGGGTTGTAGCTTTGCACTAACAGTTTCAAGAAGATCCGATTCATCACATTTTCCACGTAAAATCTGTTTTCTCTTCGGCCGGGCTGGTTGCATATTCGTCCCTTTCTTCCGAAGGCTTCAACATTGTTCATACTAACCATTGGAAATGCGGTTCTATACAATCATTGTTTACTGGCTATGTATGTATATATGTATGTATGTATATATGTATGAATGTATGTATGTATGTATGTATGTATGTATGTATGTATGTATGTATGTATGTATGTATGTATGTATGTATGTATGTATGTATGTATGTATGTATGTATGTATGTATGTATGTATGTATGTATGTATGTATGTATGTATGTATGTATGTATGTATGTATGTATGTATGTATGTATGTATGTATGTATGTATGTATGTATGTATGTATGTATGTATGTATGTATGTATGTATGTATGTATGTATGTATGTATGTATGTATGTATGTATGTATGTATGTATGTATGTATGTATGTATGTATGTATGTATGTATGTATGTATGTATGTATGTATGTATGTATGTATGTATGTATGTATGTATGTATGTATGCATGTATGTATGTATGTATGCATGTATGTATGTATGTATGTATGTATGTATGTATGCATGTATGTATGTATGTATGTATGTATGCATGTATGTATGTATGCTTGTATGTATGTATGTATGTATGTATGCTAGTATGTATGTATATGTGTATGTATGGCTGTATAATTATATGTTTGTATGTATTTATGTATGTATGTATGAGTTTATGTATGTATGTTAGTATGTATGGATGTATGTATGTATGCGTGTGTGCATGTATATGTATGAATGTATGTTTGTATGTATTTATGTATGTATGCATTTATGTTGATAGTGAATGTTTTTTACATAATGATATATATATATATATATATATATATATATATATATATATATATATATATATATTTGTGTGTGTGTGTGTGTGTATTACTTAGAATCGTTTATAATCAAAAAAGGTTTATAAATAGGTGTCAATCCTCTTTATCCCAACACCCACAGTAACGCTGCGTTCAATTTATTATTATTAACCAAGTTCGGTGTGATAAAACGAATGAATATAAATAAGTTTGATTGCAAAAAACATTTGGTAATTTTAATACTTTATTTTTTAAACATGCTTTCTTGTATATAAGATGCAGGCGTCGCAACAGAGAACGATCTTTAAGTACCGATTCAAGTAGAAGACGTGGAGGCGATCGTGATAATTTTCGAAAAACTAGTCCCGATGTGTAAGTTTTATTTGCTTACTCTTTTTTGCCTAATATGCTATCTTTTCTAACTGTGAATATGCGTTCTGGGATGCGCCTGTTTTGCATGTTTATTTTGTTTCGACTTGCACGTATATTTTTATTCCTCAATTGCGTAGCTCTTCCAAATCCATATCCATTAACTGCGTTAATGCATTTGATATATATTTCTGTAAGCATATTTCCGTAAAAATACTTCGTAGATATGGGAATTTTTTCTCAGTTTTCGGCTTGTCTCTTAATCTTTCAAAATATATTCCGTTCAATTCACTGCGAATATTGTATTCCTAAACAGTATTCCAATTGGAACAACATTTTACATTTTGTGGCAATTTTAGAAATGTAGTGCATTGCTTTTGAATATTTGCCAGCTTTTGTGAATGCGTTCTGTTTTATGCGGTCTTCAGTTGGCTATATTGGCTAAATGCAATAACACCAATTTCTCATCCTTCAACTGCTTCTTGTGTACTTAACTTAAATTTGTTGAAACATTTAATACGATATGTATTGCGTAGTCCAATGAGTATAATTTTACCGGGCTTTTGCATTAGACCCGTATATTTCACTAATATTACTTCCCTGGTAAATGTGTTTACGTAGAGGTGTGTTCAAGTATCCTATGTAGCAAATAATACTATTCTGGCACGACATTACTCGTTTACCTCGTATGAGATTGCTACCTGGCAAGGAGGATGTGTATGTGGCAAGCTCAAACTGTTTCTAAGCAAACTACCGTTATGATTAATAAAAAATCTGCTTCTTCTTCCATATGAAAGGTAGATTCGATCCTTTTAGTAGATTGAAAAATGTTATATCTGGTCAGGAGGTTACCCATTATTCAGGTGATTTTCTCATTACTTTGGTCTTGATTATTTTTTAAGCCTTCGTATATGTCTTTAGATATAAGTTACATTACGCCTAATTTGACAAAGTCGTGTTCCACAAACGCTATATCAAATACCGTAAATCGTCAATGAAAATGGAATTGTTTCATACATTTTCAGCGTTTAATTGGCCTGCAGCGATTTGATTGATTTCAATTTTAGTATGAGATAGTATTCGCTTTTCTAATCAAGAACCACTTAACCATCAGTTTGAGTCATTTATCAAATTCGAATTTTCTTTTGGAACGTCAATCGCATTGCTTGAAGCAATGTTTAGCTATGACAATTTCACATCCTGAAAGTCAGGGGCCCATGGCAACTGCGATGGAGAGTTAGAAGCGCAGGAGGAATATGTCAACCATTTCTTGATCGGATAGTGATATTTGCGAAATCGGCCTCTTCATAATGCCGTACCATACCTTTATTAACCAAGAGACACTTGTGTTAGCAAAAATCTGTTTTATTCTAGTAAAATGTGAGTTCCGAGAAGAGGCTTGATCAATTTTGACTTATTGAGCTTGATTCCACCGGAACCCAACAGTTGAAAGATTTAAATTTTGCAGTGCTGCGTTGTACGTACGTGGGTTGTAGCTTTGCACTAACAGTTTCAAGAAGACCCGATTCATCACAATTTCCACGTATAAATCTGTTTTGTCTTCGATCGGACTGGTTGCATATTCGTCCCTTTCTTCCGGAGGCTTCAACATTGTTCATACTAACCATTGGAAATGCGGTTCTATACAATCATTGTTCACTGGCTATGTATGTCTATATGTATGTATGTATATATGTATGAATGTATGTATGTATGTATGTATGTATTTATGTATGTACGTATGTATGTATATATGTATGTATGTATGTATGTATGTATGTATGTATGTATGTATGTATGTATGTATGTATGTATGTATGTATGTATGTATGTATGTATGTATGTATGTATGTATGTATGTATGTATGTATGTATGTATGTATGTATGTATGTATGTATGTATGTATGTATGTATGTATGTATATATGTATGTATGTATGTGTGTCTGTATGCTAGTATGTATGTATGTATGTATGCATGTATATATGTATGCTAGTATGTATGTATGTATGCTAGTATGTATGTATGTATGTATGCTAGTTTGTATGTATGTGTGTATGTATGGATGTATAATTATATGTTTGTATGTATTTGTGTATGTATGTATGAGTTTATGTATGTTAGTATGTATGTATGCGTGTGTGCATGTATATGTATGAATGTATGTGTGTATGTTTTGGTGTATGTATGCATTTATGTTGATAGTGAATGTTTTTTACATAATGAATATATATATATATATATATATATATATATATATATGTGTGTGTGTGTGTATTACTTAGAATCGTTTATAATCAAAAAAGGTTTATAAATAGGTGTCAATCCTCTTTATCCCAACACCCACAGTAACGCTGCGTTCAATTTATTATTATTAACCAAGTTCGGTGTGATAAAACGAATGAATAAAAATAAGTTTGATCGCCAAAAACTTTTGGTAATTTTATTCTTTTGTGTTTTGAACATGCTTTCTTGTATATAAGATGCAGGCGTCGCAACAGAGAACGATCTTTAAGTACCGATTCAAGTAGAAGACGTGGAGGCGATCGTGATAATTTTCGAAAAACTAGTCCCGATGTGTAAGTTTTATTTGCTTACTCTTTTTTGCCTAATATGCTATCTTTTCTAACTGTGAATATGCGTTTTGGGATGCGCCTGTTTTGCATGTTTATTTTGTTTCGACCTGCACGTATATTTTTATTCCTCAATTGCGTAGCTCTTCCAAATCCATATCCAGTAACTGCGTTAATTCATTTGATATATATTTCTGTAAGCATATTTCCGTAAAAATACTTCGTAGATATGGGAATTTTTTCTCAGTTTTTGGCTTGTCTTTTAATCTTTCAAAATATATTCCGTTCAATTCACTGCGAATATTGTATTCCTAAGCAGTATGCCAATTGGAACAACATTTTACATTTTGTGGCAATTTTATAAATGTAGTGTATTGCTTTTGAATATTGGCCAGATTTCGTGAATGCGTTCTGCTTTATGCGGTCTTCAGTTGACTATATTGGCTAAATGTAATAGCACCAATTTCTCATCCTTCAACTGCTTCTTGTGTACTTAACTTAAATTTGTTTAAACAATTTAAAACGATATATAGTGCGTAGTCCAAGGAGTCTAATTTTACCGGGCTTTTGCATTAGACCCGTATATTTCATTAATTTTACTTCCCTGGTAAATGTGTTTTCGTAGAAGTGTGTTCAAATGTCCTATGTGGCGAATAATACTATTCTGGCACGACATTACTGGTTTACATCGTATGAGATTGCTACCTGGCAAGGAGGATGTGTATGTGGCTTGCTCAAACTGTTTTCAAGCAAACTACCGTTAAGAATAATAAAAAAATCTGCCTCTTCTTCCATATGAAAGGTAGATTCGATCCTTTTAGTAGATTGAAAGATGTTATATCTTGTCAGGAGGTTACCCATTATTCAGGTGATTTTCTCATTAGATTGTTCTTGCTTATTTTTTAAGCCTTCGTATATGTCTTTAGATATAAGTTACATTACTCCTAATTTGACAAAGTCGTGTTCCACAAACGCTATATCAAATACCGACAAATGAAAATGTAATTGTTTACTTCATTTTCAGCGTTTAATTGGTGTGCAGCGATCTGATTGATTTAAATTTTAGTCTGAGATAGTATTTGCTTTTCTAATCAAGGACCACGTAATCGTTAATCTGAGTCATTTATCATATTCGAATTTTCTTTTGGAACGTCAATCGCAATGCTTGAAGCAATGTTTAGCTATGACAATTTCACATCCTGAAAGTCAGGGGCCCATTGCAACTGCGATGGAGAGTTAGAAGCGCAGGAGGAATAGGTCAACCATTTCTTGATCGGATAGTATTATTTGCGAAATCGGCCTCTTCATCATGCCGTATCATACTTTTATTAACAAAGAGACACTTGTGTTAGCAAAAATCTGTTTTATTCTAGTGAAATGTGAGTTCCGAGAAGAGACTTGATCAATTTTGACTTATTGAGCTTGATTCCACCGGAACCCAACAGTTGAAAGATTTAAATTTTGC
Source organism: Eudiplozoon nipponicum (assembly GCA_029291075.1). Taxonomy (NCBI): domain Eukaryota; kingdom Metazoa; phylum Platyhelminthes; class Monogenea; order Mazocraeidea; family Diplozoidae; genus Eudiplozoon; species Eudiplozoon nipponicum. Next base: position 54,313 of record JAQBSW010000481.1, read on the forward strand.
CGTGCTGCATTTTGCGTACGTCGGTTGTAGCTTTGCAATAACAGTTTCAAAAGGTTCCGATTCATCACAATTTCCACGTATGAATCTGTTTTGTCTTCGACCGGGCTGGTTGATTGTTCTTCCGTTTCTTCTGGAGGCTTCAACGTCGTTCATACTAACCATTGGAAATGCGGTTCTATACAATCATTGTTTACTGGCTATGTTTCTTTTCATTCTATCCAGATTCATTAGCAGGCCACTATACACGGCACAATACTCACAATAGGATATTTAAGCAAATGAATACAACGTATGTATGTATGTATGTATGCATGTATGCATGTGTGTGTGTTTTATGTATGTATGTATGTATGTATGTATGTATGTATGTATGTATGTATGTATGTAAGCATGTATGTATGTATGTATGTGTGTATGTATGCATATTTGTATATATGTATGTTAATATGTATGTTTGTTTTATGTATGTATATATGAATGTATGTATGTATTTATTTATGTATGTATGTGTATATGTATTTATATGTATGTTTGTGTTTTCGTGTTTTTGTATTCATTTATGTTGATAGTGAATGTTATTTACATAATTATATGTATATTTTTTCTCTCTATATATGTATATATTTATATATATATATATATATATTTATATGTATTACTTAGAATCGTTTATAATCAAAAAATGTTTATCAATAAATGTCAATCCTCTTTATCTCAACACCCACAATCATCCTGCATTCAATTTATCATTATTAACCAAGTTCGGTGTGATAAAACGAATGAAGAAAAATAAGTTTGTTCGCGAAAATTTTTTGGTAATTTTATTCTTTTGTTTTTTAAACATGCTTTCTTGTATATAAGATGCAGGCGTCGCAACAGAGAACGATCTTTAAGTACCGATTCAAGTATAAGACGTGGAGGCGATCGTGATAATTTTCGAAAAACTAGTCCCGATGTGTAAGTTTTATTTTCTTACTCTTTTTTTGCCTATTATGCCATCTTTTGTAACGGTGCATATGCGTTCTGGAATGCGCCTGCTTTGCATGTTTGTTTTGTTTCGATCTGCACGTATATTTTCATTGCTCAATTGCGTAGTTCTTCCAAATCCATATCCCGTAACTGCGTTAAGTATTTATATGATATATGTTTCCGTAAGGATTTTTCCCCAAAAATTATTCGTAGATATGGGAATTTTTTCTCAGTTTTCGCCTTATGTGTTATTCTTTTAAAATATATTCTGTTGAAGTCACTGCGAATATTGTATTCCTAAACAGTATGCCAATTGGAACAACATTTTACATTTTGTGGCAATTTTAGAAATGTAGTGCATTGCTATTGAATATTGGCCAGCTTTCGTGAATGCATTCTGTTTCATGCGGTCTACAGTTGGCTATATTGGCTAAATATAATAGCACCAATTTCTCATCCTTCAACTGCTTCTTGTGTACTAAGCTTAAATTTGTTGATACGATTTAAAACGATATATATTGCGTAGTCCAATGAGTATAATTTTACCGGGCTTTTGCATTAGACCCGTATATTTCATTAATTTTACTTCCCTGGTAAATGTGTTTTCGTAGAGGTGTGTTCAAATGTCCTATGTAGCGAATAATACTATTCTGGCACGATATTACTGGTTTACCTCGTTTGAGATTGCTACATGGCAAGATGGATGTGTATGTGGCATGCTAAAACTGTTTCCAAGCAAACTACCGTTATGATTAATAAAAAATCTACGTCTTCTTCCATATGAAAGGTAGGTTCGATCCTTTTAGTAGATTGAAAATATTATATCTTGTCAGGAGGTTACCCATTATTCAGGTGATTTTCTCATTAGATTGTTCTTGCTTATGTTTTAAGCCTTCGTATATGTCTTTAAATATAAGTTACATTACTCCTAATTTGACAAAGTCGTGTTCCACAAACGCTATTTCAAATACCGTAAATCGTCAATGAAAATGTAATTGTTTCATACATTTTCAGCGTTTAATTGGTCTGCAGCGATCTGATTGATTTCAATTTTAGTCTGAGATAATATTCGCTTTTCTAATCAAGAACCACTTAACCATCAATCTGAGTCATTTATCATATTCGAATTTCCTTTTGGAACGTCAATCGCATTGCTTGAAGCAATGTTTAGGTATGTCAATTTCTCATCTTGAAATGCAGGGGCCATGGCAACTGCGATGGAGAGTTAGAAGCGCAGGAGGAATAGGTCAACCATTTCTTGATCGGATTGTATTTTTTGCGAGATCGGCCACTTCATCACGCCGTACCATTCTTTATTAACCAAGAGAGACTTGTGTTAGCAAAAATCTGTTTTATTCTAGTGAAATGTGAGTTCAGAGAAGAGGCTTGATCAATTTTGACTTATTGAGCTTGATTCCATCGGAACCCAACAGTTGAAAGATTTAAATTTTGCAGTGCTACGTTTTACGTACGTGGGTTGTAGCTTTGCACTAACAGTGTCAAAAAGGTCCGATTCATCTCAATTTCCACGTATGAATCTGTTTTGTTTTCAATCGGGCTGGGTGCCTATTCGTCCCTTTCTTCTGGAGGCTTCAACATCGTTTATACTAACCATTGGAAATGCGGTTCTATACAATCATTGTTTACTGGCTATGTTTCTTTTCATTCTATCCAGATTCATTAGCAGGCCACTTTACACAGCACAATACTCACAATAGCATATTTAAGCAAAGCAATACAATGTATGTATGTATGTATTTATGTATGTGTGTGTGTTTTATGTATGTATGTATGTATGTATGTATGTATGTATGTATGTATGTATGTATGTATGTATGTATGTATGTATGTATGTATGTATGTATGTATGTATGTATGTATGTATGTATGAATGTATGTATGTATGTATGTATGTATGCATATATGTATGTTTGTATTTATGTATGTTTGTATGTATGCATGTTCGTATTTATTTATGTTTGCTTTTATGTATGTATGTATTTATGTATGTATGTATGTATTTTTGTGTGTATGTGTGTATGTTTTCGTGTATGTATGCATTTATGTTGATAGTGAATGCTGTTTACATAATTTAATTGTTGTTTGCGCGAACTACGATTACATTGTTTTGAGTCGTGTGCAAACATTGAAAATTTGCCTCTAAGAATTTTGGCGTCACCAACGAAATAAATGGTTGTCTGTTTGCTTATATAATATATGCACGTGGCAATGGCTGATAAATGTGTGGTTCTGAATGAATAGAAGTTGAGAAGCCGACATTTCCAGTTAAGTACAGTGGTTGAGAGCGCTATGTATGATTTTCCTTATTCTTTAAGTGCATTTCGGTTTAATTCCATTTAATGTTTGCTGTCAGGCTGTGATGTTGACCATGTATAATCGAAACACATCAGCACGTGCGTCTAACAGTAGAATTTGATCTATTGGATTGTTATTTATCTTAAACTCGTCAACTTTATTTAACTAATCATTCACCTTCCTTTTACTTAGCCACTCATTCCTATGCACCTTTGCCGTTGCCGTAGGCGAATCATCAGTGATATTATCTTCAAATTGTTTGATTTATTGTAATTATGGGTAATTAGCAAATCATATTTATGATTAGATTAGCCATAATTCGAATTATAACCATAAATCACATTCTTCATATCATTGGAGAAGAATTCTCCATGGGTGCTATATGCACGTATTAGCAGATATAGCAGTTGATGTTATCTCCTCTTTTCTTAGAATAATCTATGCTATATACATTATAACAGTTTTTGGAATAATATTGCATGTTCTTGCATACTTTATATAGCGTTTCTTAAATGTATTTAATATTATATATCTATTGAATCTTGATTTTTTAGTAATCGTGTATACATCTCTCAATCTTTGGTTTTTCTGGTCAATTCAGTAAGGATTTGGCGATTTTTTTTGCTTGCCAATACTTCGATTCACGCAGCCATAATCCGACACCTTAACACAGCAAAAAATCTGGGGCAATTAAATATTTAATGTGTATTTTTACCATTACAAGCTAAGAATTGCCTATAGTAACAAAGGCAATTTAGCCAGAGTGTATGGATTTTCTGGATTAACAGGTGTTCAAAAATATTTGTAATTATTAATTTTGGTGAACTTTAGCATACAATGAAGTCCATTGTATTGATACCATATTCAGACTGGGTAACCATAATATTGGCATCAGGTACTGACAAAATAGCCATAGTGTTGGTACCCTTTACAGACCTGGTATATATGTATTATATGTAATAGTTGACTTTGAAATCGCACTGTCGAAGACTATATGAAGTTAACTTCAATACTGCATGTTTACACATTCGTATAGAAGATTGTGCCATCCGATTTTGCCCACATTTCTGACTCAAATATATAGTGGGTAAAAGGATAATAACGACTCCTTAAGATAAGTCGCCAGTAAGCATGAAACGAATGTGCACGAGATTATACTTTGCGTTCATGCTTATCATGGTTTTTAATTATGGTAATATTTGAATTCTTATTTTGAACTCGTCAACTGCAGTCCAGAATTTGCACCGAACGTGGCTCAAATAGGAGCACGTTCACTTTAGAGTCTTGGAATCTAATCACTGCGCCACTGCTGCTGTATCCCACAAGAAATTTTCAGTTACATACTAATTTATGTTTGTGGTTAACGTTTTTCAGGTGGAACCTATTTGGAGTCCCGTAAGACCTGAACTTCTAACTAGCAACTTATGATCTATCACCATGCCACTTGGGGAAGTTATATTTATATGAAGTCTGATGCCAGGATTTTGATTGTAGGTTTTTTCATTATAAGCTAAACATTGCATCAGGTAGCAAAAGAAATCCATCTAGTAGACCGGTTTTGTCATTGGAAACTCGTCTAGTTCTGTCAAGAAGTTGCCGCGGATGTCGCTCGAACTGGGACACAATCGGTTCGGAGGCTTGGACTATATTCACTGCGCCACAGCTGTTGCATACTGCATGCAATTTTCAGTTATGTATTAACTTGTATTTGATAAGACCATTATTAAGGTGGAGCTCATGTTGCATCTCCTTCGACTTAAAGTTCCAGTTAGTCACTCTGAACCTGTCTTTGTAGAACGGGCATCAGACAACCTTTGGAAATAGTAATAAATTAATGATTTATAGTATGATTTTGTATTGCTATATATTTGTCAGCATAAACTAAGCGTTTCCCAAAGTTATTAATGCAATTAATCCAATTCACTAGTTCCAAAATGCTGCCGTGAATCTTCAATGTAATATCATGCCCAGGCGGTGTGGTGTCTGTTTTATAATGATATACCAAGGCAGGCTAGTTTGAACTTTAGGCCGAAATGATACCACAATTGCTTCGTCTACTGGAAAGGCTAACCTAAATTAAGTTGGTATATAGCATTAACATAAATGGTGCAGTTGATAGTCCCAGACTCAAACGAATATGTCCCGATTCCATGCCCGTTCGTGAAGGATTCTGAACATTACTTGACAAGTTACCAATGTAGATAAAAACTGTCTACTGGATGAATTGAATCTTCTACCTTAGGCAATGCTTTGGTTATACTTAGAAATGTATAATCAAAAACCTGCGATAAATCTTAAATTCGAAATATTTACTATGTGTTGGTTAGATGACTATTTCGAGTCGCTTTGGAATTCAAAAGAGTTCCCAATAATGATAAAACCATGATCATTTCGATTTTTAAAAGGTGTTTGCGCCTAGTAATAATGGTTCGTTTAAAAAAATATTTGTTTGGCATCGAAATATGGTTCTAATAGTCACCAAATATTCCTATGCTTATTTATCGATCAACTCGTGTCGTCGTCTTTTTCACGATCCGCGTCTTTATTTTAACAAAAATCAATATCATTATAAATGTTTTTTTTTAAATTAGAATCGAGTATTAGTTTTGAGCATCTAAAAAGTAACTATTCCACAAGCATTGTCGTTAAATGTGATAAAATTTAGGAAACTAATAACTCTACCACAAATTTCCACATTGTCTGTTTTCGTGTGTGTTGGAAAACTATTTGCACGAAAAAGAAATCTTGTCAAACATGCCGATTTATATTCAATTATGTATTACTTGTTGTGTGTTTATTTCAAATAGAACCTGAAGGATATACCAATGTGTGCATGACCAGTTGGTATATTCTCATGTTCACTTGCGTTTCGTTGTCACTGGCGACTCTTCGGTAGATGTCGTCACTTCGTTTAAAACCCACTACATATTTGGTGGAACTTTTACGATTTTCAAACGGCACCATTTCTTATAAATGGATGCATTAAAGAATTTGAGACCCTCATACGAAGTATTATGCCTAACGACTTCAAATCCAGCATACCATATATATAATAAATTCCAAGCATGTGAAGGATACAAACATTGAAATTTTAGAGAAATACATTTTCAATTGGGTATTGTGTATTGCGTGCCTAATAACAAAATAGATAAAATAGGAACAAAATGATATACCTAAGTCAAAAGTTGTCTCAACTACTACTTCACCAGTTGGGTATTATGTATTTTCTGTCTAATAACAAAATAGATAAAATATGACCAAAATTATATGCTAAAGTCAAATAAAGTTGTCTCTACTACTTAAACAATTGGGTATTATGTATTTCGTGCCTAATAACAAAATAGATCAAATAGGACCAAAACGATATGCCAAAGTCAAATGAAGCTGTCTCTACTACTTTACCAATACACCTATGTATATGAGGTTGCACCGTACAGAATTCACTCATTTTTGACTAAATATTTAAGAGGCATGAAAGGAAATTTCAACTTGTACAGATGAGTTAACGATGTGTACGAAACGTAAGTGTTAAGGATGTTATGTCTATTGTTTATGCTGAATTTGGCATATACTTTACGTTTTATTTGAAATAATTTGCTACTTGGTCTGCAATAACTGATACATAATTCCGTATATGTTAGTTCTTCGCAATTATGAATGTATACATTTTATGATTTATTGTCGTTCAATTTTGCAATTCATTGAATTGTTAGATTTAGGCATTTTCCATTTCCTTCTAATGTACCATAGTTGCGAAATATAATATTGTGCTATTTACCTTTCTGTTTTATTGTTTTATATTTCGAATTTTATATACGTTTGCATAGACTGCGAAATAGGGAACGCATGAGAAGTCCGCAACGAGAAAGGACGCGTACTCACGAGCGTAACTATGATAAGGCGACGGGAGTAAATTCGTAAGTCATCTGATAGCAAACTAATTTATTTATATATAACGAATAGATACTGTTTGTTGCAGAGAACTAATATATTTAAAATTGTGTATTAGATATTGGCACCTAATAACAAATTAGTTCAATTATGACCAAAAGGATAAATCTGAATCTATGGTCGGGGGTGCACTGATTCAAATTTCAGTTTAGTTTTTGCAAAGATTGATACTTTTATTCAACGCCGAGTATTTAACTGTTTAGTTCTTGACCGCTAAAATCGTTGGCGACCATGAACTAGACATAAATGTAAGTCTTTTTAAACCGGGCATTGTGATGCAGCATTTAACGTTCTAATGCTCGATCAGCTTTAACTCAAATAATTACCGGAAAACCTCTTATGTCTTAGACGAAGTGTCTATTCCAGACGCTGTGAAGCGGAAGTTCGCATTATTTAACGAGCCCCCCATTTCACCTGAAATTCATAAAGCTACAGCGTTGACAGTCCAATTGAAACCAGTATGTGAAATGAAGAAATAGGCCTATTTTGTGCTTCTAAGTCTACAGACGCTTACTTGACGAAAATCCGCCTTGCTGGCATGAATCTAGTTTTTTACTAGCTTGTTTATTACATATTCTGGCCTTAGACTGTGTAGTTATCCATGCACCTGGTTAAAATTTGACAAATTATGCAAAACGCTGGATCATCCATCTCTTTCGCTAAGCATGATGTTAATTGTCTTCACGTGGAGTATTCTGTTGGTCCTCCGTTATATTGTGGAGACATGAGCTGATCGACTTTAGTTGCCAGTCCCTGGACTGTTTATGTAGATCGATTTTCGCTAGGTTTGGTAAATGCCATTGTCAGTTGTGCGTCAGGAGGCATTGGTCTAGTGCGAAAGTTCTATTCAGCCGCTATTTGTTGTACCATCATCATTCAACCTTGTATTGGTATGTCGATTGTGTTGGTTGAGGCCTTGATTGAGAACATAAATTACACATCGTGTACGCCAGGCTTCCGAGAATACTGTTGGTTTACAGGAAATGCAGCAGGGATAAGCCAGCGATCTCATAACTAAATCTGATTATAGGCTTCATTAGTGATTTTATTACGCCGCACCGTATCCATGCTAGCCAAGAGAAAATGTAATGTTTGACAATCTGTTGGGTTCTAGCGAAAAACAAGTTCTAGTGTATAGGCCTAGTTTATTTGGCCTTATTGGCATAAATTCATCTAGAATCACCGTGTGAGAGTTATGAGTGCCTTTTTGTGTATCTATGTATCAACGTGTATTCAACTGTTCGTTATTGAGTTGTACGGGAATTATGATTTTGCTGCTGCGTATATTAAGTCTGTTTTTTCAAATGAATTTAAAACGAAAATTGGCATTTTGTGCACCGTGCCTAACTAATGACAACTTTACTTTGGTCTTTTCTTAAAGGATAAATCTCTTTCCGTCAACAATTTTTCTTTTGTTTTAGATTATTTTTGTTAAAATAAATTTTATTTATTTGTTGAAATTTTTTTTATTTTTTCACAATTTTTTAAAATGAAGCACCAGTTATTTAAGTCTGTTGTATTGCTGTCAGTGGTGATAAATGGTAGCATGAAACCTGTCGGGTCTACTGACTTTTGCAATGGATAAGCGAAATCAAGCTTGTACACACAAATTCATTTCTATAATTAAATGAACATCGGTTGCGCTGGCGGTTATAACGGTTTCCTTTTAAACAATGTTTCAATATTGATGTAAAAACCCTGACCCATTATGTAAATACATTTGTCTTTATAAACTAAACATTGTATCGTGTAGAAAAGGCAATTTATTCAGTAGACGTGTTTCGTCCTTATTGGAAACTCATCACATACCGTCTAAAATATGCCGTGGGTGGGGCTGGAACCTCATTTACATTTTTGCATATTTTCCTATTTTTTTCTTTTTCCATCTAAAAAATGCTGGAATTTAGATATGCGGCTCTCACCTCTAGCAGTTTCGCATACATTAAACTTGACTGGAAATGCCGGATGCATAATTTCTATGCAGTCACGAACATTAACTGTTTACAGCTTTCGCCACATATACCTATATAGGCAATACAATTTAACAATAATTGATTGCGCGGGTGGTGGTTACAAGCTGCAAACAGTTGATGTTCGTGACTGAATAGAAATTGTGCAGCCGGTATTTACAGTCAAGTTCAATTTATGCGAAACTTCTAGAGGTGAGAGCTGCATATCTAAATTTGATTTCTGTATATATATTCAATGCGGTTTGATCCTCGATAGTCAGTTTGCCGTCGTATTCTGATGATGATCATGTAAGGTCGAAACGCGTCAGTGCGTAATTGCGGGCGGTAGTTGTTATGTTGTTCGACGACTGGTTAAATACAATGGGATTGGTGTTTACGTCAAGCTCGCAAACTTGATTCAAAGCATTGCTACCACCACCCGCGCAATCAATTATTGTTAAATTTTTCAACTTTGTCTTGTCGGTTTATCTGCATATGTCTCACCGATTGCAGCATAGACGTTAGCAAGTACGCTTTTTATTCCGAGCTAAGTTCTCTAATATTCAGAGCGAGAAGTTTCTATGCTCTTTGTTATGAGTGACATGAATGCTCAAGATGGGCGCTTAAACGTTACGGAATTTTAGCGGATGGGAGATAAACTTGAAGCTCATTGCGCATTGAAAATGGTAGACGACTATTGAGCGGCCGCGAAGAGATTAGATGTTAGACGTGTAGCACGAAATTCTGGCATTGTGTAAGACGCTGCGCCAAATGGCGTCCTCGAGCCTCCGGATGACTATGGACTAATTCTTCACGTAGCAGTTATAAATAGTGTGGTGTATTCAGAACTGGCGTTTTTTGTAAGAAGTCGTTTCGTATCATGCACTTGTCCGTTGTAGCTTTAGCTAAAATTTTATTTAAAAATAAATAAATATAAAACCTAATTATAAATAAGCAAACCTAAACTGCCGTCTTTATAATGAAAAGGTGAATTTATTCTGAAATCATTGCTGACTTATCATTGTGGTGAATATTTGAACTTCACCTAAATTATCGTCCACATGCACAATGTAGGTACAACTGTATGTGGCATTGTCGCGCCCGTCAGATTAATGATAGAATCTCTGAAATGTAGAGGTTCTCTAAGCTAGGCGCCGAACTCCTACTAGTTGAACTTATAATAATACGCGTAGAGCCGTAAGACGCCAACTTAAGCATAGTCTTATAATAGACCTTGAATCTTTTTAGACCAGAAAGGACAGAAAGATGGAATAAGTTTTCGCGTAAGTTAGCAGCTGATATTTGTTCTAACTTATTCGCGTAACAAGTCTGCAAAAATAAATAAACAATAAATGGTTGTAACAACTATTTAATAACCGATAAAATTTGTCGTCTTGATAAATGGGCTGAATACATCACTCATCAAATTTCTTGGGCACTTGCGTCAGTCCCAATCTCTACTTGCTTTTCTGCTATGCACTAGTGAAATTGTCCTTTAGTATCAAAGATTAGGGAAGCTTGTTGGCATTCGACCACCGTTATTTTTTAAACATAGCACGTTTTTTTTACCAGAACGAATAACAGACACTGACATTCATAAATGTATTTCTGTATCGACAATTAAGGCTCATCAGTAGGCAAACGAATAAGGCTCCATCAGTCGCAATGGTTCGGTCACGTTGTACGTATGTCTGCTAACCGACAACCAAGTAGAGCATTATTGTTTCAGCTAGCGTCAGATTTATGTATGAAACGAGATGGACAGATTTTAACATGTTAAAAAAGGTAGTCAACTATTATCACATTGAAATACATAAGACCAGTTCGTCTACCAGAATATAGCTACATAGTCACAATAGTTTTCGTTGGAAATCCTGTGCGATATGGCATCGAATTGAGATCAGTGTTGATCTTTTGAAATATTTCTAATAAAAACAAATTCCTAATTTTCTCTTAATTGACCATTATTGTATAATTACTTACTTTTGACAAGGCAGCTACAGTTTTGAATGTTTTTAATTTCTGTTTTTGATGAAAATGATGATCATTTCACTTTTCGGTGCTGCATTTTCTTTAGAAACTATTTTGAGAATTGATGACAACCTTTTTGCTATAGAAGGTTTGTTTAAATGGTGACCACACCAGGGACATATTGTGATTTGTTAAACTCTGTAGGTAAAGTTAAATTGTGCGTGTGATGAAACCCACGCTAAATATAACACAGCGAATGCTTTTTTGTTTTATCCAGGACAGTTAATGGGGTCATGTCAGAACACTGTATAACGATACATCATTTGTCTGTAGTTTTGACTGGCTAACGCCATAATGGGACACTAACCAAGTACAAAGGCTAGCACTCGGCTATAATACAAAATTCCGCTTGATTGCTCGTGTGCGCAACAAAAAAGCCTTGTTCTAGATGAATTAATTTATTAACCTAAATGAACACTTATTAACAGAATGACCACGAATAAATTGTAATCTTACACGAGCATATAGGTTTATAAATGTAGAGATAAAAGTGCTCCTAAGATGGAACTATGTAAAATGTGACATGCTTTATATATATATATATATATATATATATATATATATATATATATATATATATATATGCTAGTATTCATAATTACCAAATCCGAGATTTAAAACAAAATGCATTTAAATTTTTGCAATTAATCTTCTACCTCACACATTGAGAGCACGTTTCCATTAAATACCATTTTATGGTTTTCTGCCAGTCTTTATTTTAAGCGGATCCATCATCATCATCATCATCATCATCATCATCATCATCATCATCATCATTTCCAGCCACACAAAAGTCAAGTGACTATTGTTTCACTGCCATATAACCATAAGGAGTGAAAAAAAGTGAATGTAGATAAATTATTATTGAGATTTACGAGAGAGGGAGAGGGGTAGAGAGAGAAGGAAAACATTGCTACTATGAGTAAATTTATCAGGATAACTCACAGAAATGAGGCAAACTAAACCTCTCCACAACACCATTATGGCCAAGTTAGCATTCGGGCAAGGCGACATCAGTAACACAGCTTCCTTGCGGATTTCACCGTATCACGTCATAAACAAACCGAACCTCGCAGCTAACTTGCCCTACTAAGAAAAGAAAGTTACGAAGATGATTCTACTATACATCTGCAACAAGATCGCCACTGAGCTCGATTCGCTGCCATATCGCTAAGAGTGTCTAACCAAGAACTTTAATGTACACGAGGACCCCATTCCGGCAGACGAGTGGATCCTATACTACCCAATTTGGATGTAAGTGACTTTAATTGTTTCTGCCATGTCAAAATCTGCCCACCTTGTTTCTTACGCCAATTTGGTGCTGGATGAGATAAAAGAGCTCTATTGGGCAATCGGAATGAGGGCATACGCAAAACGTGACCGAGCCAACGAAGTTGATGGTGCCTTATTTGCTTTTCTAACGACGAGCGGATCCTATTCAGTATCGCATTCTACATAAAGTTCTATCTAGCGTTTCTCGATCTGTAATTATAAGACAGATACTGTGCCCCTTAAGAAAGGGATATAATGCTTAGTTTAAACTATCAACGTACATATAATAAAATCCTGCCACTATTTTTTAATTCAATATAACAACTCAAGACAGAGTGCTGTCTGCTTTCTAAGAACAGATCGGGATGGCTAGTTGAATTGTTGTTGAAATCGATTACGATAGGATCCATCTGAACTATACTGCCGTTGATGGAAAAACATACGATTGTTTTTAGTTGTGCCATGCGCTCAATTCGCAGTTATGGTGGCATAGAGGTTGCGTTTAAAGACAACCAAATGGACTAAAGGTCAAATTCCGTTCACGGAAATTCTGGCTACTACTTTGATTAAACGAACATTGGTTGCGCGGGTGGTGATAACAATTATTATAATCAAGGTTGCGGTCTTGATATAATCACCTGACCCATTAATTACTTACATATGTCAGTATAAACTAAGAATTGTATAGTGTAGAAAAGGCAATCCATCCAGTAGACCGGTTTCGTCCTTATTGGGAACTCATCAAGTACTGGCCAGAATTTGCCGCGGACAGGATACGAACCTGGCACGTCTGCTTCGGAATCTGGTGCTCTAACCACTGAGCTATCCTGCCGCACACTACACTACAGACAATTTTCAGTTATATACTAACTAATGTAACTTGGTTAGTCAATTTTCCTCTAGGTGGAGCTCATATGGCATCCATTTAGACCCAAAGTTCAAACTAACCATGCCCAATCTGTCATTACTGAACAGACACCACATTACATGGGGAAGTGGTACTGAAATGAACATTTGTATAATTAAACGAACATTGGTTGCGCGGGTGGTGATAACAATTATTATAATCAAGGTTGCGGACATATGTAAGTAATTAATGGGTCAGTTGTTTATATCAAGACCGCAACCTTGATTATAATAATTGTTATCACCACCCGCGCAACCAATGTTCGTTTAATTATATAAATGTTCGTTTCAATACCATTTCCCCATGTAATGTGGTTTCTGTTCAGTAATGACAGATTGGGCATGGTTAGTTGGAACTTTGGGTCTAAATGGATGCCATATGAGCTCCACCTAAAGGGAAAATTGACTAACCAAGTTATATTAGTTAGTATATAACTGAAAATTGTGTGTAGTGTAGTGTGCGGCAGGATAGCTCAGTGGTTAGAGCACCAGATTCCGAAGCAGACGTGCCCAGGTTTGTATCCTGTCCGCGGTAAATTCTGGCCAGTACTTGATGGGTTCCCAATAAGGACGAAACCGGTCTACTGGATGAATTGCCTTTTCTACACTATACAATTCTTAGTTTATAATGACATATGTAAGTAATTAATGGGTCAGGTGTTTATATCAAGACCGCAACCTTGATTATAATAATTGTTATCACTATCCGCGCAACCAAAGTCTGTTTAATTATATAAATGTTCATTTCAATACCACTTCCCCATGTAATGTGGTGTCTGTTCAGTAATGACAGATTGGGTATGGTTAGTTGGAACTTTGGGTCTAAATGGATGCCATATGAGCTCCACCTAAAGGAAAAATTGACTAACCAAGTTACAGTAGTTAGTATATAACTGAAAATTGTGTGTAGTGTAGTGTGCGGCAGGATAGCTCAGTGGTTAGAGCACCAGATTCCGAAGCTGACGTGCCCAGGTTCGTATCCTGTCCGCGGCAAATTTTGGCCAGTACATGATGAGTTCCCAATAAGGACGAAACCGGTCTACTGGATGAATTGCCTTTCTACACTATACAATTCTTAGTTTATATTGACATATGTAAGTAATTAATGGGTCAGGTGTTTATATCAAGACCTACTACTTTGATTACCTAATTAGGTCGAAACTCGTCTTGCTGTTGAATTTCATTTTTCATATGTTACGAGTCTTATTCTAACGCCTGCATATGTATTTATGTGTGCTTATGACTTGGAATTTCTGTCTTTTCAATCTGATATTAGTACTTCCTTTGCATAAATGAGCTTTCACTTCAGCATTGGTTCATTGCAATTCGCTTTTTCTTATCATCGACGTCGAAAAAAACAAATGCTATGTAATATTGTTTTGCTTGCATAAAGAATACGGGGCAAAATCACCTTGATCAAAAAAATTAGCCTTGATTGTAATTGTGTATTAGGCATAGCGTATTTTGTAACAAATTAGTTTAAATAGGACCAGAACGATATACCAAAATCAGCATGAACGAGATGTATAGCCCCGTGTACACGAGTTTTGTGCTTATTAGCGACTCTGTAGGAGAAGATAATACGCACTATACCCACTACAAATTTTGGTGAGGAATGTAGGACAGTTGTACCATAGAATCTCCTATACGAATTTTATCCAAGCAGTAATGAATTTAACTTTATGTAAAGTCTTTGGAAGAGCAGGTGTCCAAAATTAGCTTTAATTCTTAATGGTTAAGAAATTTAGCCTTGTTCGGAAAACTGTTGCTACTCAGTTTGGGATCGGTGTTTTGAAGACTATTGTACTAGCAACATGTACTGTCTCCGTATTTTTGGAAGCCATTGTGTTAATAAATTTACAGGCTCGGTATGTATAAGATGTATTGAGTTGGCTTTGAAGTCACATGACTGCAGACTTTCCATAATGTTAATTACTTTGTTGCTTGAATATACATTCGTATAGGTGATTGCACCATCCAACTGCCTAATATCTCTTAACCAAATATAGTGGGTATAAGGTGTAATACCTGTTTGTAGTTTTAATTATGCAAAATCAAGATGGAAAACAAATAAGTTGCGGCTAGAGTAACATTTATTGGTGTTTTCGATCACTTTCCGTATATGCTGGTACGTAATGTACAAATTGCCGTCTGATTAGAATCTCTGTATTTCTAACAAACGTATTTAAAATTTTAAATTCAGAAATACCGCAATTGATACTAGTTTAACAATATGAGGTAAGGAGATACTGCTTGTTTTTTAAATTCTGAATTATATTTTCAGGTTGGCTTTTGTTTTATATTTGTCTTTTGCAGGACTCGCAACCGTGAGTCGATCGTTGATTCATCAATATGTCTTAGTCCAATTCGGTTAGTTTTTTGAAAGACTTGTTATTAAATTCTGTGTATTATCCTTATTTGCATCTTATTGACGCTTCTTGAATAAAACGTAAAAATGTTAGCAGAAAAGTTATTTTAGGCATTCAACCTGAACTTGTGTTTATGTTCGCAAATGATTTACAGTTTCCCTGTTTCACACTATACCGGTTTTAATTTTATGTTTTATTCCTTTAATGAAATATATATATCTTTGTAGAAACTTAAGGAGAAAATGATGAAGAAATGGTTCTTTTATGTGATGAAATGTGTTTTTATCTTTGCATCAGGGAATGATACTAAGAAAAAATTGTTAATGCTTAAATGTGAAATATCACTTTGTCGTATGGTTTCAAAAGATTGCTATTAAATTGATATTCCAGTCATGATCTATTTTGTTATATTTTCACACCACAGGACCAGAGATCGAGAAAGAAGTCCGTCAGATCACATTGTGCATAAAAGCAGGCATGGTAAAAGTCCTCCCCGGTGAGTGAGCCTACTGTTCTTGTTAACACTAATAAAACATGGCCTTCTCATAACTCACAGTTAAATACTGCTTTATTTAGTCTTATCAATTTTGCTATTAACCGCCGGGGCCTTGGCAGGTGTAGTGACTACGGTATACTCCATCTTCCCAGTACTTAAGGAATGCAAACGTATTTCTGATGCTGACAATTTATTGACGACGACTTACGCCTACGCATGTCATCATCGGCGTTTCTTTCAAGCACGATTTCAAGATTAGGAGGCTGGAAGGGAACTTTAATTAATAATGGTTTGTCTTGAAGCGTAATATATAAATATTCGCTTCTAAGACTATCTTAATTTTTAGGTTTGAAAGAGAGTTAAAATATATTTTTTTATTATGTGTAAAACTCACAATAATTTTCTTTCTAATATCTCGTGATAATGTATATTTTTTAATCGGAAATTTCCCCCATTTTTTGTTTATTAATAGAGAAATAAGGAAGCACTCTCTACTGTAAGTCACTTTAATATGAAATCGAATTTTCATTCACATGTTAATAGTGTCTTTCGTCAAGTATTTTTCATCATTTTCACGATTCGTTGTAGGGTATTTTGAAGGTGAAATTCTTTCTTGTCTCTCTATTTAGAATTAAGTTTTATCTAGCGCATAATTATGAAATATGTTCGAAATTGGTTGTGAGCTGTATAAAAGTTCTAGGTAGTTTTTTTCATATTTCGGTTACATTGAGCACCAATGAGCGGTTACATAGCAAACAAAATACTACATCAATTTATATAAACTACTAAAAATAATACGATTACAAAATAAAATGTCAACATTCATGAGGCTTTAGTCAAAACTCTGATCAGTTAAATTCGTGAGGCTTGTTGATGCACTTTTTTATGAAGTATTTAATAACTATATGTTTCTATTTTTTACTGTTACGCAGCTGATATTAACATCTATTTATAAAACCGGCAATATTTCTATGGTTCGGCATAATCTGATTTACTTTGTAAAATATTGTTAATGAGCGGGAATTATTTAAGATGGTTAATTCAATTTAATGGATTTTGCTCTAAACGGTAATGAGGATTTTGTTATGGTTACTGGTCAGAATGGGAAATCAAGTCTAGTTTTAAGAAAATTGATTCACGTTTTGTTGATTTCAGATTGTTGGTATACTTTTATTCATATACATTGAATGAGGTGTTGTTTTGTAAACTTTTATTTAGAATCCACTTATAGAGATCCTGGTGCGTCTTTGAAATATTTTTTGTATATGTTACCACCAAGCTCCGAAACTCCATTTATATTATCCATTATACCCTTCCCATGAATTTCTTATATCATTAGTAGCCTGTGTAGTAACCATTAGTGTATGTTTTCTCATTTAGAATTGGTTCATAATATTCAATTTGCTTTAACATAGCGTCGGTAATCGCATGTAGTTGCTATTGTTAATATTCTGTCTCATTTAGCAACTCGAAGCTGTGATTCCAGCACTGCGAAAAATAGTCATTTAGGATGAACTTGAAGAGCTCATAAGACAAATTTATCTGCTCACTTTAGTTCTGGTGTTGCTTATATTTTGTATAGGTACTATATAAATAGAAAGTAAATATACACGTATGATTGTTTTTTATATATTTATATATGAGTGTATATTTTCCTGTGTACTGTTTATTGCTTCCAGATTGTTGTTTTGGAATGCATACATTTAAAGTAATTTAATACAATTCGCTTTATTAAGTGAGATTTATGAAAATCAGGTATTTCCTTTTGATTTAGATCCGACAAAATGGCCTTTTTAAACTGTTTCGTTCAATATTTTTTCCATAAGATATAATGTTTTACTATTAAATTATTCCTGCATTTAAATTGCTCGTGTGTTAGTTAGCCACAGAATATATCGAAAACAAATTTTTGGACAAGCCATTTTTCTTCTCATGTGTATCTTTAATTTGTAGGCCCTTTATATGTCGTGATTCGTATTTACGGAATTCAGTTGTATTTTACACGCTTGGACATCCAATCTTATTTTTTAAGTCTATAATTAAATAAGAAAAATCGATTATATAAGCAAGTGCATAAGTAGTTAGTGTACTGCTTTTGTTCAATGCTTATAATGGCAACGGAATTATCCATTTTAACTTTTGAAGTGGCATGTACTAGCGGTTTATTTGTATGTGGGTGGCATTTGACATTAACGATAAATAAATTAAACTATGCTTACTTGCTGTAGTTTTGGCATCTTATTTTTGCTTCCACTCATGTGCCATGTACCCGAATCAGTTTATGTTCTATCCTTTTAGTTTAGTGTGAACATAGTTGAATAATGAACAAGTATGGGTATTTGGACTCACTCAGTTATTTTTTCCCCTTTTGGATGATAAAAAAATGTTTATTTTTACTATGAATTTCAAATGAGGCAATTTTAGTCTAATTTAAAAGCCAAATTCTTCTTTCGACGTTTCTCCTTTGCTTTATTTGCCTTGTCATCCAGACTATTTGTCTTAGGCAATGATTAAACAGAGCCTTTTCCCCGTTGAAAACTATTTATTTTTATTATATTGTATATTAAGTTAATGGATTTTTATTTTTAGAGAACATTACGCCTAAGAACTTCATTTATACTTTTCGTTTTCGTGAATAGAATGTTACGCTTCAATCTCATCGTATTAAATGGTTGTATGAATGGGGCTTTACAATTTATAGGCGTGCATGATTTTTTGGTATTTGTCAGTGAAATTTTAGTTTATTATGATGAAGCTATTCTATTTATGTTGTTTATGTTCTTTTTATTATTAATGATGAAAATGAGTGTACAAATATGCTTTTTAATAACGTGAAATCCTTTTGAATACTTCAATGATTTACTAGGTCTAAAGATTATGAACAGAGCGACAAGGATTTTATTGGTCATGACAGGCGTCACGTAATTACGAAGTAAGTAATTAATGCTTTCCTTGTTTCATTTGATTAAGGCATTTCGGCATCGGGCCTTGAGACAATAGTTTTTTTTAAAGTTTTTCGGCCAATATCAGCCATATTATTTGGATAGTTCTTAAAGCTGATTCCTACACAATGGAAAAACATGGGTTTTAAAACGGGCACATTTTAAATTTTAAAAAAAATGCAGACTCCATACTAGGTTCCATGGTTTAAACCGTGGGTCACCAAAAGTTGTAAATTTAATCAATCGCTCCCATTTTTATAGATATATTTATATTATGTATAACTGTATATTATATAACTTATATTAATCCTTATGCATAATAGGTAACAAAGGAAATTTTATTTCTGTATGCTTCATTTTTAAAGTTAGTCTAAATCACAATCTTTCTTGGGCATATATCATTAAATTTTCGTTATATATTAAAGAGAAATAAATAATTGCGCTAAATCTATTGAATCTTACCCCTGTAATTTACAAGTGGCTGATTCCATGGAGGTATGAGCTGGTTTCATGTGAGGAACTATACAGTTCTTGAGAATAATTTATTCCCACGTAACTCTGTCATTTGTATGTTATTGCGCCCCTAACCTTTAATGGGACAACGTTTGGGACCAAGATTTTTGTTCGTATATAGAATTTCATTAAGCAGTATATTTGATTTGTTACCAGTTTTAATCATTTAGCTATTATTCCTCAATGGACTAGTTGATCTGTTCATGAAAACATCCATATCTTAACGGATTCTTGTACTTCTATAGGTATTCTGTAATCAGTACATGAAGAAAACAATGAACCGGAATTAGTATTCTTTGCTTGGCTGGTTGCCCTACCATGTTGACATGTTCCCTTTTAAACTTGATCTGTTAAAACAATACTATTTTTTTTAATAAAATTGAGTATAAATCATTTTTATTCACAAACGTTACTAATTCGGAGAATACTTCTGCATATATTAAGACTTTGTCAACCGTTTAGTTTATGTATCGTTATATTCATACGAGTATTTATTGTTAACGAATAGAAGACTTCAGTTCTTCAATTGAATTTTGTATTTAAATTATGGCTAAATTTTTTCAATTTATTTCACTGTCTTTATTAGTTTTGGAGAGGCTAAAACAGATCGTGAGCTATACTTTAATAAAGTGGAATCAGAAGTACAGCATGGTCGTTTTTTTAAACCTGGCTGGTAAGTTATATGCAAAATATGCTAAATATTCCTGTGTGCTTATTTGTATATGCGTGGTTTTGTTTGGCTACAGATTAATTTCTCAATATTGTTAGCGATCCTGATTGGAGCGGGAATCTGTGCTTGTTATAAGGAATTCTGCCAGTCTCGACAGTGATGCCCTCAAATATTTTATTACGAGAAGGCATTCATGTTTTGTGTGATTGTTTTTGTTTTTTAGATTTTTGTCGGCATATTTATTGTGATGCAGTAGAATAGTACAAAGCCTCAAAATTAATTATTATATGTAGTAATGAATATCATTTTACTGATGCTTAGAAATTCTCTCATTCTCTAATGTCAGAGTTGTGTTGTGGGACAACATTATAATGGTTTATATGCTACTTAAAGCATCGTGGATTCGCATTCGGTGTTTGCACTTTGATCTCATGTTGAGTAAGCAATTAATACGTTCTATTTAGGCTGGTTATACTCTGTTATGCATCTACATTTCTTAATACAAGATTTTAACTTTCTATTTTCTCAATATCCTTGAACAGTTCTTTAGCCAATTTTGAGGATAGTGTTTTAACGTACTGCTGAGTAGCCAGTATTCACAGAACGCGTGCGGCAGTGTTGCTAAGCATCTCCATTTTTGTCCTACTTGTCGTATTATAACAAATGATAGTTAGGTGCATTTGTCTAATATATGAATAGTAACGTTGCTTGTGGGATTCATACTTAGTTTGAAATGAATTCACTTAACTAGGTTATGACTATTTCCTTATTGTACAGCTCATTGGT
The DNA here is from genome assembly GCA_029291075.1 of Eudiplozoon nipponicum. Classification (NCBI taxonomy): domain Eukaryota; kingdom Metazoa; phylum Platyhelminthes; class Monogenea; order Mazocraeidea; family Diplozoidae; genus Eudiplozoon; species Eudiplozoon nipponicum. The sequence continues at coordinate 75,483 of JAQBSW010000481.1, forward strand.
AGTAGCCTGATCACCTCGAATCAATGGATTACTGAGAAGCAGTCATTTTATCTGTCGCTTCACCATCGGAACGAGAATCTTACGGGTCAATTTAAATGCTCTATCTGTTCGAGTCCAAGCTTGTACTTCTGACTATAAGCCGAACTTGAAATGTTTAGCTATAAACAGAATTTATGTGTTTTTATCCAAATAACCTAGATAACTCGCTTATGTTAACTTATTAAATTTTAATTTTTACAGCTCGAATGAGATTAAATCAGATTACGAACTAAACTATAACAAAATGGAATCGGAAGGCTTTCATGGTCGACTTTCAAATCCTAGAAAGTAAGTCTTTGGTTTTATTATTTTATGAATTAAAAACACAACGCGTGTACACAGACAAATATATATATATATATATATATATATATATATATATATATAAAGTTATATAATGTCGGTATAAAATAAATATTGCATAAGATGGCAAGCTTGAGTTTGGCCTAAACATTACTCGGTAGTTATTATTATCTTCATTATCATTGCCCGAATCCTAACTTGGTCATAATGGTGTTATGGAGAGGTTTAGTTGCCTCATTTCTGTGAGTTATCCTAATAAATTTACTCTTGGTAACTAGGTATTCATTCTCTCTGCTTCTCTCTCTCTCGTAAATCGTAATAATAGTTTGTCTGAATTATTATTTCTGTTTTCATTTGTATATTTCTTTTCACTCCTTATGATTATATGCAAGTGAAACATTAGTCACTTTTGACCTTTGTATGGCTGGACATGATCATTATCATTAATACGGAAAGCATAGCAAAGACTGCTTGCAACTGATACATCACTGCAATATATCCACGAGCAAAAATGAAATAAAATGAACGAAGTAATATGAATGAGAACAATAGTAATTGAGACAAAACAATGAAGATTTATTAAAGGAAGGTGATTTAGGTGGAGGTAGAAATGGTTACGATGATTATCTTATCTTGGTATCCCACTGAAATAAGGCAATCTGTACCTTTTCACATGACTATTATTCCGAAGCAAGCTTTAATTCGTTGTAGACCTTAACGCGACCAGAAGTATTTGTGTAGAGATCGTATAATATTAACAAATTTTGTGGGCACACCATTTTTCGACAAGATATGGAATAAAAAATTGCGATCCACCGAATCAAATGCACCCTTGAAGTCTAGAAAGACGGCTATTTTGGGACGGTGATATAAATGTCTGTTGGAGAACTTGCCTTAACGTAAAAATATTATCCATACAACCTCGTTCTGCACGGAATCCAGCCTGTTCTTCTGTTGTATGTGATTCACGTGAAGCGCTAAGACGACGTAGGATAATCGAAGCAAATAACCTAGATACGACCGGAGTCAAACTTATATCACGAGGATTATCGCACGAATTACGATTGTCTTTTTTGAAGATGGGAATGATAGTCGACTCATTCCAATCAAGCGTTACGGTTTCCTTATTCCATATAATATGGAAAAGTTTGGTCAACGCTCCTGGAATTATATCGCCACCATCCGTAAACAATCCTGGAAGCAAATCATCGGGGCCTGCGGCTTTGCGGCGTTTAAGAGCTATAATTGCATTGCGTACTTATAACTAGGATGGTTCTTCGGGACTAAAATTCCACACTGTTGATGCAGACATGCTTTCGGGAATCGGAACTGACGCGGGTGGCTAAGAAAATTGATCTCTAAAGTGTTCAGCCCACCTGTCAAGACGACTTATTTTATCGGTTATTAAATCGTTGTTACTATCATTTATAGTTTCGCTAACTTTTAACTTTCTCGGATCTGTTGCGCGGATAAGTTGGAACAAACAGCGACTATTACCTGACGCGAAAGCTACTTCCATTTCTTCAGCCTTTCTGCTCCAAAAGTTTTCGAGATCGCCTTTTAGACTGCGCTTAAGTTGGCGTCTTATATTGCGACGGTTATTATTATGAGTCGAGCCAGGTGGAATTTGGCGCCTTATTTCGAGTATCTCCATAGATTTTACAGAGAGCCAGTGATTATTTCTACGAGGGCCTGCAATGCCACATACAGTAGTACCTGGATTGTGTATAGTTGAAGTTATCTTGGACCAAAGTATATTGTGATTTTCGCCATCCAGACCAGTTAGTTTAGCCTTTAGAATATATTCATAATTTTGTCGGACGGAGGGTTGTTCGAGTTTGCCTACATCAATTTGGGGTTTATTCTTAATTATTTTCCCGGAAAATTTTAGTGCAAATCTACAACGGATAAGTGCATGGTCCGAGTCGACATAAGTGTTCCAAAGAGAACGACAATCCTGGATGCAACCACGCCATCTATAACTAATTGCTACATGATCTATTTGAGTCCACCGTTGCCCGGGTGCTGGAGGACGCCATGTAGCACAACGTCTAACACTACGTCTGAAGTTTATACTAAATATAGTCTATGTTCAGCGCAGCTATCCAAAAGCCGTTCACCATTATTGTTGCGCGTCGAGCTTAGGGTGCATCTTCCACCTAAATGAAATTCTGTTTTACTTAATCGGACTATATCAGAACTTCGTGCTTTACTTAGCAAGGAGCTTAATTCGGAGTAAAAAGCGTCCTTGCTTTCTTCTGTGCTGCAATCGGTAGGAGCATATGCAGATACAACGAAGAGGCAACGATGATAACGGGTTTTTGCTTTGATTTTAGTAGATGTATTTAAACGTGCCGCACACAATCGACTATTTAAAGGGATCCATTCAATTAAGCAAGATTCAGCTCGCGCGCTAAGGGCAATGCCAACGCCCCATTTAAACGCTTGAGAGAATTTTGTGGAACCATATGTTCGAAGCCAATAACGCGTAGATGGGGATGGTGCAACCAGTTCTGTAATGCACGTAAAATCCTGTATTCTGGTTTCAGATACGCAAAATATGTCGATTTCTAATTTATCCAACGTACGTGCAAGAGATTCTTGCTGTCCAAGTTGTTCTAATGTTCGCACATTAAATGCGCCTACGTTAAAACCTAACCTAGGTGTAATGAATGATCGTCTACTAGAACCATTTTCGATATTTGGAAACCTGGTATTGGTGTTATGATCTAAACCAACCATATTCATAGTATCTAAAAGAGTTTTATTGTTAGATTGAGAAGAGGAAGGGGAAGGAAAGGAAGCAGAATCGGAGATAAAGTTGCCTGCAGTAGCCCGATTTCGCTTATCCACCCTGCGCGGCTCAGCAGATAGGGAACCCTTTTTATACTGCGTGAAGACCGATGCAGTTTGTAATCATTGTAAGTTGTACTTGTCATTGTTATATGTGGATTTTAAAAGAACACTAGGTCGCCCATTCCTAGTGATGGTTTGTATTCGGAGTTTTCCTTCTCCTAGATAGTCTGCCAACCAAGGCTGATGAGCATTATCTGCCCAGATGCCAGTGGCCAAAGTTTCCTTCAGCAGCCGAAACTTGCCCTTCAATTCTGGAACGCTTGCTCTCATTCCATCACTACACATTTAACAAAAAAAGTTACAGTGCAGTTAGAGCAAACTTGAAGCTTCACATGAAACGGGATGATGGCTGTGTCCCTTTATGGCCCGCCTAGATTCATGCTACAAATCCCGGGTTGACTAGCTTGAGCCCGCCGGTCGTCAGGCCGGGCAACTACAGGCATATGCAAAACGTGACCGAGCCAACGCAGTTGATGGATCATTATTCGTTTGCTCTATGAGTGGTGATGTGAATGTAATATTCTCTAAAGTTAGAGTAGTTTTCTCCAACCTTAATCATGTATGTAGAAACACGAGTACTAAACTCTGTCTTATGGGTGTGTACAATGCATTTTGATGTGCAATTTGTATATACGCAAGTTAAACTGGGCTCTTGATGGTAGAAGACTGGCGCTTACATACTGTTGCTTGATAGGTAGGGCCCATATGGGCAATGATCAACAAATAATCTTACATGCGTAAATTTATTTTTTTGAGCAGTGAAATATTGCTTTTTCTTACAACAAAAAGCAACTTTCCGTCACCTGCGATGGATCGGTAACGTTTTACGTACACAACAGCATTATAATTTCAGCAAGTGCAATATGGGCGTCACATTGAAGGCAAAAAGTGGTTAATATGGCAGAACCAACTGAAGTCGAATAAAATAAATTTGAGTAATGTAGGACTTGTTCGTCTAGGCGATGGGATCCACTTGCGCATCATATTTATTTTTCCGTAACCGCATGTGATTTGACACTGAACCAAGATCAGTGGCGATCTTGTCGCGGATGTCTAATGGAATCATTTTGAGCTACTTTCATTAGTAAGGCATAGTTAACTGCCAGGTTAGGTCGTGCTGATGAAACGATACAGCGAAAATAGCAAAGAAGCTGTGTTGCCAGAATCGCCTTGCTTTAATGCTCACTTGACCGTAATGGTGTGTTTTGAGGTCTGGGTTGTCTCATTTCCGTTTGTTATCTAGGTAAGTGGTTTTATTTGAACTAGCTCCTTCCCTTCATAATGGAATCTCTTTTAGCGATTATTTTTGGCATTTTTTATTTCTTACCATTTTTATAATTATTTGTATTGTTGGTTTTATTTTTACCGTTACTCATGGTTAAATGATAGTAAATAACAAGTTGTTAAACACTGTTTTAATGCCGTCTGTGATGATGATGATTATGATGATGATGTTGAAAGGTTATGTTTAACGGTTTCTAGAACAACAAAGTCCCATGATAGTCGTCTTTCTCAGCGTGACGGATGCACCCCCTTCAATTGATTGCAATTCAATACTTACTTTTCTATACAAAAGTAATATTTTCACTGACTTTGTAAACTGTATACGAGCTTTTCATACAATTGTGATTTTCTCCATGCTATCTTGGATAGATTAGCATTCGCTACACGGTCTTTTGGTATAAAATCTGCATACATTAAATGGTAGATACTACAACAGTATCACCCATTACGTAATTCTACTTTGCGGTTTCACGATTTGGATCTGTAATTAGTTGTTAGGTTCATTTACTTAGCGAGATGTATCAGTAAATAAAACATCATAAGTGGCGAAGTATTTAGGAGTATTTTCTATAAGTAGAATTGCCTTTTTCCAGATTTTGCTACTCATAGTGAAACTTCAGTATATCACTTAACCTGAAAAGTTCTGTTTAGCCTTAACGGGACTGGTCCTTTGTGTTTTAAAATATGGTCGTCTGTAGGTCAAAAATCACAATCTGTATAGGTTATCAAGCGCGAAAAATTAACATTAGGGTTCGTAAACATGCTATTTGTTTCGTCACAGCGAGTTTGGCTCCAAAATTAGCGCCTTGTGATAACATCTTACCTTTTTCGTAGTTCGATTTTCCAGTTGGGTACTGGTTTCTCAACCAGTAATAGATTGGAGTAAGAAGCTAGAAGATGGATATGTTTCGTGAAAAATAAAATTTTTGTTAATCACAATTTATGACCGTCTCGTCTTTCAGGATAATGTCCTTATATGAAAATTTTATGGCAGTCTGCATATACTGCAAAAGAAATTGCGCGAACTTATTCCACTTGTCAGCGGTACAGCTAACCTACGTCATACTGACTGATATATCAAGTATCACTGATATTTTGGATTCGTACCGGGGGTAGTTGTAAAATAATATCCGAAAAAACTTCATGGTTGCGCCAATGATATCAGATAATTCCTCCAAGAGTATCATTATCAGCTACAGACACATTCAAATTCTTGATTGGAAACCTTGCGCGAGATTTAAAGTAAATCTGTTTTCTTATTTTTCTGCTAATAGGAATTAAACATAGGAGCGTTGGTATTGGAATTACTAAGCAGCATCCACAAAGAGGAAAATTTTATTTATGCTGATATATCCGCTAATCTAATTCCTTTGTGCCATGCCGGTTTAAAAGAAAATGCTTAAGCTTCTCTGAATTATAGTTGATTTTCCATCTATAAAATTTCCACTGAGAAACCAAGAGTCTACAGATAGAATTGTCAGTGAAAGTAATTTTTGCCTTTCTTTTAGTCAGTTGGTCTGGTTATATATATTATATTTAAAATTGTAAAATAAATTTTCAAGCATAAAACGATATTTTAGCCATTTAAACAAACACTGATTGCGTGGATGGTTGTAACAATTCATTAAAACTCTGAAGTAAACACCAATTACATTTTATTTAACCAGTCCTGGAACAACAGTAAAACTACCGTCAGTCACACGTACTAACGCGTTTCGCCCTTTCATGTTCATCATCAGAGTATGACGGTAAACTGACTAGCGAGGATCAAACCGCAGTGCATATATATGGAAAGAAATATTATATATGCGGCTCTCATTTCTAGTAGTCTTGCATAGATTGTACTTGAGTGGAAATGTCAGCTGCACAATTTCTATGCAGTCACGAGCATTAACTTTTTGCAGCTTTCGTCACATATATAGATAATGCAATTAAAAAATCATTAATTTCTCAGACGGTGGTATCATTTCCTTAAATCGCGTTTGCGAGCTTCAAGTAAATAACAATCCCATTCTATTTAACCAATCATCGAACAACATAGAAAAACTACTGTCAAGATAAGTTGCAGAAAAATAGCAAAACATTCGTTAGTTACATTTCCCTATGTGTCTTTACCTTCCGTGGTAACCGTCAGAGCACAGTGACAAGGTAATAATTAATTATTAAGCTGCACTGCATAGGTATCATGTGTTGACTCCAAGAAATGCGGCTTTCGCTCTTTGTTGTTTCATATTCATTGTCTACAATTGTGACTGCTGGGATTTAAAGTTGGTTGCTTTATATTTTTACTTAATATTTTTATTCATTCTTTAGTAAGCAACAACGTGTGGAGCATTACAACCCAGGATTTTGCGGTAATACTCCAGTATCTGATGTGTAAGTTCCTTTGTAAAAATTTTCCCCCGTCTTTTGGTCGAAGAATTTTAAGCTTGAGATTTTGAGTTGAGTGTTACGCTTTGCTCCGTGGTTCTGGCTTGATACACTTTGCCAGTAAAATTTTGAAGTTTTTAACAAATTAGTATTCTTAATTTATTTTCGGGAAGCATCTCAAATTTGCTCCAGGTAATTGACGTGGGTATTTGTTTTAAAGATCTCCACGATTTCGTTCTGTCATCTTATTGTTATTATATATATATATATATATATATATATATATATATATATAATAACAATAAGTGTGCTTCACCAACACGCTGAATACACAGATGATATATATATATATATATATATATATATATATATATATATATATATATATTGTAAGAATCTTACTTGTTTATGGCCAGTTTTGAAAATATTGAGGTTACAGAACAATTAGCAGGTGGTTTAAAAGATAGTTCTGTGGGATTATGTTGTTCCAAATTGGGTGATCATACCGCATATGTGGATTATCCGAGCCTGGCATCTCCGAGGCTCTATTGTAGTAGTGACCAAAGGATCTCTGCAAAAGAATTTTTAAGCTAGAATTGTATAGATTATGTTTTTCTCAAGTCAAGACAAATGCTACCTGTGTAAATAATTTTGTACTTTGTACAAAAAATGATAAATGTAAATATAGCTTTGCTTCACTCGTCTGTGTGTATATTAATCATCAATAGTTTTCAATTTGACTTTCCTTCGCTTATTTATGTTTATGGTTAATAAATGATTATGCTGCTTGCGGGTTCATTATTTGTAATTTTTTTAACTTAATTTCACTAACTGTTATCACTACTCATGTGAGTAATATTTGAATAAGATATAAATTGATTTTTTAAATTTCATAGCATAGGTTCGGCAAAAATGGAAGGCTATTGTGATAATCTCTTTCAACCTGATCCATTTATATTTATCTTAGACATTCCAAGTCTCAGTTGACAACACCAATTCCATAAGTTCGGAAAGGTCTAAAGTTAAGGGCTTCAATAAGTCTTTTCAGCACGCGGATAACTCCGCCTACGTACACGGTTTGCAGGTTGGAAAAAGTGAGCTAGTGGGAAGACGCAAAAGACGACTGAAAAATTAACTCAAGTTATATGAACCTATGAAGGCTGTGTATTAGTGCAGCGAGACAGTGTACATATTTAGCTAAATCATTTTATAGTAGTTTAGATAACTAGCTGACTGAGTGACGGACTAGTTGATTATTTTTATGTACTTTTTATCGGCTTTATTTAGTCACCTACTGTTTAACTATTCGTCTATTTAGGTTTTTGCTATTAGTATATTTTTTTTATCATCGTTTGGATTTACATGGAAACTATTTTGACCCTCTATGTTAAAACCGGTATAGACGGTTAATTAGGTTTTCTATTACCTTTGTATTATAGGTGGTATATTGTGTTTGTACGTTAATTTAAGTGATTACTCTATTATTATGTCATTTCGAGTGACTTAGAAAGAGAGAGTTACGTAGAAGCAATTTGTAATAGTAATTGTGTATTATGTCGTGCAATTAGTGAAAAATCAGAATGATAAACCAACCAGCATGAACGGAATGTATTATCATCTGCACACTCGTTTTGTGCTCAATGGTGACTCATCGGTAGGAATCGGTATCACGCCCTATACCCACTATATATTTTAGCGTGGCATTTTGGACTATTGGACGGTACAATTTGCTGGAGTAGCAGATGCTCCGAATAAGTTGTAATTCTCAATTTTGGTAGAAGTTAGCATATCTTGAAATCTGTTGTGTTGGTACCATTTACAGATTAGATATATGATGCATATAGTGAGTTGGCTTTGAAGTCACATCGTCGAAGACTTTGTATGAAGCTAGCTACACTACTGCAGGTTTGCACATTCATATAGGAGATTGTATCGTCAAATTGTCAAAGGTTTCTCACCAAAATATATAGTGGGTATAGGGCACAGTGCCGGCCCCTACTGAGGAGTTGCCAGCAAGCACGAAGCGAATGCATACTTGAGATTATACTTCCCGTTCATGCTGACTTTGGTTTACCCTTCTGGTCCTATTTGAACGGATTTGTTACTAGGCGTGCAACAACTAATACAAAGTTGCAAATATATTTCTCCGCAACAAACATTATCTATTTATAAGATCTTCACTGGTACTGGGATGTCATTCTAGTCATATTGAATAGACGGGGTTGGCCTTCAGTATAGAAAATATACTAAGAAGACGGGTCGGATACAGGATCATGGAGCAGTTTTTGGTCGTTTAGCAAGTGATGATCATTATAGGTTCCTCAAATCATTGGTTTGCATTCCCTCCTGTGTATGTGTTTGTTTCATCAAAAGTAAGAGTTTCTAGACCAATTTGGTAACAAGTTCGTGGGGGTGTTTCATCACTAAATGCGCGATAAGGAGATTTTGGAATTACTTGATGAGATACACTCAAAAAATGCAGTTGTTCTTACTTCATCGGCAGGTAGATCATTACTAATTGGCAAGATCTGAGTATACGATTAAAGGTGGTTGTTATCCTTCGACGCCATTTACAACCCATTATCAGATTTAGGCCAGTGTTCATCTTCATCCACTGCATTGCTGGTAGCGAATTCCTAGCGAAGCTTGCGAGCTAGTAAAGCAGAGTCTGACTTAAGCTTTTATTTTCTGCATTTTGTTTCATTACAATGGACGTAGGTTCACACTTTGCTATCCTCCAATTCTCTTTCTGGAACTCAAAATTTGCGCACGACTTTCTTTAGTGATTTCTGCTGTTGGTATATAGCATTGTCTTTATTTACTCTCCGATGAATACGCGTCGATGTTGGCCCAACTCTAGAATGGTATCATGAGTCTTTGCTCATGCGGTTCCAAATAGTTCGCTTATCTACAGTAGCTTGTTTTCGCTTATCCACCTGGCAAAACTTCCGTCCAAGGTTAATGAGTACAATCTACCAAAAATGTATTTTAATGGAATAATCAAATTACGTCTGATAAAAAAGCAATTTGATCACGTGCAGACCAGATGCTGGATTTTGGTTATTAGAGGCAATTATAGACATTTCACTAAGCGTATTAATAGGGCAAGAACACCAACCTTGACACCACCTTAAGGCTGTGACATCTTTGAGATAGCTACCTTTCATAAATACTAAAATCTAAACGCTTAAACTACCTGGATTCGAATTTAGATGAATTTAGACGCTTGCAGGCATTCGATCATCGTTGTTTTAGAAGCATTGCACATGTTGGTTACCAACAACGAATAACCAAAATTGACATCCGTAGACGTATTTTTGGATCCGCCAACAAGTGCTCCTCGTTAGAAAAACAAATGCAGCTCCATCAAATTCGTTGGCTCGGTCACGTTTTGCGTATGTTCTCAATTCGATTGTCCAGTAGAGCTCTGTTCTCTCATCCAGCAACAGATTGGAGTAAGGAAAAAGTTGGGCATATTTTGAAATAGCAGAAACAGTTTAAGTCACTTACATCCAAATTGGGTAGTATAGGGCCAACTTGTCTGCCAGGGTGGGTTCACGTGCACATCATATTTCTTGGTTAGAAATCCTTCTCGATAGGTCATCGAATCGAGCTCATTGGGATCTTGTTGCAGATGTCTAGTAGAATTGTCTTCGTCACTATATTTTCTTGGTAGGGCAAAGTTTGCTGTGAGGTTTGGCTTGTTTAGGACGTGTTACAGTGAAACTCGCAAGGAAGCTGTATTGCTGATGTTGCCTTGCCTTAAAGCTGACTTGGTCATAATGGTGTTGTGTAGAGGTTTAGTTTGCCTCACTTCTGTGAGTTATTTTGATAAATATACTCATAGTAACTAGATACTCTCTTTCTCTCTCTTTCTCTCTTAAATCTCACTAATAATTTGTGTGCCTAAATTATTATGTTTGTTGTGATTTATATTTTTTTGTTTCGTTCCTTATAGTTATATGTTAGTGAAGCATAAGTCAGTTTTGTCTTTTGTGTGGCTGTACACAAAGGTGATGATGAAGTTTTATATCTTTTCACGTTTGCACTTTAAAGTGCAGTGTGAGGTGTGTAAGGATGTCAGGCACGTTATTTTATTTTGTACATATAATCATGAACCACTTTGAATTAGGTAGAGAAGGTAACTCATTGAATAAACTGGTTTCGCCCTTATTGGGAACTCTTCAAATATCGTTTAGCATTTTCCGCAGACAAGACTCGAGCTGGTGCAAGTGCTTTGGAGTCGGACGCCGTATAATGCGCCACCCGTGCGACGTACTTCATGCAGTATTAAGTCATATAAAAACCTAGGTTTTCTGTTTCTTATTTCCCTCAGGTGGACCCTATTTGAAATCTCTTACTATTCGAAGTTAAAATCAGTATAATTTCCCCAATTGGCATGGTGGCTGTTGAATAATAACACACCATGGGTGGCTATTTGGAACTTCAGATACTAAGAGATTCCAAATAGGCTCCACTTGAATGAAAGGCTAATCAGATTACACGAGTTAGTATATAATTTTAAATCGCATGTGTTATGTGGCACGAGTGGCGCAATGGATGGAGTCTTAGATGTCTTTTCGAGTGCCGTCGTCGATGAATTCTTATTTCTTAAAAATTTCCCAATAAGAGCGAATCGCTTTATTGGATGAATCTATTTTGCTACATGATGTAACGTTTGGCTTTACCAACACAATATGTATAATTAGTTCCTGCCATTAGACTTCAAATCAATAGAACTTCTACATTTTACTTGCTGTTTGTTGTATAGTGATAGATCGCTAGTGGCCGGTTAGAACTTTAGATATTAAGAGATTACAAGTTTGTTCCGCCTGATTAAACGGCCGCTGTTGCCTTCTCTTATAGCTGACTTGGTCATAATTGTGTTTCTTAGATGTTTAGTTTGCCTCGCTTATGTGTATTATCTAGATAAATATACTCTTTTTAACTAAACCATCCCTCTCATAAATCTCTCTCTTTTAATAATTTGTGTATAAATTATTATCTTTGTCATTTTTGGTTTTTTTTAAATTTTCTTGGTTTTAATTATTATACTTATGGTTATATGGCAGTGAAACATTAGTTACTAATTACTTTTATACTGCTGTGTGGGTTGAGGATGAAACAGAAGACACAAGTTGGTATATTACTTAAATATGCTTGTAGTATATAAATATTGAGTCTGCCGTAGGCGTAATGAACACTTATGATTGGAGGTTCCACGTTTTCACGATCTCTCCCCATTTTAAGTTTGTGCTTGGTTTTATAAGAAAACAGATGTTTCTCCTTTCCATCATTGAATTTCGCGGATAGTAGATTAGCAATTGTTGGTGCTTTGTGAGAATATTATATTTAACACCTGAAAATGGGTCGATAAATGACGACCCGAAAATTTTAAAGTTAATAGGCAAAATTTTAAACCAACATTTAACTGTATAGTGCACGTGTTGAGGCTATCAGATAACGGAATTAGGACCTATCAATCTAAGAGACATATGACGTACGCCTGGAGATGTGATGTAATCAATATTTTTAAGTCCAAACGTGCTTATCTGTTAACTGCGGAAGTCAGTGGCGGAAAGGAAACATACGATGATGGCGCGGCGCCAACGTCTACATTTAAACAAAGATATTTGTTTATATATGGTTACTTGATCAGAAACTGGGAACGAAACGTTTTTCGTTTCTGACATAATTTCATTCTACCTTTGCCTATGGGAATGGTCCCATGGATTTTATTAATGATCTCATTTAAAAGATATGCTAAATTTCCCTGTGAATAATTATGGGTACATTTATATGCTGACCGTTGGAAAAATATATTTATATGATCTAATTTGCTAGCCTGTATTTTATTGTGTATCAGTCGTTCTACGTGCTTAAACGATTGTAATGATCTGATTGAAAACTAATGTCTTCGAATTCTTTAAGTTGTTTTAGAATACTCTACGTGTTATTTTTGTGCTGATATATATCTATATATATGTTTATATATGTATATATATATATATATATATATATATACTTTGCCTCTTCTTGTCATGCATGGGAATCTGGAATTCTTTTCATTTTACATTTCGTAACTTTTACACCAGAAATCGCTTGCAGTCGCAGAACAGCACTGGAGCTTTCAGTGGAATGAATACACTGTAAGTTAACGTATTTGTGCAGTCTGAAGTATTCTGTTTAATGCTTTTGTAGTGCAGCTTAAAAGGATGCTCGTCAATCGGAAATATAATGTATATCAATATTATTATAAGTAAATAATAAATTCAATTGTGTATTACATATTGTTTACCTAGTAACAAATTATTTCAAATAGGACCAGAAGTATAAGCGAAATTTAGCATGAACGAAAGGTATAATCTATGTATACATGTGATTCGTGCTTACTGACTACTCATTAGTAGAATCTGGTACTACACTATATCTACGGTATATTTTATGAAGCAATCAGAGACAGTTAGATGGTACCACCTTATATTCGAACGTGTACTCAAGCAGTAATGCGTTAACATCATATAAATTCTTTTTTACAATACGACGTCAAAACCAACTCCGTATACATGATATATACCGAGTCTGAAAAGTGTGCGAACACATTGGTTTCCAAAATGCCGAGTCAGTACATAGTACCGACGCAATGAGTTTCGAGATATGCTAAATTTCACCAATAACTACTTTTTAAAACATGTTACTTCAACAAATCAATGCACTCTGGTCTTGATCGATATCAGTTTTCAAATTTTGTGATAATAATAATAATATCATTCTATTAAATATGTAATAGTTCCATATCTTACGTTGCGGAGACCTAATATATGCAATTATATATTAGGTATTGCCTACCTATCAACGAATTGATTCACATCGAACCATAAATATTAACCAAAGTCATCATAAATGATAGTTGTTAGTTAGATACTGTTTGTGACGGAGAACTAATATATATGCAATTATGTATTAGGTGTTGCGAACCTAGTAACAAGACAGCATGAACGGAAAGTATAATCTCGTGCACATTAGTTTCGTGCTTACTGGCAACTAATCAGTAGGAGCCGTTATTACGCCCTTTACCCACTATATATTTTGGTGAGGAATGTGGGAATATAGGACGCTACCATCCCCAGACGAATCTGCAAACCTGCATTAGTGAAGCTAACATCATATAAAGTCTCGACAACGTGACTTCAAAGTTGATGGCTGTAGTATTAGGATTTAGCGTCCAATTATGTTGTTCTTAAAAAACGCAAATTACCTCATTTAGAGCAGGTAATTACTTTCGCATGGCAGCGATTTCTGGAAATTATGTAATGAGTTCCCAATAGTAGCGAAACCGGTCTACTGGATAAATTGTCTTTTCTACATTATACAATGCTTAGTTTATACTGAAAAATGTATGTACATAATGGGACAGGTGTTTACATCAAGATCGCAACCTTGATTTAAATAATTGTTATCACCACCCGCGCAACCAATGTTCGTTTAATTTTGCAATAGGATCTCTGAATTTGCATGGGCAATAATCTTATGCAATTCATGTTCACGGATCACGAACAAATGACTAGATTCATATTGTTCGAAAATGTCGAGCGCCATCCTCGTTTTCTTTTCTGCTTAATGGCTTCTTATGCATCACTTAGAAAATTTTTTTAAATCTTTACTCTATTTATATTTGGATTAATGTATATTAATGCATACGTAGCTGTTTCATTACCTGTGTATGTGCGTGCGGGCTAGTTTTTCCTTGTTTTTTAATGCTATTTGCTTTATTTGTTTTGTTTAAAAAAATCTGGCTTACTTAATTCTGAGGGTGTCATTCATTGCATCTAGCTTATTCTCAACTATGTAAATGTCTTCATTCGTAGTTGTTCTCTATTTCTAACTTCCTACATTACTTATTTACGCTTTCCTAATACAAGCATGGCACAGTATGGTAGAATTGTCTTCGTTTATCTTTGAAGTAGGTTTTGGTTATTATTATTACGTATAATTTTATCTGTGTTAGATGCATCTTGCGCAATTTTTTTCATTCTTTGCAGCATCAGGCTAATAAATATTAACACTCATTCAAAACACACACTAATACGTATGAACGATTGTTTCGTCCAACTCTGACACATTTTTGATATATTATATGCTGCTTTTGGGGCCATTGCCTCAGCTCTTTCTGATTAGTCGCCAGTATGCACTAAACGCATGTGTATATGAGACGACATTTCTTTTCATATTGACTTTGGCATATCCTCTTGCTCTTATTCAAATTGGCTGGTTACTAAGTACGCAATACTTAATACGTAGTTGCATATTTGTTAGCCCTCCGCAACAAAATGTATATAACTATAATATGCTTCATTGAATGATGTAATGATAACCAAGAAAATGTGATAAACAATGTAGTTTGAAGCAGGTGTTCAAAATGGTGGTTATTCTCAATTTTAGTAAAACAGCCTATCTCACAATTCATGGTTTTGTTGAACTTTACTGGCCCGGTATACGTTATATACAATGAGCTATCTTTGCATTTGCATAACTAAAGTATTTATATGAAGTTTACTCCATTAGTGCTTTAATAAATCTATGTATAGGGGATTTTTTTGATCAACTGTCCCACATTTCTTGACCAAATGTATGTTACGGCTTAATGCCGGCTCCTACCAGTCAGCGCGAAGCACATGTGTACATTGGATTATACTCTGTTCATGCTGATTTTGACATTGCCTTGGTCCATTAACTGGTCATTAAGTATGCAATACATAATACACAATTGCACATCAACATAACAGGTACTAGCCAAAAAGGAACATTAAGCGTTATCAATGCCGCGTTTTGCGTACGCGGGTAATAGCTGTACACGGGCAGTTACACAAAGATCCGATTTGTCACTATTTCCAATTTTGTTTTGTCTTTGATCGGGTTGACTCATTTTTACTTCAATTGGAAATGCGGTTTCTATCACATCTTTGGCCATTAAACATTCAATAGTAAATATTACTACGTACCGCTAAACGTCTTCCTAATCTTACACACCGCAAAATATTGAGTTCGAACATTAAGTGTGTTTGAATCGCTATGAATCTGGCCTAATCCCTGATTAAGATTTCAAGTAGCAAAAAACAACCAGGCAATTTTAACTTGCTAAAATACCTAATTTGCTCGGACTTGATATACTTAAACATATATTTTAACCCCTGGTGTTGTGATTTGTTTAAGATAGATATATAATATTGTGATACTCAGTAATAGCTACTAAATACTAAAAAATTATATCAAATTAGCTGAGGACTTCTACTTTTCGGTTTATATATATATATATATATATATATATATATATATATATATATATATATATATATATATATATATATATATAGGTCAGTTTTAATAGAGATATTGTTTTAAAGCCAGACAATTCACAAAAGGTTGTATAGTCCTTTATATTACAGTTAAATACTGCTTGTTGCGAAGAACTAATATATATATATATATATATATATATATATATATGCAAGAAAGAAGTATGTATTAGGTGTTGCAGAACTAGTATTTCATTAGTTGAAGAAGTATAATCTCATGCACAAATCTTCAGCTTATACTGCCAACGTTCATATCATCAAAATACCGCCATGAAGCTTCAATTCAATATCGTCTCCCCAGACGGCGTGCTTTCTATTGCATAATTGACGTGGCTAATTAGAACTTTGGTTTTTAGAGATGCGAAGTAGCATCGACCTCAAGGAAAGGCTTAACAAAATATAAGCTGCTATGCGATAGAAAATTGCGTGTTTTATGTTTCAGGGATGACTAAGTGATTTAAATGCAACACTCCGAATCAAATGTGCTTCTGTTTGAGCCCTAATCACTGAAAATTCTGGAAAATAACTGACGAGTTCCCCATAAGAACGAAAACGGTCTTCCTGGTGATTTTCTTTTTCTATCTTAATCAAAGTTTTGCTTATACTAATATGTAAATCATCAAAATTCAGTTATATATATCGCATACACCATTTTTATATATCATATGATATACTTGACTATCGTCAAACGGACAAACTTGAACACTAGCAACTCTAAAAACAATTTAGGATAGTATAAATAAGCTAGTCTGAGCGAGATTGCCTAATTTTTTAAACTTTTATTGATTAAAATTATTTAATTTGGCGCAACTATCTTAAACTGATATATGATATTTTTGGGAAATAACATCCAGATGTTAACCCAACGAATGAACTGTAGTAAATTTCCATTTTTAATGCCTTATTGTGCTTTTTCCTTCTCTCTGTAAACCGAATTTACATTATATTTGTCGAATGTGCAGATGCAATCAAAATTCAGCTGGCGGAAATCTCCAACAAAATTTTTTGAACAATCAAGTGAGTCTGACTATTCCATTCATCCATATTATTGGTTTTTATCTCAAGGACATTGTTGTGTCTCTGTTATGGTAAATTGTAGTTAACTAAATTTTGTTGCAATTTGTTTTATTTACAGTGCTTTATGACGAGATTAAAATATGCAGTATTTATACTTTATTTGATAGACGTAAATAAAATTTTTATTTTTTGCAATGTGTTTTGTAACTTTTAAAATAATCACTACTTTAATCAAGGTTGAAATCTTCATATAAATACCTTACCCACTATGTACATAAATATGTTAGAATAAATTAAGTATTGCGTAGTGTATAAAAAGCAATTCATCCAGTAGACCGGGTTCGTCCTTATTGGGAATTCATCCCTTACTGTCGAGAATTTGCCACGAACTGGGCGCAAACTTGGGCGCATCTGCTTTGTAATCTGGATCTCTTACCACCGAGCCACATTGCCGCACACTACGCTCCATTTTCAGCTATATACCCACTAATGTTTTTTGGTTAGCTTTTCCTTTAGGTGGAGCCTATATGGCATCCCTTTAGACCTGAAGTTCCAACTAACCATCTCCAATCTGTCATTATAGAACAAACACCAAGCTAAATTGGAAAGTGATATCGTAATGAACATTTACATAACTAAACGAACCTTGGTTGCGCGAGCTGTGATAACAATTACTATAATCAAGCTTGCAATCTTGATGTAGACAACTGACTCATTATAAACATACATTTATATCAAGATCGCCAACTTAATTAATGTAATGTTCGATTAGTTATTCAAATGTTCAATTTAATACTACTTCTCCATGTAGTGTGGTGTCTATTCTAAAATGACAAATTGGGAATAGTTAGTTGGATCTGCAGGTCTAAAGTGATGCCATGTAGGCTCTACTTAAAGGAAAGGCTAACCAAGAAACATTAATTAATGTAATAATGAAAATTGTGAAGTGTGCAACAGGGTGTCTTAGTGATGAGAGCAACAGATGTCGCAAAAGACATGCCCCGGTTCGAGCCCTATCCACGGCAAATTATGGTGATTTTCAAGAATGGACGAAACCGGTCTACTGGATGAATTGCCTTTTCCACATTATAAAATACTTTGTTTATACTGACAAACGTGTTGAAATAATAGGTTAGATGTTTTTATGAACATCGCAGCCTTGGTTATTAACGTCCATGCAAACTATTTTCGTTTAATTTTAAAGTAATCATTTTATTTGGTTTGCGGTACAGCTTAGCAAAGCCGTCGGCAGTTGCACGCACTGAAGCGCTTTGCTAGCTCATGTTCATCATCAGAGCACTAGGGAAAAACGACTAACGATGATTTATGATTATTTATAGATTTTATGTACATTATCGTGTGATCCTCTTTGGCCTGATTTTGATCGTGCTCTAATGATGAGTGTGAAAGTTAGTCACGCGCTATTACGTGCGCCTCTTACAATTTTGCTTCTGTTGGGCTGTTTAGAATGTGATTGGTTGTGCGGGCGGTAATAACATTTACTCTAATCAAGGTTTCTAACTTATTGGGCCAAGTTTTTATATTAAATTTGCAACCTTGATTAGAGTAATTGGTGTTTGTTCCAGCTCCGCCGACTTGATTTAATTATTCTCGATTCGTTTATTCAACTTAACCAATTATTAAAACTGTCTTTCTTTATTATAGTAATGCCCGAGCTAATCAGTCCTGTTCAGATATGCAATGTCTGTCATGGAAATGGCACAATCCGATTTTATCTTCGTAAAATAATGATGCCATTGCTCATCTTTTTAATGTTTCCGCAAACACCCGATATGGTAGCTTTCGAGACATTTTTGTTGCGAAGCTGTCTTTGCACTTTTTTATTTCTATATTATTTTAATCTCATTTTTATTATCTGGGCGTTTCAGCGATTGGATGCTACTTGTGCTTAATTGTTCATTTTTAAAAGATTATGCGCAAGTATTATTGGTACGACATAAGAATTGAACAATCCATCTATTAGAATGTAGCTCCGACCCCATCCAACAACTACTTATTAGTATTTATTTATTTAACTTATCATTATTATGCCTATTGACAATCAATTTGTCAATTGGTAAATTTAGCTTAAACTGTTTCATTTATACTTATTGCTAGAGTCAAATTGAAGAAAATGGATGCAAACACCTTGTTGAGCACAACAAGGATAAGATAATTTATCGATTTCCTGTTGCGCAACATGTTTCTTTCAAATACTTTTTAGTAACCGTGATTGCTATTGCCAGGTATCTAGATATACAGCTTATCCTTTCCCCTCAGTACCCACACGTCTAATGTAATTCTGTTAATTATTTTCAATTGAATATGCAAAGGTACTTTTCCTAAATGCATAAATTGCTAGATGAAACTATCAACTAATTTGTAAAAAACCGTCAGCTGTTATTTAAACAATCAACTGCAATCTTTTCCTGAATGATTCTGAAATGATTTTCTAACACTGCACGCTTTGTTTTGCTTTCTTAAGCCAAAGCCGTCGTCTTTGACTTTAACTCCTGGTGTTGAGGCGGCTCTATCGAACATGTTGAATACCTTTTCAAGACAGAGTGACAATTCATTGCCTAATCTGAATAACCTTGGCGTAAACATCGACTCTAAGGCGCCAAACAATTCTACTCACTATATCGCTGCTGTCAATACTTCAGGTGATGCGATAAAAACTGGGCAATTTCTTACACCTGTGCAAAATTTTCAACAACCTGGCAGCGTTAATAACAGTGATAATACGATGGTGACCATGACGATGGGAAACAAAGCATATAGTGCGCGTGAATCGCTTTATGAAATTGGAAAAAAACAAAATCTGAACTCTTTCTCTAACAACTATAATAGAAACAATTTACCGACTCACCAAACACAGACAGCAGATGTGCTCAAGATGAATTTCCAAAATATGCCTGGGTCTCTTCCACAGCCACTCGGAATGTACAATTCACACGTAACCCAGTCTGTTCAATGGGGTATGCAATGCGGCTTGTCTTCAAATCCAACTAATAGCATTACCAAACCAGAGTTTAATCAGCCGCTTATATCGAAACCAATGCAAAGAAGTAATGCGACTGGTGGATTTTCTGAGTTTGCAGCCATAACAGGAGGCAATGCAAATTGTCAAAATACTGATCTAAGCGCCATCAATACAGGGGTTGGTCTGGGGCAGGTGAAAACGCACATGATACATGATAAAAAGCCTTTAGACGATGTATATACGCAACGGCTACAGGCCAGCCTCGCACTTTCGGTTAGTTCTCGAAGACAATATATATCGGTAATATTTTTAAAAAATTTGCTCTCTCTCATACACACAAACACTATAAACATAACATATTTTGATGCTCGTTTTATTTCAGAATAAGAGCTTGCGTTGCCATTCGCCTTCCTCCTATTTTCCATCCTAGAATGACATTTTACGGCTTCTACTATTAGACCATGCAGGCCAATCAGGCAATAGCTGACTTCTTATTAAAAAAATGCATAAAGATCATTTCATCGACAAGGCCCCGAATTCGAGCTCATTTGCAGCAGCTTGTTTTCACTTGTCCATCCTGCACGACTTAGCTAATTGGGTGATCATTACTATCCTGCGCTTCGGCTGATGTTGTGTGAAATTATTATTTTTTTTCTGTGGGCTATTATAGAGCGCCAGGCCTCATATTGATGGTTGGGATTCAGTCATCCTTCTCTTATATTATCTGTCATCCAAGGCTTAGGAGCACCATCTGTCCATAAAAAACATGTAGGTAACATAAATCGCCATCGCCCGTCTACTGTTAGTGTAAGCACGCGCTCCGAATATGCCCGAGTTATTGAAACGGCAACCTAAATAAGTAAATCTGTCAATTAAGTCCATATGTTTTCCTTGAAGCCGCAAACTTACTGTAAATAATGGGTGATCTTTGTAACTATCCTGGTTTTAGAGGATTGGAATTTTATACGGAAAGAAGGATAGAAACACGATTCTCACGCACGATTAAATTCTTTGTGAAATTTCGATGGAACGCCAATCGTATTCTTAACAAGCGTCACTCATTATGTGAACAATAAATCAAGTAGAACTTGATGTGCTGCTGATATATTATGCATACTTAGGCGGAATTTTGATCACTCCCAATTCATATTTGGATGGAAATCAAGTCTATCACATTCAATCCGTTTGAGCTCGTGAAACGTTGTTCCCTCCTTAATAATATTATATATTGGCTTTTATGTGTATGTGCTGAACGCGACGAGCCAATAAAACTTGTTCGTCTTTGGACTTTATACGTTCATTGTTACGGAGAACTAATATATATTAAATTACGTATTTGATTTTGAACGACCAGGAGGATATGCCAAACGGCATGAACGAAATATTTAAACTGGCTGACACTTGCTTTATAGCTACTTATCAGTAAGAGAGGTGTACTATTCCATAAATCCTCTGTAAGATTGATTGAACATTCGTTTTGAGCTAACATGCCTGTCAAATAAAATCTGTTGCTAGGTTCGCTCTACCTGTTGGTTCTTCGCAAAAAATATTTTCTAAATACTCTTTATTATATAGGAGTTATTCTTTTATATATTTCTAAATCTGCGTAATACTTTTATTTGGTACTTCATGAAGGAACTTGAAATATTCTTAATTTCTTCCATATCCAAAAATGGAACGTGTCTATTTACTCGAGACTGAAATCATCTCTTACACAAAATGGTTGATGTTCTATAGATAACTATTCATACTAATGTATGCTGCTCGTAAATGCTTGCAGGTTCATAATTGTAGAGGCGGGTATAGTAGATTATTGGAGTAACGCTATCATAAATAGTAAATCCAAGGGATATTTCATTTTTTTAAGCACCTTTAAATCAAATTTCCGAACTTATAATATTCTTTATGTTAGATACCGCATAAATGTATTCCACCAAAATTCCAGTTAAGTGGCAATACTTAAGCTAGGTGTTTTATTTCTGCTTTGCATTACTTTATACTCATTGCAGTTTAATTCATTGTGCTCGGATAATGACAAAAATAAATGGAAACTAGGCGGTATGTGTAACTGACGATAGGTTTGCTGTATTGTTCATCTGGTAAAAATGGATGTGTATTTGTTTAATGTCCACAACCTTCTGTTTTTAAATTTGAAATAAAATGTCAAATTCGTTCCTTTTAATGTGTCTTTCTCAGCTTGGCTCGAATGCTTTTCATAGTCCTAACAATCAGAAGCAAAACACAAGTTTTCAGAATCAGGAACAAAACGGCTTAAAAAACACAACACAAACGCCGTTGCTTCACAGTAACTTGCTCCAAATTCCGCCAAAGGCAAGTTTTAAAAAATAGTATTTATTTTGTACTGTAATTTGTTTTATACCTTTAGTTTGCTAAGTTTCAACTAAAAGAGTTCTGCGTGTCGTTAAATTTAGAATCTTTGCTCTGATTTATCATCCTATAATAGGTGATGATATTCGGAAGCGAAATTCAAAAATGCTTCAATTTGATTTTTCGACTTCTCAAAATGATATTTACCTAGATAAAAAACTATTGCATTTTAAATTTAATAACTATCCGGAGTGAATATGCAAAATGCCGAGCAGATTGATTATAATTTCCTCTTTTATTGCAATTCATCTGGCTACTTTTTTACGTCTTTTTGTTGAAACTTTGGAGTTGCTATTCACTTGATTTCACTGCGAAACCATATTTTTGTCACGTATTCGCGTGAATATCAATATTATTCCTTAAACTAACATAAGTTGCAGTTCGATTCGCCTTAGTTCTGTCACTGTTTGTATTTCATCAATCGTGAAAGTTTTTTCACGTTCTATGCGAATAATTATCAGCCATATCGTTTTGTTACGTTCAGCACAACAGACACAATGAATATAGCCTTGTTAATAGTGTTATTGAATTAGCTTAGATTGTCTTAATACTGGACCTGGCGAAATAAATTGCTTCTTTTATAATTACCAGGTCTGTAGCTGATGTGACATTATTTTATTCCAAGTCGACTAATAAACGGCTTACGGTTATTCCAACCGTCTTCTGTTCGCCGGACACAAGTTTATTATATGTGTAGTAATAAATCCTGCCAAAATATTGTGAATGGTTTTCAGTTTCTAGCGTGATCTAATGCATCACAATATTAAGATTTTTTCCTTATGGCATATATGGGTTGTACCACCAGCCGAAATATTTACTTTATCCATCTAACAAAGCTTTGAACGTCACGACGTTGTTTTGTGTCACAAATAGTGGTATTCCAATAAGAGTGAGAGTACGTCAATAATTTAATTATTTTTTCTTGAAGGAAACAAAACTAGCAGTATGACTGTGAAATTGCGTGGTTTAACTGGGGATGATTTTTTTAAATATTCTACATAAAATTAGTTATTCATGTTGCATCCAAAAGTAATTTTATCGTGTAGATTCTGGCGAGTTAACGATCTTTATGCTGCTATTTATGCTAATAATTATTTGCTGCATATTTACGTCCATTACATTTGCCATATATATATATTCTTCCTAATAAAGAAATATACTGCGTAATATTCGAAGGCATATATATATATATATATATATATATATATATATAAGAACGAGAATCTTCTTCGAAATAATGGCATAGTATTAAACTCCGTTCAGTTGTCCGACAATTCATCATAAACTGAATTTCTATCCTACTTAGGCTTAACTATTAAAATGGAAATGAAGACTGCGTTTTCATCTTTTGTTTAATTTACTATGCGTACTTCGATAGACTACTGTTGGGATGAGGGTACGGTACTTAGCTTCGTTAATCTCAAATTCGTTAAATTCAACATAAACTACATATTTGTTGCTTAGACATAATTATTCATTTGTAAAATGCGACTGTGTGGCGTTCGATCATTATTTTCGTGTTGCATTTAATTTAATATGTGCATTTTGTTTGGCTAGTGCTATGATTTTGTCATATTCGCTTGCGCGAAAATTCATATTTTTTATGCTATATATGCGGTAATAGTCCCAAGTACTATCAGTGGATCACGGTTTATTAATTTCGCCTTAGTGTAGAAACTCGTTTATAATCATTGTTCTTATATATATATATACCAATATAGATATATCAACTTGCCTCCTGATGTGATATTGCGTTAATACTGACAAAATAAATACAATCAAAATCCTGTCATTAGATTAAAAATCTATATAACTTTTGTCAGTGGCATGAAATCTGCCGTATTATGACAGATCGGAGGGGGGGGGTTGGTTAGTTCAAAATTCAGGTATTAAGAGATTCAAAATAGGTTCCACCTGAATAAAATTCTAAACGGTAAATACTATTTGGTATATGATGTCAAACTGCGCGTAGTATGTGGCTCGGGTGGAACAGTGGATTGAGTCACAGACTTCGAAGCAAATGTGCCCAGGCTCGTATCCCGTCCGCGGCAGATTCTGGTTAGTGTTTGAAGAGTTCCGAAAAAAGGCGATGCCGGTCTTCGAGATGAATTTCCTTTGCTATCTGATGCAAAAGTGAGTTAAAACAGAAATACATATAATAACTTTTTTAATTATAATCAAGGTTGCGATCTTGATATAACCACCTGACCCATTAATTACTCGCATAAGTCAGTATATACTAAGAATGGTAAAGTGTAGAAAAGGAAATTCATCCGGTAGACCGGTTTCATACTTATTAAGAAACCTTCAAGTACTTTTCAGAATTTGCCGCGAACAGTGCGTGATGGGCTCCCAATAAGGGCAAAACCGGTCTACTGGATGAATTTCCTTTTCTACACTATACAATTCTTAGTTTATACTGACATATGTAAGTAATAAATGGGTCAGGTGCTTATATCAAGATCGCAACTTTGATTATAATAACTGTTATCAGTAGGTTTTAACGTTCTTTATTATGTAATAATTAATATACACATAAGCGCGCATATATATATATATATATATATATATATATATATATATAT
This sequence comes from Eudiplozoon nipponicum, assembly GCA_029291075.1. Lineage (NCBI taxonomy): Eukaryota > Metazoa > Platyhelminthes > Monogenea > Mazocraeidea > Diplozoidae > Eudiplozoon > Eudiplozoon nipponicum. The sequence continues at coordinate 100,664 of JAQBSW010000481.1, forward strand.
ATATATATATATATATTGAAAAGAAAACAATCGGAAGATTTAAATTAGGAGAGAGTTTGAAATCAGTAAACGCCCTATCATTTACAATTATTATATCCAGTTGAAGCTCAGAGCCCGAGCGTGCTTTTTCTGCTTGATTGAATCAGGCTGCAATTTGTTCATCTTCTTGGCTTCAGGTATGGCTAACTCATTTATTTATTGCTTTTAGACAATAACTTAATGACTACCTATATTATCCAGCTGCAATTTTGACCACGCCAGGCAACGTTTCGACGCGGGGTGTAATGTATTTACCAAATTCACGTATGCCGTCCCACTATTCAGTTGAGCTACCGGTATCAGCTGGATAGTGCTGTTTTTTTCTAGACTATTCATCCACTTTCAACAACTTGATGAGATAGATGTTATGGAAAATTTAGTTTAATGATAACATCCCTGTAAAATTGCTTGATTACTTTATGTCTGTTACGATGATTCATTGGCCTGTGTTTATTAAGGATGCTTCATTGCTATTTCTTTGTTCAACAATCTTCCTGAATTTTTTTGTAACTGTCCAGGGGCGAGGGCGGCAGTGGTGACCGGCTTCAGGACTTCTAATACGTTGACGATACTGTTCTGTTAGCAAAAAAAGACTGGTTGCACAGACTCATAAACAGCGCTTGAAAATGTTTCACTTGTTACGATTTGGAGCTTAATGCTCCGAAAACGATTATTATTGAATCGTACTGAACGGCGTTGTACTGCCATTCGCAAATTCTGAGTGCTTCTCCGGTGCCACCGAATGGACCAGTTCATGCCATGACTTCCAGTTGTTTTATCCTTGCTGCACCTGCTTTTAGTAAATCGATGAAATTTCCGTCTAGTCAAGCATCAATTAAAATCTACTGCTTGTCCTTCTTTAGGTCTCTGAGAAATGAAAGTTAGCCAATTATAGCTGCTAGCACCTGGACATTTGTTCAATTTGATATTTTGGCTCGGTTTTTTCTAGGTCATAGCTGATGGAGCTTCAGGGGGTAATTGGAAGCAAAATATACATGCGAAACCGTTGTATCTGATCTCCTTAATGTGAACTCGGTCAAACCCATTTAAGGTTTTTTAATTTTTTGGCTGGGGTACTATTTGAGAAAATCACATGTGCATTTTCTACGTGTTTATCGACGTGACTCCACGTTGCGATACCTAACATTGAGGCCAAGAATGCGCGAATGGTTAACATTAAGGCTGAATTGAATGCGAGAGTATTAAACGAAATGAGAGATTGGAGTAGCTAAAGACGTAAAGGATAGCTGGATCTATAGTAGAATTAAACAACGTGTACGGGCTATCGAGTACAAGGTGATTCATTAAAAAAATTCGTGTCTGCTACTCAGACAATGGAAAAATCTGACAGATGCCAGCGTATCATATCCATTCTTCGGTTTGTTTCAAGTTTCCATAGTTTGTGTCATAAAAAAGAATGGTTTGTCTCGACCAGCGGCTAATTTTTATAATTTAAATGGTTGGTCGAAATCCAATCCCTAACTCATGCATGCTCTGCACGATCCCAACTGCAACTGACAGGTAGAAAGTGGGTTGATTTGCTTGATCTAAAGAAAAACTTTTGTCAGTTTGGCGTTCGGCCTGTAGGCTACAGTAAAGTAGCCATTCAAGTAACAATATCATTAACGATTTACTTGGATATACTATTATCTGAAAAACGCACCTAAGGTGCCTCAGAAAGTGATGGACACTTTGTGGGCGATTAACTCTGAACCACAGCATATGTTAAGTTTTCTACTAAGAGTGAGAAGTTGAGTTATAATCTGGGTTATTGATAAAATGAATGCTCAAATTAGGTGCTTTAGCGATGCAGAGTATCATATAGATGCCAAATACACTTTAAGTTGAATGCGCACCGACAATATTTATCAAGTGTTGTATTTTTGCGCACAGTATAATTTATATCTAAATAGCAAAATCTTTAGTTATAGCAGAATGTGTTGTACCCATTAGCGTTCTCCAGCCATCGCAATTTATGAACTCAAATTAAGCATTCAGCAAATAGTTATGGATTGCCTGGTTGTACCCAGAACCTTCGCTAGTGTTGGATTATGTATGCCGACTTATACCATTCAATTATCAGGTGCAAATGTTTATCCATATATTCGACAAAGTTAAACCTTAAATATATGTAAAGTAACTCGAACTCATACTGGACCAGGATTAGATCCGAAATGCACATTTCAGGTACCACTGTTTGTGGCATTGCTGGCTGCCGTGGAGTAAGTTATTGCATCCCTTAAAAGTCTGTTGGGATTCTTGAACTAGGCATCAAATCTTACTAGCTCGGATTCTAATAATATTCGTAGAGCTATTAGACGCCAACTGAAGCACATTCTGATAGCTGATATTGAATCGTCTCGACATGTTTTTACGGCAACGATTTTGGATCTGCAATGTGGCTGGGTGTTATTGTGTTTTACATTCGTGTTTGTCTATAAATAACAAGTATCGAATAGTGTACCCTGTTCTTTCGTTTGAAATGTATTCTCTCACTCTTCTAGCGACTTTATATTATCCGTGTCGATTTCGAGATCATTACTAACGTTTAGATGCTGACGTATTACTGATAGCGTAGGTAATTATATGCTGCTTAGTTTTTTTGTAAAATATCTAGTTAAACAAGAAATGTTGAAATTTGATCCAATTTGAATAATTGGATTAGTAAATTGGTTTGAATAATTTGTTGTGAGATTTTCTGTGACGAGATTTTCATTTGTACATGAACCAGTTTCAGACTATGTGTTTGGTCTGTTCTGTTTTGGTTTTCAATAAAGAAAACATTATTATAGTTGTTTTAATTGGTTTCTGAGATGTATTCAATGTTGCGCGTGATAACGGAATAACGTGACAAGATTTCGAAGCATTCTGAAGTCACTTGCGTGCGCTAGCGTGTATTTAAGCTCAAACGGATTTAACAGAATGCTAAAATCTGACGTTTTTTTAGTCAAACAAGTCTGCCTCTTCTCTGGCGATGGCATCACATAATGTTAATCAGTCGATTGCTAATTCATTGCAGTCAACTGTGCATGCATTTGAAACACCGATATTTCCGGCTGAACTCAACCCTGCAATGAGTATTTCACTTGAACAGCCGATTGTACCACGACAAGTCAGTGCAGTGAAGGTGTTGACGACCATTAGAAGAACGCAGGACAACGAAAGTATCAGACCAAACCGGGGTTTGAATCAAAACTCCAAAAAAAATTGTTCCCGTTTCTCTTCGGGTTCGCGCATGAAACTTTAGGCCTATGCATCTCGATAAAATAAATATTGTCTTTTGTCAGGGAACACTTCTTGTTTGGTATATATATATATATATATATATATATTCTACAAAGAATTAAGTTCTTCAAATCGTATATATATATATATATATATATATATATATATATATATATATATATATATATATATATATATATATATATATATAGACAGGTCAGAGCACTTTGAAAATAAACGCTTCATTTAGTTACGCTAATCTGTGCGCCAAACACATGAGGAAGTCGGCGAAATTCAGTAGAAACTGAATTTGTTTCCTTCAGCGAATTAATTAATTATTTGGAAATTATTTGACTATTCTTCCTGCGCATTTGATATACCATATATAATTTCATTTTATAATTTGGTGGTGTTTGCTTATTCACTAGCACACATGCACGTTTACACATGCACACATTATATATTCGCATATGCGACTATGCGCTATATATATACATACATACATACATATATATAATCTTTTGTGAGATAGGTTGAACTCAGTTTTCTAGTTCTGCGCTGGTAGGAAAATTCACTTTGTTATAACATTTTGTGAAAAACAAAATTGCATGTATAATAATTATTGATAAATGTTATATATACAATAAGTTTTTAGCGAATGTCATAGACTAGTATCAATAGTGTTCTGTAAATTATTTTTCGTAATTATGCTTTCACTTATTTAGAAAATGTTTTTTTGCCAATTTTTTAAGATCTGGAGACTGTTTTTTTGAATTTTTCATGATTTATATTGTCACATATCTGTTTTGCATGTAGTATTGTCTATCAAGTCTATCGTGTTTCTTGTACTATAGTTTAATCTGCCTCGAGCAGCCGGTATACATTACCTGAAATATTTTGTTCAATCTAATTGATCGGTATTGATTCTTATACTATTTTCCGTGTTTTTTTCTGAAAAAGTGCTTGTTTCACTTTCGAATTAGATCAACGTGAAATTTTGAATAAATATTGTCTTACGTTTGGTTTAGAGATATATCATGATAATAACTTTTTCGTTTCAATTCTGTTGTAATGGTGTTCGTGATGATTACGAAGATGATGAGCTATCTCACACAACATTTTCCTCCAGGCACGTGCGTGCTTATATACTTGTCTTTTTTCGAGAATCCTTCGTTCGGTATGCCTATGTAACTTAAAGTATACATTTGAGTAAATCTCTTTTTTAAAATATTGCAAATCGAGCACAATTTTGAAAGCCAACCGGTATGCTGATCTACTTCAATGTTGCATGCACGTACTTCAGAATGGTCCCGAAGGTTATTCACTAAATTTATTTATACGAAGATTATGTACTTACCTTCGGAACCATACCTGTTGCGTCATACGTAACCTGGCTACTTTCTTACTGTGTAACGTAAGCAATTAGCTCAAGCCAATAGTCTACTGAGAGATGAGACCCTAAAGCGACCAAAAATGCGAGTGTGGTGTAGGCCACGTTAAATGTCAACACAAAATATCGCCTTTTGTTTTTAATTGTACTGAGCTTTTTAATGAATTTACCCTTCAACCTCTGCGGTCGACATTAACGAAGCGACGAGAAGTTCAACAACACAAGCAGTAAAATCCATCAGAAAGATCACATACTTTAATCGAAAATGGACTAAAATCGGATTTAGCTGATCTGCTGAATGTAACAAAAATTGGTGGTGGTGTAGGTGATATGTTTTCGCATACAGGCCATTTTTTACGGACAGTTGTTCAGCCCGTTAGTCTTTGTGTTGGCAAGAAAACAACTGTTCACAGTTCAATGACAAGACGCTGAGCTGGCTGTAAAAGGCTTGTGGGTCTTTCGGATGGCAATTTGATGAGTTCACTTTTATAAAGATTGTGTGGTAGACCTATCGAGGCAAAAGCACCTATGCCGTTACTGCCAAGTTTCTTCAAGCGTGGAACAAACTCAAATCCGTCTTAAAATGAAGTCGCATTCGCGGATTTCCAATCCAGATATATGTAACTGGATTCTTATCAAACTGAGTATTTATTTTCCATTGAATGAAAATTATGTAGTGTAACAGCAGAAATAACATAGGCTTGCCTTACGTATTAAATACATTCCTGTTCTAAGCGAGCACACCGATAGCAAATTTTTTGTCCTACTTTCCATATTCATTTTGTACCATTTTTTTCAGTTTTTCTTCCGTGAAGCTGAATTTAACAACTTTGTTGTTCGATGAAATTCAATATTACAGAACGGATAAATTCGTCATACATATGCGATCGACAGGTAGATTAATAGCTACATTCAGTTCTCATCAGTCATTTAGGGCTTAATTGTATCTGCACGAGCATAATCAGTTCTCCATCCTATGCATTTTTCGCATAATACCATCAATCTATATTAAAATGAAATGTAATGGCTATATATATATATATATTCTTTCTCGAAGTTTTGAAGTAAAATATTTAATGTACTTATTATTTATACGTAAAATACCAGTTGTCTAAATTATTATTCTATCACGCCTCATCAGCATTTTTAGAAGACGTACACATAATTTCATGTTTCGTGTTTGTTAGAATCCAAGTGCGAATTTTCACGTTTCTAGGACGTGTGATTTGTATTCAATAAATCAATTTATCATTACGTAGATTGTGACTGAAATTATTTGAATTATGCTCTAATCTCAATTTCTTAACCAATCGTACAAACTACCGTCTGCGTTTGCTGTTTTAAAACTTATATAGATAATTGTTTATACCGCCCACGAAACCAACAACTTATCTTTGAAATAACCTAAACTTGACGGTAAAGATATTGTGCAGTTGATATTCCAGTCAGACACACTTAATTTGAGGCTGATATAGATGACTCTACTTTTTCGATGTTGTACGATATGATGGATACTTTTATAATATTAGCTGACATCATAACATCAGATTCATCGTATTTTCTATATGAAATTGTTTTTGCTGCCTAAAAATAAATTTGCTTCTTGTTGATCTTTAAAACTTTATTTGAACTAATAATTGGCTGAACAGTTCCACTAATGGTGGCAAATTTTCTTCAAATGAAGTTTGAAAAATTAAGATAAAGACCAATCCCGCTTTATTTGATCAGTCGCACAAACGCAAAATTATTGTCAGTCACACGTACTGACATATTAAACTACAAGGAATGCTAGTGTAAAAGAGATGAAAACCGCATACCTGATTTTAAATACCTTTGATACCTATTGCAGTATGATCTTCCTCAATCAGTTTTTCGTCGTCCTCTAACGATTAGAGCTATTTGTTTGCACGCGTAATCATGTTCGTGCATACTTATAACGGTAGTTTTGTTGTTGTGTGACCGGTTAAATGAAATGGGCTTTGTGCTTATCTCAAGTTAGACAATTTTATTTAAAGAGTTCTTATCACGACCCTTTCAATCGATGATTTTTTGTCTCATGCTAGTTTTTTTTAGATAAATTTTCGTTAACGTAATCTCCTCGTGAGAATTTGTGGAGCGTAGAACGGTAATTTATGAATTATTGACTTATATCCGTTGATATGCATAGGTTTTCCTTTTTGAAAGTATTATTTTTTCGTTTTACGGTTGTCTCTTTGGGCTAATATTACTTGTTTCTTTACGGATAATTATGGTTGAGTACATTGGACGATATTATGTGGAACAACCTGTGCATGTACGATTATCTGCAGTTGAGCGCTGAGAAATTTGTCGCCTACAGATTCTGCGAGGTCTCTGTTTTTAATTAATTCTTATTGTGCGTAATTAATAAGTTGAATAACAAAAAACAAATTTGATTGCACGCCGGATTTCTGCTAATGTAAATGTTAGCCGAACAAGGGTTAATGTTTTTTCACCAGTGTTTTTGTTGTCTTGAAATAGATTTAGGCCTGCATTTTGTCGAGTGGCTTTCAGTTAATCCTTCAATCTTACAATTATAAAATAAAAAATATGTTCATGTGATTGTGCTTTAATTGTATCTCTTTCATGAGTTTGTGATTTTCATACTAGAACTGCTGAAGTTTTGTGGAATTGTGAGTGTAGGGATTTTCGAAGACAAATAAAATCTGGACTAGTAGCAGACTAGTAGGAGTAACCGAATTTCTATTTTATGCTCTGGCGGGTATATATTTGCTTGACAATTGACATCGGTTGTCGACCCAGTCATTTTCTATTCAGTCAAAATTTTATTCATCGCTTGTTAGATTCTTCAACAACTATCGATTTCGTCATGTATTTCAAAGGCGTAGGCTATTTTCATATATTTATTTTTGTTTCTTATGTATTCTTTGTTGCAGCAAGCTAATATTTATATAATTTTTTTGGGTACCGCGTACCTAGTAACGAATTTGTCCCACAATAGCCGTCTTTCAGGAGTTCAAGTTTCCATTTGAATCAGTGAATCGCACTGTTCTATTCGCTATTCTGTCGAAAAGTTGTATGCCTACTAAATTTTTAAATATTACGCATGCTCTCTACAAAAACATTTCTGGTCGCGTTAAGTTCTACAACGAATTAAATCACGAAGTTTCTACCAGTAGTGATGTTCGCTAAGGCAGTTCACTTTCCACATTTGTGTAATTTTGTAATAGACGATGTTATGAAAATTATTCTTCCATACGTTCAGGATGCAAGTGTCGAAATTCCCTGGGCGGTATATCAATGGATCTGGACTATACAGACGATATTGTACTTTTATACGATAATCTAGATTCTGCTCAGACCACCTTGAATAGTTTACTTTTTGGTATGAAATTCGCAGACTAAATATGAGAAATTTATACAGAATCACCCACCACTTTTTCAAACTCTATGTCTGACAGGCTTGCATACCTTGTAATTTCTACCAATAACTCAGGTAATGTCTGACTAGGTGAGCAAGAGAATCGTGAGAGCTAGTATAATTTTCTCCAGTCTTTGCCATTCATGAAGAAATCTGAGAAGTTCACTCTGCTGTACTAGTGTTTACAATACATTTTTACCTGCAGTTTTATTATACGCTAGGGAAACGGCCACTTAGAGTTGATTTTAGACGCTTACAGGTATTCGACTATCATTGTTTGAGAAGCTTAGCACATATAGGTTACCAAAAATGAATAATCATCTCTGATATTCGTTGACGTAATTTTGTATTAGCCAATAAGTGCTCCTCATTAGAAAAAAGAAGGCTCTATCAACCGCTTTGGCTCGGTCACGTTTTGCGTATTCGATTGCCCAGTGGAGCACTGTTCTCTCACCCAGCGTTAAATTGGTCGAAAAGCAAGGTGGGCTGATTTTTACATGGCAAAAACATCTAAAATCAATAACTTTCAAATTGGGTAGTATAGGATCCGCTCGTTTGCCTGGACTGCGTTCATGCGCACATCAGTTCTTGGTTCAGTATGGCATCGAGGTGAGCAAAGTGCCAATCTTGTTGCAGATTTCTAGTAGAATCATCTTCGTAACTCTCTAATATTAGCTAGGCAGAGTTAGCTGTGAGAATTGGTTGTGTTTACGTTGCGATGATGAGGATGATGATGGCGGTGCTGATGAAGATAATGCTGATGCGCATCACATAATCTAGAGACTTATTTTAGCTTTCGCCATTAATGAAAAAATGCGAGTATTCATTTTGCTTTAAAAGTTACGTACAATTTATCTGTGCGTGCATATTTTTAATCGCTAATGAGATCTGTCCCAGACATTTGACCACCGTTTTCTGGCAAGGCTAGCTAATCTATGTTATCAACCACGAATAAGTAACGCCGACATATGGATATGTAATTTTAGATCACATAAGAAGTGCTCCTCATTACAAAATCAAACCAGTACATTCATGTTGACTGCTCAGTAGAACACTGCCATCCTATCCGGTGCCAAACTGGCGAAAGACACAAAATGGATAGATTTTGACATGATAAAAGCGACTGAAGTAAAAAAAAACGAAAGTTGGCAATGTAGGGCCCGTTTATTAACCAGGATGTGATACATGTTTGCTCACCATCTCTCTTGGTTGGAAACCTTGCACACTAAGCATGAACACGCAAAGAATCTATATTTTTGATGTTGACTTACCTTTAAATTGACTCGGCATGGGTAAAATTTTACGGAGATGACAGATGGACTATTTTCTATGGTTTTAAAAAGTAGGTATATCTAAAAGGCTATATCCATTGTGCTTTAAGTCATTCTTTTGTAGCGTTTTCTGATATTAGTCCTGTCTTTTATATTATTATTGTATATTTTTTGTGTTTATGCGCTAGTGATGCGTCAATTTTTAATGCTGTTGCCTTGCTGCTTGTAATGATGAGGATAAAATGACGACGATGAGAATAAAGATGCTATGTGTGTTCTCTGCCGTTTAAAATATTTATTTATTATATATTTAACTGAATGGTGTCATGATTACCACGATTATTTGATGACTGGTGCCGATTCTGGGCTGATTGTGGGCCATTTTCTGAGGCAGCAGGAAGTCATAATGGGTTTCATTGTCGATTTTAAAAGTATTTAGTCTACCGCTAAAATCATGGAGTTGGTGTAGTTTACAGCTCTGGCACGTTTTATTTATGACGAGATGGCTCTAAAGTCGCATTATTAATGTCTCTATTTGATGTTAGCATTACTACTATTTTATCGACATACTTGTCAGATGTTGCATCGTCCGGCTTTTCCGCGTTTTTACTAACTATTTAGTGAGTTTGTAGCGTAATGCAGCTTCTACCGACGAGTCGTCTGGTGACACAAAACACGTGTGTACATTTAAATTCACGTTAAATATATGCCAACTTTGACACGTTCTTCTATCTTATAATACAGCTTTCTACTGTATACACTATACATACACTCGTTAAAACTTAATCGGAATTGTATATCTACTGCGCTGTTAGCTCTGCAAAATGTTTTTCATTGGTCTCCGTTCGTCGCTAGACTCCCACAGTTTTTGCTCACTCAAATTTCTCAGCGTAATCAGGCGGACTGACATCGCGAATACTAGTGTTTCAGGCAATGAGAATCCTGGCATACTACTCGTGCGGCTCCAGGCATCTGACGAACAGGGATTGGTAATCGACCTAAAGCTGTTCAGCGACATATGCGATCGACTTTACGAAACAACATTTGATGGTGACTGAGCTCTAAATAGATTTTGCGTGTATATGATCGGCTGGTAATTTTTGCGCATCAGTACTACCTGATGTTCAGCTGGCAATGATCTAATCCAAACTGAGCGAATACATTGAGTAAAAAGCCTATCCAGGCTTTGGCAGCTATAGTCAGTTATGCAGCAACACTGTATGTCAATTGAAGGCTTTGGACATTGTGCTTGGTGAAATAGACTGGCGATTTCAGAATCTTGACAGAAGCCAATCGGTCTGATGCAACCAGATATTTTTGCCAATGTATTGACGGACGACGGGTATTTATAAGTGGAGCTAGACAGGGCTGACTGTCTGGCTAAATCACCGTTTACTAGAACAGATACATGGTCTGACTTTCGGGCTTATCTTCATTAACATATCCGTGTGTTTAGTTATACTTTCTGAACTTCTGAGTTATTCGTATATATTAATATGTGCTATTGTTTTATTGATTTACATCGTCCAGTTGATCATTACTGCTAAAAACTATTTATTACACTTTCTGTTGAACTACTAAGCTAATGGATATGTATAGGCTTAATCTTGGACCGTCAACGATATGAGCGTTTTAAGCAGTTTAATCAAGTTTTCTTGTACGAACTTCGGACTATGACAGCTAGGCGCTATTCAGCATAATCTAAGTTACCATAAACACTTTTTCTTAGGTGCTTAACTTCAGAACTCTCGGAATATACACTTCCCGAGAGGAATCTATGGCTCACATCTATAACCTTAAATTCGCACTAATGGAATAAACCTTTCAGGTGGTAAGTTTCGGCTGCCAAAAGAAACTTTGACCACTGTTTCCTTCAAACAAAAGTTTTTGGACAAATGGTGCTTGCTAGTTCTCGTTCACATCATCGAAGTTTAGATGAATCTGTGGTAAAAACATCCATTCTTGCTGGGAACGGGCGACAAAGAATTTTTGCAATCCAGGCATAACTATGTATACGCTACATGATTACAAGTACTTGACGAATGCCGAATTTAGTACGAAATCGGTCTACTTTATGATTTGCATTTGCAAACGCTCAGATTTTATTCTCTCTCTTAACATGTGTGTGTGTGTGTGTTCAGACTAGCCATTTCATAGACATTTTTACAAAGCTGAAAATGAATCTTGTCCTTTTGTTGGCGTTTTGCTTCTACATGTATTTAACACTATTTCTAATGCGCCATTAAAGGCTATTCATGTTCAATTAATTAAGCAGTATTCATTTCAGGTTATTTAATCGATCTTATCGAGAACAATTCTTTTGTTTTACTAGGGCAGAAATTAGGCAAAATTTTTATACGTTTTTGTTTAATAGTCCAAAATTTCAACGAGGCACGTTAGCGCTCTTACAGGCATTTGACCCGTCTTTGAAGCGCATTTAACAATATTTATCTAATAGATTGTGGTTATGTCCTTTTTCATTCACATTAGCATTCATTTCACACGCATATACGACTTTTGCGCATTCATTCCGACGTTTTCAGAACTAATAATTTTATCTTGTTGGGATATTTAAGTGGTTTATTTTGCAGCGTTCGTATTAAATCATTGTTGAACAGTTTTCATTTGGTGTATAGACTTGGACTGAGCGTGTGCATTTAATAAATCACTTGAAACCTTCTTCCGCATATTTCATTAACTAAAATTCTGTGTATAGACTCTGATATTTTAAATTCAACAGCCCTCTAATTGAGAGAGGGATTATCAGAAACTTGGCGCCCGTGCTGGGCTCAATAAATTTTTGAACCAAGTTAACCTATTTATAGTATTTATTTTTTAATGTATTTGGTACAGAGAGTAATACGGCAAATGGACCATCTGAGTGAGCTCAATTTTACCCGCAGTCATATAAATGGACAAGAGCATTTGATGGCAAATGGTTTATCCGATATTGAAATAAACCCAATCGTCCATCATAGTGCTAAGCTATCACTCTGGAAAAATATTCAAACAAAACAAACAACAGATGAAGAGCTTACTTCATGGCGACATAGATTCCCAGATCGTTTTATCAGTTTCAACTTGGGCGATGTAGAAATCATCGCGCATAAAATCGATGGAGACTCGGCGAAAAAAATTTGGCTCCCAACAGACTGCCGTCGTTCAGTGTTTGACGCATATCATAACTTGAGTCATCCTAATGTGGATGGTACCAGAACCCTGCTGCAAGAACTTTTTTTCTGGCCCACTATCGGACGTGACATTGATGACTGGGTTGAAGCTTGTCGTCCGTGTGAATTATCAAAAAGCTTCCGCGATGCACACTCCGAATTTGGATGTTTTGAGCTTCCTAGCACTCGTTTTAAGTTTATTCATGTTGATCTCATCGTCTTGCCTGAAGTTCGTGGCTTCTGTTACTGCATGACAATCATTGATCGTCACACTAGATGGCTCGAAGTAATTCCGTTAAGCAGCCGAGACGCAGAGACTATTACCTACGCGTTCCTGCTCCAATGGGTGACTAGATTTGGTGTTCCAGCCTGCATAGTCGTTGATGATGATGCGAATTTCATTACGAGCACTTTCCAGGAGAGCTTAAAATACTTGGGAGTGAATGTGCGAAACGTAATAGAGTTCAACTCTAAATGCAATCGTCAAGTGGCACGTATATATCACGAGTTAGAGGATGCGTTATGCGCCTATCGTGAAAAACCCGACTGGCTTACTGCACTCCCATTGGTACTAATAAGCATGCGCTCTCGGTACCGTGACAGTATTAAAGCATCAGTTGTGCAAGTCACTTTTGGTAATAATACTCAACTCCCTGCAGATTTGAGAGGCGGTTTTGAGATAAGTGATGAGCCACCAACGATGACAATTTCACAGAAGCTTCATCGTGTTCTGAACAGTCTAAGATCGCAACCCACTGGAGAACAGCACCCGCTTGCATATGCCCAAGAGGCACTAAACACTTGTAAGCCGGTTTGTGTACGAGTTGATGAGATACAGTCCACAATGAAGCCAAATTACATTGGGTCATATCCGATAGTCGAGCGAGATCCCAACTTCTTTTTCAGCGACTACAACGGAAATCAAAAAGCAATATCTGTTGATCATCTGAAGCCAGCATTAGAGGTCCGTTGTTGGACCTCTGATACAGCAGCTGCTGACAACAAGCTTGTGCCTAATTTAATGTCCCACGTTCCGTCAACGAGTACATAAGGACTACAAAATCAAGCTATATGACAAGATTTGTTACTGGGGAAACTCAAAAAATGAAAACGTGTTTCCGTTGTCGAGTTTGCTTCAAATTATATCTAATGCTGGTCCATTCTTACTCATTATTTCTTTTATATTTATTGAAATTGATGTCTAGTAAAGAATATTCATGTTCACTTAGTTAAGAAAAGATTAGTGTTCATTTTTGGTTAATCAATCAATTTTTCTAGAACAATTGTTCTTGTTTTAATAGGTCAAAGGACTCAAACCTGAAAGCAGACATTTCGATACTCTTTGCCTTTAATATAGGGAAACTGCAGTAAAGCGCGTTAGCGTTGCACCAGGCATTTGACAAACGTTTGTAACATGTTGAACATTATAATTTGGTCAGTCGATTGTGTCGATTTCAATTTTTATTCAAATTAAAGTCACTTCACATACACAACGTTTTCTTATTCATTCGGATGTTTTCAGAACTAATGATCAGATGTATTTATGATATTTTTTATGGCCAAATTTGAGTGTTCATGTTATTAAGGTGTTTTGGAACAGTTATTATTTGGTATAGTTTCGCAATATTTATAAAAAAAAATCATTGTGGATGGACCCTTAAATTTAAATTCTAAAGCACTCCATTCGAGAGTGGAATCGTCAGTTATATATATATATATATATATATATATATATATATATATATATATATATATATATATATATATATGATATTCAAGTTTTATGGCAGGAGCTTATTCATATATATGTTGTCCGTTTATCATAACTATTGCATAAGATGGCGTTTTCGTCCTTACTGGGAATGCGTCATAGCAATTGTGCACCGGTGACAGTAAATTCTGGTAAGTGATTGATGTGTTTCCATATGGCCGAAAGTGGTATACTTGATGAATCGCCTTTGCTATCTTATGCAAACTTTAGTTCCAATATCGCATGCGCAAACATATATATATATATATGGGTTGGTGTTTATTTAAATTTATGAACCGTGATTTAAATTAATGTTAATATTCTTCTGTCGGTGTAGTAATATATAATTTGACTGCTACAGGCAGTGCCACTATTACAAGGCTAACTGACGTTTAACGATATTGCTGAAAGAACGAAAATATAGCCGCATTCATTCGTAATTTCTAAACTTTACTTTAGCTTTCACATTTCAACGTGTATAACTTTCTGTTCTAGGTGTAAATTAGCTGCATCATGAATATCAATATTTTTTAACTCCCTAACAGTTAAACTGTTTCATCGCTGTTCATTTTTATCATTTTCTAGAAGAGATCTTTTAAATTTCTTTTTTTGTTATTTTTCATAAAAGAACAAATAAAAACCTTAAATTTTCTTCCTCGAACATTGTTATAATTCCAACTACACCCGTCGTATTGAATATTAACTCTTCTTTGGCGAGTACGTAGTTTCATCTATAACGACCTTAGATTGCTACAATGTCCTATGAAGCTGAACTCCAAATTCTACGTTAAGCTGGTTTGCTGTAAAAAACAGCATGAAACATGTTGGCACATATCACACAAAAATTTGTATTCTAAATTTCGTTTTTTGATTGGTCTCCAGGACCTTCCATTTTGATTCCGTCTTTTCGCTGACATCGCAATGAGAACTTCAAATTTATAAACCAGTCGAGCACATCTTTTTGGCGGATCGGTGACATGTTTCCGGAAGTGATACAGGACACGTGATTTTTTTCGTTATAGTTTAAATTCAGAGAATTTGACAAAACTTTTAACATTACTTTTTTTGCGATAATTGTTATGATCTTGCTTTCACTTAATTTTCCCATAAAGAATTTTTTCAATTTAGGCATTAGTTAAAGCAATTCGGAAATCAGATTTTGACCGTTATTATTTATTTAACGGCTGCTTGTGTTCAGGAATACACGATATACATTAAAATGATTGCCATTTTACCTGGTTACGGCTTAAACTTATCTTTACCACATTTAACAGTGTTCTAACATTAGTTTATTTACTATAATCACGGTTGCGAATTTGATATAAACACCTGACCCATTGAGTACATACATTTGTCAGTTTAATATAAGAATTGTAGTGTAGCAAAGACAATTCATCCAGTATAAGATTTAAAAGAAACATGTTGCGCGACACGGAATATAATATTTACCTGATTACGGGGCGATCCGAGCCATTGGATTCCGTACGGCTGGCCCGGCGCGGATGCCAAAGCGGATCGCAACCCGATAATCAGGTAAATTCATCCAGTAAACCGGTTTTGTCCTTATTGGGAACTCATCACGTACTGGCCAGAGTTTGCCGTGGACAGGACTCGAACCTGGGCACGTCTGCTTTGGAATCTAGTGCTATAACCACTGAGCCACCCTGTTTATTTGGTTGAAAATTACTGTTCTGCCAAAGGTAAACTTTTATTGTCTTTTAATTGAGTTAGACTGAATGGCCTTAGGATATCGTTTCTTGCATTTATTTTTCCTTATGTTGAATTTTTCGTAGGAATACCTTGTGAACGCCCCCGGCTGCAAGGAAATGCCGTGTGACGTTACAAAAGAGGTTAAGAGCCTTGGAGGCTGAGATACAGTTACTGTTTGTGCCCTTTTTAGGGCCGGTAATTGCGTTCTCCGGCAAATGCCCAGGAAATTTAGGTAGTGTAGCAATATCTAGAAGTACTCCTAGACACTTGAGGCCGGCTCTGGTTGACTATCTGGTATTCCTTCGTTGTGTTGTCGAAACCAGAGGTAGGGTTGCTGTGTCTTGTTGAAGATCTGCGGCAACACCGTGGTGACTGGTACTCGTAGAGGTCCAATAAATAGATGATCATATATCATAGAAAAAGAAAATTACTGGAACAATGAAAGCTGCGTTAGTCAAAACGCAGATCAGGTAATTACAATTATTCCAGTTGCGCATCAAGGAAACTCTTTCAAATAGATGATCGGTCCGTTTCACTAGTTGTGCAGCAACAAGATTGGTGTGAGAGAAAATCACAATGACAAGGTGACTCAATTTAAATGATGCTAGTCCAGTAGTCAGCGTAGACGAAGAGTCAATACGACGCGAGACAGCAAGCTCACGTAGTGCACAGCAGAAATCAAACGTGAAATGACAAGCATGGTAAATGCACCGTGCTTATATATATTTGAAAACTAAAGCTCGCACTCTATTGGTTAACGGCAAATTTCGGTTTTTTTTAATTAGTGCCGCGTAAATGAATTTTGAATTTCATTTAGGCCATTTGTCGGCGAATTGTTTTGAGCCGTTACATCACTTTTCTCTCAAAAAAGAAAATCTTTACTCTCGGCGACGCTTGATAAGTAATTTAGGGCAGAGTTCGAACCCAGTTAAGCAACTGGTTATTATTCTGCCCATAGCTATTTAGAAAATTTACCGTAAATGCTGGGCTGGAGCATGCTTGTTGGTTGCTTCAACAATGATATGATGCCAAATAACCACTAGGAAGTGCTACAAAATTGTTAGCTGTGGTGTCCGGTCATAACTTGTGAGGCAAAATAGAGCAGTGTGAGGTTTGGAAAGCCACATCATGAGGATTGCAAAGTAGATTGCCACTGAAGTTGCCAGGTTTAAGTTGAAACCTGGGCAGGCTGAATACGACCAAAGGAGCTAGTGTGTGCTCGACATTGTGATCATGATATTCGTAGAGTGGTCATTGTGCAACTGATGAAGTTGAGATATGCATTAAAAGTGGCCTGTACCATGATATGAAGCCGATGACTACTTAGTGTTGCTACACAAGGCGTCATCTACAAGTAGCTGGTCATACCAAAAAGGGCAGTGTGAGCTCAGGTGTGAGCCATACGTTGCAAGAGTACAATGTAAAAAATATATATGTACATTAATATCAAATGGTAACGACAAAAGGGTACTCGAACATTGCCGCAGAGATGGCATAATACCGAAGAACTATTATGCAAAGCAATCTATTGCTAGGTTGAGATTGTAGGCAGATAGAGCCTGAGACGCGTGTAGAAGGTTGTATGTTTCCAGGATCAGGCGATTCAACCTGTCTATGCTTACCGATGTAGGTGTCGCATCTTGCATGATAATAAAGCATTTCAGCTGTCTGAGCGAAATTGGGTAAGGTCCGCGATACTTTGGTTGAAGTGGTGAAACAGCAGCGTCGTTACGAACAAGTATTCTCTAGCAGCTGTGAGGCTGCGGGTGAACGAAGACTGGACGAAGAGTATGCCTCGATTGTTGATCAGAAGTGCAAACGAAATGAAATCGGAGGTGGGTAGCTTCGTCTTGTGGGTCATCCTGTGCTGGCAGTAGACGTAGAAGCTGACTAGGCCGGCGTAGATCCATGCCATGCAAGAGTTGTGGCGCTGACCTTTTAATAGATTCATGAGTACGGGAACGAATGACAATTAGAACTAAAGGTAGTGCATCGACTAATTTGCCATTAATAGACGAGGATGCTAAAGCAGCTTTGATTTCCCTGTGCATTCCCATTAGATTGGAGATGGTAGGCAGTCGTCTGGCGTAAGGTGCATCACATTAATCGCAAGGTTGTTTTGAAACGATCCGATGAGAAGCAAGTGCTTCTCTCAGTGATGACCTCATTGAGGACACCATAATGAGATATCCATGCAGAGATAAAACAGTTAGAGATTTCGTCTGCAGAAATGGTGCCAAGAGGTAATGCCACAGGCCATCGTGTAAATCTATCAATCATAGTTAAAGGTTAGCCGAAACTTTGAACCTTTGGCAGATGAACTATGTCGATGTGGACGATGGCTAGCCGTGAAATAGTTTGGTAATGTTGCAACATAGAACGAATGTACCGCGTGATCTTGTTTTTCTAGCAAATGGCACATTCGGAGACCCATCGTTTAGCGTTCTGCCTCAGCCTGTGACTCCAGAAACGATCTATAAGAAGTCGGAGAGTCGCCTTGCTTCCTGGGTGAGAAATTGATTGAATTGAGTCGACAGCGTTTCTCTGAAGGCTGTTAGGCAGAACTGGCTTGTTGAGCTGCATACCCGTGAAGTAAGCAATTGTTAGGCCTTCCCAGAGACGGCATACGAACTTGGTGGGATGACAAGCAACTGATCTTTGAATGTGAGTGTCACCACGCTGTTCCGTTTGCAGAAGGGATGGCGTTAGTGCAGGTTCCCTGAGATTCACAGAGTTCATTGTGAATGGCGACGGCGAAGGTGGTTGTAGCGAGACGTCTGGCCTGGAAAGTGCGTCTGCATTGAAGTTTTGTTCGCCTTTGACGTGAAAGATGTCAAACTGCCATTCGCTCAGACGTGATAGCTGTCTTTCCACTCTGATAGGGTACTTGGCGATAGTTGAAGTCTCGTTTCGAAGTGAGCTAACTAATGGTGCATGATCTGTGAAAACAACAAATCTGCTGCTGCCAATGATGCTGATAAAGTGGCGTACTGCGTCGTGAATGGCGAGGATTTCTCGACCGAAAGTGTCATATCTTGTTTCTACTGGTTGGAGAGTACGCGAGTAAAAACTGATAGGCTTCGAACTCCGTCGATCTCTTGTTCCAACGTGACTCCAATAGCAAACTCAGAATCATATGTCGTGAGTAGAAATGGTCGTTTAAAATCTGGATGCGTCAGCATTGTAGCATTTACTAACGAGTTGATGGCGAGTCGAAGTTATTCCTTGTCTTCAGATGACCAAGAAATGATGGAGTTCTTGGTAAGTCCTTTTCAAATCCGCAGGTGCCTACTCGACGGATAAAGTTGTCTTGATAGGGAAGGAACTTGCGGTAGTAGTTGAGGATTCTAAAAATTTTCTGCAGCTCACTTCGTCTTTGGCAATTTGAAATTCTTGATTGAATTTGCCTTCGAAAACAAAGGTTGAATACTTTGTAGCGTGATACGATGCCCTAAGAAATACACGGATGTAGTTGCAATCTGTGTCTTGTCACTGTTGATCTTGAGTCCGTGGTTGGGTAAGTGTGAGAGGACATTTCGTAAATGCTTAGTATGAGACTGAAAACCATTATGCCATCGAGATATGACATACAGTAAGCGGCGTCGTCGCGAAGTATGTTGTCCATGAATCTTCGAAATGTCTGTGTAGCACACTTGAGTACAAAAGACATGTAGAGATATTCGAAAAGGCCAAATGGAGTGATGACTGCAGTCTATTCAATATGTTCTGATGCTACCGGAATGTGTTGGTAGGCTTGTCTGAGGTCAATCACTGAGAAGAAATTGATGCCGCTGAGTTTTTAAAGTAAGTTGTTGATATTGGGAATAGGATATGCATTAGATTTGGTCACTGAATTTAACTTGCGATAATTTCCACAGGCTCTGTACGATCCGTTTGATTTGGAGGCTAAGTGCAGTGGTGACGCTCATGAACTTATCCATGGTCTTTTTACCTGATTTTCGGATTGCGTACCGAAATATTTGAATCCTTTGTCATCATGATTTTGCAGATATTTCGGGCTCCAATTACGGAGCCCTTTTTCAATGCCAATCACATCACACACTTAGTTGACAATCAATATGTCAAGTGGAAATATTAATTTAAACCGCCTCATTTATACTTGATTTTAGATCTCTTAAGCATAACGTTTTTTTTATAAAAATGTTAGGAAAGTGTATGTTAAATTGGTTTGATGATTCCCTCTTTAAATAGTCTTGGAAATTCCCTTTGGGCAGCTTTCAGTTTAGCGGGGGCCAGTGGTAGTTTCTTGAGTGCAATAGGTTGTCCTTCTGTGACGATATGGTGCATCGTGGTCGAGACTCCTAGGTCTGACTTGCTAAAATCGAAAAGCGACTTGCTTTTTCGAAGAACTGCTGAGATCTCTGCTGAATGATGCACTGGGGTTGGCTTAATGGTCTCTAACACCAAACGCTCGGAGGCAAGTGTCCAAAAACTTTGCTCAAGTGAGTTTGGCTGTCTATGTGGCATTTTCGGCGTGGACGGAAAGAGTCAATTGGAATGTCAGATTGTAAGATATTGCTTCTGAGTGGCGCCGCTGATGCCGTTGATGCGCAGAAAGTACAGTCTTCTACTTTCTACGCCATACCTTTCCCGACCCTGATGCTCCACTACACCTGTTTTCTGAGGACTGTCCCGTCAACTGTGGGAATTGGCATTCATTCGGGAATTCTTCCGAATGGCAGAGACGGACTTGACATGAATAAAACACTTTTGATAATTATAGCACCAGTTCTTTGGGGCATATCTATTAAAAGATTGCGAGAATCTAGATCATCACCTACTGTTATTTGGTGTTTTGAGTGGGAAAAGGGTCGTGCGTTCACCTGATTCAACTCATAAATTGTACCTGACATTCTAAAAATCCTACGTGATCTTAGAAGCATAAATTTATAAGCGAATTAAAATCTATAAAACGACGTGAAAATTTAAAGCATACGTGCCCTATAAAATTTAAAACTAATAACGAAGCACCTACCATAATCTGCTTCCACAGTTGAAACTGACGAGATGAGCTTCGACGCACGCAGAAAACTGACGAAATCAGCTCCCCGAAATACGAACAGATTTAATGTGCTTTCGCAAAATCACAAATCGGCTTCCACAGTCTGGCATAGTTTGTAAGTAGGAGAGTAAAATTGTTATAACTGATAAACTTTCCCTCAGAACAATTTGCTTCTCAATGAAATAACCTAGAAGACCTTGACTTAAGAAAGATTCACAACCAGGGTGAAAAAATGTGGTTTTGTGTGCTTACGTCGATTTACTGTATTCCCACGATAATAAATAAAAACATTTAATTGTATTTATGCCAAAGGTTTTGTGATTTAACAGCAAGTATAGAAACAGTACTGTTCTCAGGATCCTCTCGCGGTCGCCAATTTGTGAACGCCCCCGGCTGTAAGTAAATGTCGTGCGATGTTTCTAAAAGAGGTTAAGAGCCGTGGACGCTGAGATAGAGTTACTGTTGGTGGCCCATATTAGGGCCGGTAATTGCGTTCTCCGGCAAATGCCGAGAAAGTTAGGTAGCTTAGCAGTATCTAGAAGTACTCTTATACACTTGAGGCCAGCTCTGGTTGACTGGCTGGTGTTCCTTCGCTGTGGCTTCAAAACTAGAGGGAGGGATGCTGTGTCTAGTTGAAAATCTGCGGCAACACCGTCGTGCTTGGCACTCGTAGAGGTTCAATAAATAGATGATCGATCTGTTTCACTAGTTATGCAGTAACAAGATTGGTGTGACAGATGATCACAATTAATAGGTGACTCAGCTTAAATTATGCTGGTCCAGAATTCAGCGTGGACGAACAGTCAATATGACGCGAGACAGCATGCTCGCGTAGTGCACAGCAGAAATGCAACGTGATAATAACAAGCATGGTAAATGCACCATGCTTATAAAGATATGAAAACGAAAGCTCGCACGCTATTGGCTAACGGCAAATTTGCTTGTTTTAATTTGGTGAAATTTTAATTTCACAACCCTTTCTTGCACAATAATACGCCGAGCATTGTCGTTAACATAATCTCAATTTGAGGATTTACAGAGCGTAGACCAGTAATTTTGAAGTTGTTGACTTTTATTGGATTATGTGCGCAGGCCTTCTTTTTCGTACAATGCTCATTTTTCCACACATGTTAGTATCATTGGAGCCAATTTAATTTCTTTCTTCACCAATAATTTCGGTAGAGTACATTAGACGTTATTGAGTGGAATCAGCGTTTCATATATCAAGCCAAAATTTATCTGTGAGAGATCCATATTCTATAGATTCTATTAAGCCTCTTATTTGCTCCTTTCTATTTTTGTAATTATGGCACTGACTAACAGTTAAAAGGAGTTGATTGCACTGCGGATTTCTACAAATTTTCGTGCTATGCCTAACTAGGGTTGGGCGTTTCTCCACCACTATTTTTGTTTAACTGTAGAAGCTTTCGACATACATTTGGCGAGTTATCTTCAATTATATCTTAAATCTCTCAATTATAATATAACATAACCTCACTTAATCGTTTTTTAACTGTTTCTCCTTTTGAGTCTGTAATTTTCTCAGTAGAACTGTTAAAGGTACGTGAAATTTTGAGTTTAAATATTTTAGAGGAAGACCAATATATTGGACGTGTGACTGATGGTAGTTTTGCTATTTTGTTCGACCGGTTAAATAAAATGTGATTAGTGTTTATACCATGCTCGCAAACTTGGTTTATAAAAATAAATATAGTAATGGTAGACAAGTGAGAATTGTCCCAAATTATCATTTTTATGTCGTGGCGGTTATATGTGCATGAATATAGCTCAGAAGAAAACTCGTAACATATGAAAAATATAGATGCAAGATGACGTAGTTCCAAGCACCGTGACATCGAAAATAAAGCTCCTTTACAGTTTAAACTGTAGAGATTCAAAGCATAGTCTCACCTCGATTTAAAGTCTTAGACGAAAGCAGAAAATTGAGATAAAAGTGATGGAAAAAAGTTCCGAAACATCACTTAACAGGATTTGATGCTATATCACGCAAGGTTTTTATCCATTAACAGAGATGAGCAAGTTGATTCATCCTGAAATCCAGCCTACCTAAATTTATTTTGTTTGAATTCATTTGGCCGTAACATGTTTTAGTTTGCTCCATTTCATTTCACGCCATTTTTGCGCTCTCATGTTAAAGCAAACCATAGTTTGTTTTTACACTATAATTAAAGACGATTAGTCGGGTAAGCCAGGGGGTGATCGTAGGATAAAGGTTATTACAGGCTCGAACAAAGGTAAAAATGTCGTACTGAAAGCAGTTAAATGCAATATTGGTTCCTTATTGAATTAGATATGCATCCTAAGCAGCCTATTTCCAAACCAAATGGAGAGGATATAATTATAATTAATTTTACTCCTTAGCTCATTGTTTTATATTAATTGCTATATTTCCGACTGCCTTACCTTTAATCCTACATTTATCTTTGCTAATTTTGATTTTACCTCCTATCCTCATCTAATGCATGTTAATAATTATCCTTCAGATAAACATCTGTTTTACATTTTGCTTATTGATCTAAAAGACAGTTAATACAGGCATAGATTAACTACCACCCTTTCGCAATGTGAACCGTTGCATTAGGAATGTAAGTCTAGGAAAATTGTGCCAAATTGTTATGTAAGCGTGACCTTATATATATATATATATATATATATATATATATATATACATATATATACTATATATATATATATATATATAAAGTTAAGTAAGTAGTATATATATATATATATATATATATATATATAACTTTATAATGTAAATTGCTAATATTATACAATATATTTTGTCGTTAGGAAGAGAAACATTTAATAACAAAGTGGATAATGGCCGTTTTATTTCGAAAATGTTCAGCTACACTTTACAGTCATTCTTGTTGTATTACAGAGTGATTTTTGAGTTCTGGTCATTCTTGCATTGATGGATTGAGTTTCGACCGTGTTCGCTTTCTTGGCTGTTACGCGTACGAATGTTTTCCTCCGTATGTAGTCTCGTTCCCCTTTGTTCTTCAATTTAATTCTGTCCCTTGGTAACAGCGCGAGGTGGGCATCATGCTAGCGGGCAATTATGTTAGCATAAATTGGCTGACAAAATAGACAACTAAAATTGCTTTACTGTGGTTAAATCATTGCTTCTGAATATTTTCTTCATTTATGAAGACGCCTAACGCAACATGATATAAAATATTAAAAGAAATAAGGTTTGTATGCTTCATCACATGGATAGCAACAACGTGAAGAAATGTCTATTTGTCTACTTATTAAAAAATAGATTTATACAGGATCTGAAGTATGCAAAAAATTCAGCATAAACGAACATTACAATCTTATGTACACGTCTGTCCCGTGTTTACTGGCGACTTATCAGTAAGAGCCAGTACTATTTCCTATACTCTCAATACATTTTGTAAAAAATGTTGGATCGCCGAAAGTTACAGTCTTCTATATAAATGTGCATCCGATGAATGATGAGGTCAACTTCATATAAGGTCTTCGGTAATGAAATGTAAAAGCCATTTCATGAAATATAGTATTTATCGAGACTGTAAACGATAATAACAACACGGTTTATGCGATACCGAGCCTATACACGGTAGCAAAATTATTGTTTTCAAAATACGAAGCCTGTATCGGTTACTTACACGATGGTTTTCTTGATACCATTGTAAATGCTAGAATCTCGAAAACTACAGTAGCATATTAGCTTTCGCCAGGAATGGAAAAATGAGAATATTTCACTTTGCCGTAAACGATGTGTACAATTTATCTTTGCGTGCAGATTTTTTACGCTATTGAGACCTGTTCCTGTGGGATTGACGGCCTTAGCCTCCGGATATTTGACCACCATTGTCTGACAATGATAGTAAATGTTGACCATCAACCACGAATAAGCAACAATGAAATATGAAGGCGTATTTTTAGATAACTTATTAAGTGATCTACATTACAAAGTCAAACAAGTTATCGTCAATTGCACTTTACGCAATATCGAGCCTATACAGGGTTGCAAAATAATGATTTTCAAAATATGAAGCCTGTATCGAGTACTAACACAATGGTCTTCGTGATACCATTGTAGATACTAGATTCTCGAAAACTATAGTTTCATTTTAGCTTTCGCCAGGAATGAAAAAATGAGAGTATTTCACTTCACCGTAAACGATGTGTACAATTTATCTGTGCCTTCAGATTTTTGTACGCTATTGGGACCTGTTCCTTCACTGGTACAGTCACGTGTGAATTCTGATCGATTGCCCAGTAGAGCATTATAATACTATCTAGCGCCAGACTAGCGAAATGACCAAGGTGAATAGATTTCGACACGAGAAAAACGGTAGAAATGTAACTAAGTCAAATTTTTCAGTATAGAGCTAGTTAGTTTACGAGGATGTGGACCATGTCATCATCATCACTCGTTTTTGGAAACCCTGCGCCATATGCCATGGAATTTCGCTCAGTTGCAATCTTGTTGCAAAGTTCATGTAGAATCATTTCCTTTTAAACATTATCTTATTTTTGCGAAGTTAACTGCGATGTTTATCCCTGTTTATGAAGTAATACCGTGATTAATACAAAGAAGCTGTATTTATGATGTTGTCTGAACTTTAAATTATTTATGGAGATCTCTTTAGACTATAGTACATGTTTTCCTATGTATATATCTCGATCTCGGCTAAATCTACACCTTTCTAAATTATTCTTTGACAGTGTTTTAAAATTATTAGTTTTCCCGTTATTATTGTATTTGCCATATGGAGGGCACAGTGAAGCATAAGTTTTTAATGCTGTTGTTTTACTTGATGATAATGATGAGGATGAAACTGATAATAATACGGATAAATTTGATGATTAGTACTGCCTAACTGAACGAATACATTGATTAAGGTCTTTCCAGTTTTTGGCAGCTCTAGTCGGTTATATATCATGTCTCTGCATCATAAAGTTGGATCGACACTATATGTTACTTGTACTATTTGCTTAGTCAAATAGACTGGAGGTTCCAGGTTGTTTTGCATCTGGAAATCTAGACACAACTAATCGGTCTGTTGTAACCAGACATTCAGGAAAAAAAGTCATTGACGACTAGATTTTCGTTGTGCAGCTAGACATAGCTGACTGCATGGTTAAGTCATCTTATAGAAGTGCATATGTATAGCGGACTGACTGTCTGCTTTATCCTCGTCATTATGTTCATGTACTATGTTACATGTGATGAACTACTGAGATAAATTAACATATATTTTTGTTGTGGATTTGACCGCATTTTTCTTATGCGGGACAATTGATAGCACTCGTAGGTCGGTAAAATCTTGAATCCTTTACATTTCCAGGTGCACCGATTATTGGCCTTGATTGACGGGTTCTCACTTGTCCCTTCATTTTGAAGCCCTCCATCCGCTGATTGTCTGAAAATGACGTTGAAACAAGAGTTTCCACTCTTTTTTGTTCCAATATTTCGAGACCTAATTTCTAGTCTCATCTTCAGGGTTGGCACGATACGCACAGGGAAAAACAACTTGTGGCGATTGTGGTATCCTCATTTAAGACATCTATTTATATTTATTTTAATTCCTAAAATATTGTTTATTGTCTGCCCTAATATCCAGTCTTCATGCCTTATCTCTAATACTCAAGTGTATACGCAAACTTATCCATGTCACCCCTCCACGCAGACACCAACCTATATACATATATGTGTACTTCATTAAAGTGACATTTGTAGAATATCTATAAGCAAATCTTATGGATTAACATACACGCCTATCCATGATGTCTCTATTTTTAATTGCTGTACCAGACGCGTATAAGGATCAAAATTTTTTTTTATTTCAATGGAAGGCTTTAAAAAGAAGGGAAAAATGAGAACCCATCAATCAAGGCCAATAATCAGAGCACCTGAAAATGTACAACATTCAAGATTTTACCGACCTATGAGTGCTATCAATTGTCTCGCACAAGAAAAATGCGGTCAAATCCACAACAAGAAGGACAGCACTACGCAAAAAGATTCAACTTTTAAGTATATTTTTCTTTGCTATTATTTCATTTGTTTGGTTTGATCAAATAGCAATAAGCGTTTTAAAAATTTGGTTATACATTTGTTGAATTATTGAGCTAATGTATTTTTATGTGCTTTATTTTAAACCGCTTATGCTATATGCGTTGTAAACTGTCAGATTATTTTTTCATGTGTGCACTGAACCGTATGTATACTGTTATGTATGTACTTTAATTTTCATTAGCTTTTAAATAAATTATGTCATCCAGGCAGATGGAATAGCGTAAATATATTGTTGTGCAGAAATTATTTAGTTATTTCCTTATTTTCAATATTTGACTTGCATGTCAAATAATGTTTGTTTGCTTTGATAAGAACACAGCTTATAGATAATTATTGTCGCCTCCAGTTATACGATGAGACTATATATTCCATGATGGTTTTGCATTTTCTATATCAATTCTATTGTAAATGCAATTACTTGTTTTTCTTGACTTCTCCATTAGTACTGGTAACAGTTATTCTAGCCAAATTGAGTTAACTGCCGCGGCAGGGTGGCTCAGTGGATAGAGCATCAGATTCATAACACAACTGTGCCCAGATTTGCGCCCAGTTCGCGGTAAAATCTTGACAGTAAGGGATGAGTGTCCAATAGGGACGAAACTAGTCTACTGGATGAATTTCCTTTTCCAAACTATGCGACACTTAGTTTATACTGATAGATGTATTTACATAATGAGTCAGGTGCTTATCACCGCTCGCGCAACCAATGATCGTTTAATTATATAAATGTATTGGTGTTTGAAGGAGATTAGCTTATAGTATATGAGGCAGATTATTAGACTGAATCGGCTATATGATGATAGACAAAATTTTTCTTCGTCATGCATTGATCATTACATGATCGCTGGTCGCTTTACAGCCAAATCTCAGATTCCAGATCTAAATTATTGTCACAACTCTTTCTTAAGTAATTAGCTTCATAACTTACAGAATGGGTACTTCCTGAGCGAAATTTATGGTTCATCGGAACTAGTATTATTTTTCTGTCATCGATAAGTTATCAGCAAATTAGACGACAAAATGCCGAAAACCTACTATCTTTATTCCGGGCTGTATTTTGGTAATTACAAAATATTCTGCATTGTCAATATAATTGAACAGGATGTGAGCAAAGCTATTCTTGTCGTTCGCCGAATTCAATCAAATGAGTTTCAGAAAGGCACTTGACATTGTGAATACATACCGATGGGTCATTGTGATAGACAATCGAAATAATGTGGCTCAGAATCCATTATTCAGCATAGCTTGGTGTAATATGCGTGACACAGAACATAAAACGGCTGAGAAATCTAGAAAGGCATCTATGTTAATCCACTGTTAACGCTGGGGCAACTCACACGTGCGATAGCGTACATGACCTTGGTCCATGCATTCCATTTCCGGTCGAAATCGTTCCTGGCTTGGCCAAGTTAACTTCTCTCGCTTTTCGAGATTCTTTTTAAGATTTAAAATAACGACAGATTTTTATGTAGTTTAGGGCAAACAGATGTAACAATAGTTGAACAGAGGTCTAGTGTCATTTTATTGTTGCTAGACCACACAGTGACACATTTTTACCAATTTGATACGGATTCATCTCTTCAGATTGGGGTAATAAGATGTGAAGTACATTATGAAACTTTATTACAACGAACTTGACAATTCTTGAAAGGAGGTTCTTGATTCCTGCTTCATTGCGGTTCCTCGTGTAGCTTAAAGTCTTCCACTTCATCTAAGGGTGGAGTTTTAAATTATATCTCGTGGTAAAGTCGAGTGTTCGTTTTATCGCTTCCCACGCAGCTTAAAATAGTTGGTGGATCGTGGAGATTTTGGAGGTGTTTTCGAGCTAAGCTTAAGTAACTGGATGCGACCTTATTACTTTGACCGAGTTATTACTGCTAATGAATTAAATCTCGGAGTTCAATTCTAATACGTTACGTGTGGAGGCTGCTTCGAACTCATTTGCCAATGTGTGTCTCCATCTCCTGCGTAGTTGATAGAAATTTTCGATAGATAACACGTGTTAAAATATTTGTGTTAATAGAAATAGAATACAAGTCCTCATGTTCTATAATTGTAATTATGGCTAAGACTTGTTCAAGCGTTTCGTTCATTGCGCCAAAATAACTATTTGATATGCTATTGATTTTAGTTACATATGGTATAACAAACATTAGGCTTGTTTGATGAACGACCTGCATTCAACATAAACGCATATATATGTTCATTGTACCCTTCCTGTGTGCAAAAACAAAAAGAAATTTTATCTAATAAAATTTCTTTTTGTTTTTGCACACAGGAAGGGTACAATGAATTTTATTAAAGCTCGCATTTCAAAAGCATATATATGTATATATATTCCATAAGTATAATGTTTTTTCTTTTCTTTCATATTCGGTTGCTTGCGTAGCAGTCCTTGCACATCCATGCTCAATCATGCATATCTCACGTGTAAAGTTAACATTTAGTGCGAAGTGAAAAGTCCCCAAATGAAAGCATGCGTGTTGGATGCGGCGGTAAATTTCGGTTGCAATAGGAAACTGGTCACTGGCTTTTCGAAACAAGAGCTTTTGGGCAGATGGTACTTGTTAACTTTGGTTTACAAAAATCTAAGCGGTTACAGATTCTGTGGTAAAGACCAATATCCCTACTAGGCATAAATATCTAGTGTCTTTTACAACCCAGGCATACTTATAAATATGTTATATGATTACAGGGCAGTGGAACATCCGATTTTTAATGATAATGGTCTTCCTGATGAAATGCGCTCATTAGCAGGACTTAAATAGATTGTACGGCTACTTTATGCAGTTACTATCTGGTCCTCGTTTTGACATTTCTTCACCATGCTTCGAATTTTCCTAAAAGGTATTTCATTCTGTGCTCTTTTTTCTTTCGTTGTTCCTCATATATCGTCCACATTTCCACAAAATCGGAAACACCATTAAGGAGTTAACTAAGCTCTTATTAACAGGCCTCCATCAAGTGCGCAAACTTGATTCATGTAGTTTTGTTAACGTCTGCGTAGGTAAACTGCTTGATTGTGTATATTATTCTGGCAAAGATGATTTTTCACCTTACTAATACTATTTTTTGTGATTTTAGTATTTAATTACGCGATAATAGATGCTCATGCATACATATCATTGTTGATTTTTATTTGTGAAAAAAATTATTTACGCTTAATCGAAATTATAAAGTTGATTTCTGCACAGACTGGAATTTCCTTCCATTTCGCGAATTTATAAGCTGAGTTCTACAATGATGATCGCTGGCAGCCTCTTGTGTACCCGCAGAATTTTCAAAACTAAGATCTGCTGTGCACTTAAGATATCGTCGGCTTTGCGCATAGTTGGCAAATTATATATTAAATATAAAATAAGTGTTTAGAAATCTGCCTGATCCGCTGTATTAGATTGACTTTTGATGTAAATTTGAAGTGAAATAAAAATTCAGCAGTTTAAATAAAATGTGAAGTCGATATAACGTTCTTTAAATGATTACTTTAATTATCATTTATTGGAGAAGCAATCCAAATAAACAGTAGTTTTTATTCCAGACTTGACCCTCAAATGAGCCGTAATTTGTGCATTTAACTGATTGAACAAGTTAAATATTGTTTACCATTCGACGCTGCTATTTTTGTTGGCCCATTTTAAACAATAAAATGTTGCCTGGTTATATGGTAAAGAAATATTTTAATAACCTGCTTGCCAACATAAACGTTGATATCGGTCCACTGAACTGTAAGCTGCAGAAAGCCTCCAGTTATACGGCCAATTTAATCAAGCCAATATGCTGTATCCTACTTGACACTAGTTTTGCGCAGATTTCCCATCCAATATACTTCTGCGTAGTCGAGTTCGGTGTCCCATGATAAATTGACGAATGTCGCGATCAATGGTGTCTAGCCACGAGAGCGCTAATCAACCACATTTTTGGTTCCATCCATCCACCTGAGTTTGCATTTTAGCCTGGCAGTCGTGAAGTATAACTAATTCTTTGGTATAGCTCTCTATTTTACGTGGTCATTTTTTATCAATCATATGCTTAATTAATAGTAATATATAAAAATATTTTGTGAATCATATCGGGATTTCTGCTCCAGCGAAATTGAGGAATTTCCCAGAGTAGCTTACTCAGGTGTTCTTAAAGCTCTTAAAAATTAACACATTCTATTACAGCACTTACAAACGGAACCAACAAGTATAAGAGGTTCAAATCGTCCACCAACCGGAAGCCTTATATCGTTACCGACGTACATCTCTTTATTTTGCAAGTTTTGAATGAGGTTGATGCTGATTGCATAGCATCATCAGTAACAAGTTATTCCATATAAGAACATACGAACATGGCCAATTCAGCATGAATAAAGTTGAAAATCCATTGGCGCCCTTATGTTCATTGCTTGTCAATTACTCGTGATAAGTAGCCAGCAATAGGCCTAACATTAAATATATATATTTGGCCAAGTACTGCATGAAAAACGGAAAATCCAATGTTTAAGCTGCTTGATAAATGGCATAGTGAGTTTAGGACGTGGTGCTTTAATCTGTCCCTTAATCTACAATCACATTTTATTATGAGTGTCCCAACGTCCGTCTTATTTCTGTCTTCACTAAACAAGTAAAGCTTACTCCTACTAAGAAATGCCTACGATTCTAATAATCCTTATCGAAAGATTTTGTGTCAGTTTTACATTTTTCGATGAAGAAAAGCCTGGCACAATACGTTTGGCACTTCGAAATCGGAGCGACGCAATTACGTTTCAGCTCTTGGTAATTGTTGTTTGAGCATTAATCAATTAATGTCTCAATTTTTCTTTTGTTTTGAAGGCATATTTTATCCCTTTTATAAATCTTCTGACATTTGTCTGGGATAGCCATTAGACATTAAATCGTTAATTGCTTTATTATATTCATTTTCTTTGGAATCTTGACTAACCAACCTGTCAATTCTTGAAAAGCAACCACGAACTGTTGATAATTTATATTGAAACGGCACAAAACTGCTGTGCCGTTTTTCACACTCTCTCTATGTTCACATATTTCTATCGTGTTTTGCTTTCAAATTTATATATAAAGATATGTTCATTAGTAGATATTTGAGAAGACAATGCAAAAGAAATGTTTTTATATCTGATATTATTTCTTTTTTTGCACGTAGGAAGGGTACAATGAATTTATTAAAGCTGGCATTTCAAAAGAAGCTTTCAGAAAACTAGAAGAACTAGTGACGTTAAATTGTATTGCGTAATGAACGTTATTGTGGAGAGAATATTATTATCAGTGTACTAAGCAATTCAGGTTCCCAGGTAATTTGGTGCGCAGTTTACCAAAGTCCAAATTACGAGTCAACCGAAGAAATCTTACAAGGTTGGCGTATTCTAAAATTGAGCAATTGAAGGAAGATGAAGCAGTGCTACAGGCAAGAATCGGGGGTGTATCTTGTGTATTAGATGAACTAAGTCTTTTTGCAAGAATGAGGCTTCTGATGTTTTTGCCGGCAGTTTTGACGAAAGATAAAGCACGAATTTTGAATAAATTGTAATAAGATATAAAACCTGGAGTTTTGTGTGATTTAATAATGACTGATCTTGATAAGCGTGTGCTTAACTTACCAAAAGTGCCAATCGATCAGCTACCAATGGAGGCACTATCGATGGGCCGAAATAATGGAATACATCCTTCTAATAAATGCGATGTTGATTTTGAGGAAGCATTTAAATTGGTATTTGAACAAACAGCTGACTTGGGACCTATTAGTATTGATTATAAAAAATGGTTCAAAGCTACATTAGTTGATCAGGCTTCACATTTGAAATCGTCTAAATGCGCAGAAAAGCATGCACTGACAAAGCAACATCTAAATGCGCTTAGAGGTATCAGCAGAAATGCAGACATCAAAATACTACGCGCTGATAAAGGAAAGAGCGTAGTTATAATGCACAAATATGACTACATACAAAAAATGGAAAACGTGTTAAAAGACAATACAAAATTCACACGTGTAGCTAATAAATCTGATGAAATAGACAAAGTGGAGCGCAAAGTAATAAATGAAATTAAGATTTTGACAGATGCCGGTTTAATTGATGAGGCCACTGTACAGAAGCTCAAGGCAGCTGGATCATCTACAGCAATAATGTATGGATTACCAAAAAACACACAAAAAGGTTGTCCACTGAGGCCAATTTTATCAATGGTAATTTCTCCGTTTCATGCACTTGCTAAATGGCTAGTTCGTTTACTTGAACCATTATGTAAACTCCAATGTATTTATTCGGTTGCCGATTCGTTTGAGTTCCTAAACAAAATTCAAGATATAAATGTTAAAATCAAGATTATGGTATCTTTTGATGTTACGTCTTTGTTTACAAATATTCCAATTGATGAAACCATTGTCATTATTGTCAAAGCGGTAGAACACGACATATTACCATCGCCGGTGCCTGAACACGCTCTACGCAAGTTTATCTTATTATGTACGAAAAACGTACGGTTTCGTTTTAATGGAAGCATCTACAAACAGACTGATGGTGTCGCAATGGGAAGCCCCTTATCTCCAGTGTTGGCTGAGATTATTCTAGGGCACCTAGAGAACACATCATTAAAGAGTGACATAAATAAATG
This sequence comes from Eudiplozoon nipponicum, assembly GCA_029291075.1. NCBI lineage: Eukaryota > Metazoa > Platyhelminthes > Monogenea > Mazocraeidea > Diplozoidae > Eudiplozoon > Eudiplozoon nipponicum. The sequence goes on from JAQBSW010000481.1 coordinate 134,335, forward strand.
TGCTCAATATATACGGTACGTCGATGATATATTTATTGTCCTTAAGAACAGGTCGCAATCACGAACATTGCTTCAAGGTTTCAACAAAGCACATAAGAATATCGGCTTCACGTCAGAGCACGAGAAAGATGACTGTCTGCCTTTCCTAGATGTATTATTAAAGAAAGAAACTAATGGTAAATTAAACAGAACAATTTACCATAAACCAACATGGTCTGCACAGTATTTGCATTACAGCAGTTTTGTGCCATTTCAATATAAATTATCAACAGTTCGTGGTTGCTTTTCAAGAATTGACAGGTTGGTTAGTCAAGATTCTAAAGAAAATGAATATAATAAAGCAATTAACGATTTAATGTCTAATGGCTATCCCAGACAATTAATTGAATCAATTATTAAAAGGGGAATTAAACAGAAACAGACGTATTATGGGCCAGAAAAGAAAACAGTCTACCTAAACATCCCATTTAAGGGGATGCAGTTTCCCGAATGGCACAAAAGAAAGTTGAAGCAGCATAAACACGCACATTTAATGCAGCTATACTACGAGCGTTATTTAGGGTAGCACACTTGCCTTTACCAGCAATCAAAGACAAACTGCCGTTGATGTCGATATCAAATATTATTAACCAATATACATGCGCAAGTTGTCGATCAACTTGCGTAGGCCGATCGACCAGACGTTCAATTACTCGAATGAGAGAACATTGTAATTTAAACGCCTGTTTTAAATCAAATGGTGAATACATGTCTGCTATTGCCCAACACATCATCGAAACATCGCACGTATGTTCTCCAGACGTAGCATTCAAAGTAATTACTAAATGCAAAAACAAAATGGAGCTAGTCACATACGAAGCCTTATGGATAACCAAATTGCAGCCTGATTTATGCAAGCGGAAGAAGCATGTCCAGGCATTGAGCTTGAACAGGATGTGACGCACGCAATTGATTGGTTTCCGTTTTTCACACTCTCTCTATGTTCACATATGTCTATCTTGTTTTGTTTTCCAATTTATATATAAAGATATGTTCATTAGTAGATACTTGAGGAGATTATGAGAAAGAAATGTTTCTTGTATCTGATCAAATTTCTTTTTGTTTTTGCACATAGGAAGGGTACAAACGAATTTTATTAAAGCTCGCATTTCAAATATATATATATATATATATATATATATATATATATATATATATATATATATATATAATGATATGTTCATTTGTAGATACTTGAGAAGAATATGAAAAAGAAAACGTTCTAGTATCTGATGTTTATTTTCCTTTTTATACATGGAGAGGGTACAATGCTTTTTATTAAAGCTCGCATTATAAAAAAGCATTATATGATTAAACGAACATTGACTTATTTGGGCGTTGATAAAAAGTACTATAATTAAGGTTGAGATCTTGATATAAACACGTGACCCTTTATACTGACAAATGTATTTGCACAAATGGGCAGGTGTTTATATCAAGATCGCAACCTTGATAATGGTAAAAATCTTATATATAAGTCCAAGCCCGATGCAAAACTACGCTTAATTACGTTTCTTATATTTTAACATGTTGGACTGATATTGATTTTGTATACTTTAATTTTATAAATGTTACGGAACCACCTAGGTAATGGTGCTAGGGAAGATTTTAGTGTATCTGTCTCCATTATAAACTAAACATTTTTTAAGATAGCAAATAAAAGTCATCATTTAAACTGGATTTGTTATTTTTGATTGAGACTGCCGAGATTCGAACCATCCAATAGCCCATCGAAGACATGTATTGCATGCAAGTTTAAATATGTACCAACTTATGTTTTTAATAACTTTGTCTTTCTAAGCAGAGCCCCCTCGAAAAAATCTGCAATCTAATTTTAAAACTCACTATACCTTATCTATTGGGATAGAATAAATACAAGCCTCCTCTTATATATATATATATATATATATATATATATATATATATATATATATATATTGCAGAGAAGCTTGTGAGATAATTGAATGTGAATCATTATGAATGCATATGAAATAATATTTGATTTTAGGCTCTATAACTTCGAATATTTAGAGCATTTGAAACATAACTGTAGGTACAAAAATACATTTTTCAGGCCAATCGATGAAACACCAGTTCAAATCCGCCTGTCAAACTGTAAATGGTTTTTCCGTTCCATTTTAAATTGGTAATCAGATGCTATAAATTAAATTGATCATTACATTCTTTAAAGAACAGCCAAGGCTACAAAATTATTTTGCTTAAATCATACATCACCGACGTAGACACTAAAGCTTTGATTTTCAGAAGGAGGCACTGAGATATGTTACGATGTCTCTTGCTCTAACCACTGCTTAAGGTGCAATGGTTTTTAATCACAATGGAGAATTTCCAAATTATAATCAAAGCATAACACGAGAGCTAAACTGTATCTTTAAAAATTGAAGCCTCAATAAAATCAACTGTTTTTACGCATTTGTAAATTAGATTGAAAATTAAATATATAGAAGTTTTATGTTACTAAAAATGAGATATAAAGAACATGTTTAAAAGGGGTCATTTTTTCTCACCTCGACTGAATTCAGCTGTAATACCTGGTAATTTAAATAGTCATTTTTGCAAAACAAAATAAAATTAAGTTGGATCAGACTGGTACACTATACAAATAAATGAACATCTTTTGCGCGGGCGGTTATAACAATTGCTATAATCAAGGTTGCGAGCTTGATAAAAACACCTGACCCATTACGTACATACATTTGTCAGTATAAACTAAGAATTATTTAGTGTTGAATAGGCAATTTATCCATTAAACTGGTTTTGTCCTTATTAAGAACTTATCACGTACTGCACAGAATTTGCCGTGGACTGGGCTCGAGCCTGGACACGTCTACTTCGGAAACTGGTGCTCTAACCACTGAGCCACCCTGCCGCACATTTTTTTTATTTAAAAGGCTATGCATCCAGTAGATTGATTTCATTCTTATTGAGAACTCATCACGTATATATACCAAAAGCAGGAGGTTATAATAGTACATGCTGAGGTATGCACAAACACACACAATCAAATGTCATATACCAGTGTCATAAAAAATCAGTGCGCTATGTAGACCAGACTAGCCGATTACTAAAGTAGCGAAATCAAGATCATTTTGGACTAAAACCAGCAGGCAAAGTGGAGTATGTTTGCACATTATCTTACCATATTGTTTATAAGAACCACACTTCAAATCAAGCATATTTCGAAGTACTCTTCAATGCAATAACGAAAAAAATGTGCCCAGCGGAGGCTGTTGTGTTCCATTACATTAACCATTAGCCAAATAAACAAAAGGAGTTCGTAATCAATTTAAATATAAACTCGTAAATTGTATGTGTGATCGAGAGGGAAAAAGAGAGAGCGAGAGCGTTAGAGAGCATGTGCGTGCATCAGCATGTACGTTACCCGTTTCCTGTTTGGTGTTACATAATGTCTTTATTTGATTCGACTTGATCGTTCTTGTAATAAAATGGCTATATAATGTACCTAATATTATAGTCGAGTTGAATGTTGACGAAAAGAAAGTGACCTTTTTTAAATTTGCTGTTAATACCTGCTTTATAATAATTGTTTGGTTCCATACATGGTTTATTTTTCAAATGTAATTTAACTTTTGAATGTAGACTCGTCTTAACAGTAGATCATGGATCCATAGAGGCAACTTTACACGAAATTGTTACTCGAATATATTAGATATATTCTACCTGAAAAAATGAATGTGACTAAGCAAACGTTTGGAATTTTCTTCAAGTACGCCTTGGCTGAATTTTTTCTAGCTTTAAACGAGGAGTTTATATATATGGCAACTAAAGGTTAAGAATTTAAGTTTGTGAGCACATTCTTGCCATATGTGATTATTTAGCTCAAGGCATTGCCGATATTCACTGGCTCATGTTTTTTCGAACACAGGATTGTTCTCAGTTCCCCTCTGCTGCAGTTAATCTTTTATATCCTTATTTGGATATCTTCATCTGTCCGCAGCTCATCACACAAAAAAACACTTTCAAATTATGCAAGTGTGAAATTTTCATTCAGAAATATCGATATATCCTTCTAATCCATTGCCAGTAAAAGATGGAGGTAGGTTAACTGTACACAAAGACAAATTAAATGACCGCTAGCTTACATCTACTCATAATAAGTTTAGTCAGGCTACAATCGAGACAAATTTTAGCATAGCTACTTAAATAACGGGAATAATGAATTATGCATTTGAACTCTAGTATCCGTAATTATTTACCATTTTCTAACGAAAGTAAGTGCGGCTAGATTGCTTTGTAAAGAATTGCTAGATTTAACATCTGAAAAATTTGGACTAATGCAATTGTACATATTAAAGTGAAAAAGTTAAAGACATCAAGTTCTCCTTTTGTCTCAATTTCCTATACTTGATATGCCTTTTGAATCTTATTATTACAAATACACTAATAATAAAGGTTTTTAAAAAGGTATAATTGAATTCGATGGGACCGTCTTTGGCAGGTTATGCGAAAGGATCTAACATCTAATCACCACTTTTCTATCAACTGCATCCGCATTCATCTTGTTGAGCGTTTTGTTGGCACTCCTGTGTATTACTGACAAACTCTATCAAACTGGTTTTCATTGTGTTATACATTTTAATTATTTTAAGCAACAAATTTTTCGTTAATTTTAGCACATTTTCGTAGACCTCTTGAAACTAACTGTATGCTAATCTTTGAGGACATCAATTGTGAATCTGATAAACAATTCTGCTATTTTTCTCAGCTGAATAAAATTATTCGCGATATCAATCACGTGGCCAATTTGTATGTGTTGGAATTTGAGATAACAGAATCGATTGAAGAGGTCTTATTAATCAAGCATTTCAGGCTTTATCTCTAGCGGAACCATTGTTTGAAATACTAAAATATGTTTATATGCACATAACTCCTCCATCTCACAATCAAAACTAGTAATTATACTTGATATAAACACCTGACCCATTAGTTACTTACATATGTCAGTTTAAACTAAGAATTGTATAGTGTAGAAAAGAAAATTCATCCAGTACACGATGAGTTCCCAATAAGGACATATGTAAGTAATTAATGGGTCAGGTGTTTATATCAAGACCGCAACTTTGATTATAATAATTGTTATCACCACCCGTGCAACCAATGTTCGGTTAATTAGTAATTATTCTATTTTAAATTTACCCTCCTATTTGACTGCACACTTATAACGTTGAATGATGCTTAACATCCAATCATGCAATTTCACAAATTTGTTGTCAGTTTGGCCCATAGAAATATGAACGTGCAACTTGACAGAACTGATCAGATTCTGTAAGGCACACGTTTTACAAAATTTTGTTTAATTACTTCATTTATATATATATATATATATATATATATATATATATATATATATATATATATATATATATTGCACGGCGGCTGAATATAATAACTAAGGACAACTTTCCCAGTGTTAAAGTTAATATGACATTTTGTACACAGAGAATCATGAGGCTGGATGCCAAAGATCAATTGCCAATTCTCTCCAAATCATTCATAGTCTACAAATTCTCATGTATGTGCGGTAGCACATATATCGGACGTACGAAGAAGCAATTGATAAGCAGAATCCAGCAACATTTGCCACAGATATTGATTAACAAAGGTTTGGCACCGTCAGGAAAATCAGCTATTTCCGATCATATATATATATATGGCGGCGACAGAGCGGCGCAAACAAAACATAAAATTAAAACGGGGCCAGGTTGTAAAATAAGAGAATAAACAATCAAACAAACAATAAATAACCAATGCCAAAATTGTGCTAGTTTTCAATGAAATGTTGCGCAATTGCAGATGTATATTTGATTTTGAGCAGGCGTTTAAATTGCAATCATCTCTTAATCAAGTGATTAACCGTCTGTTCCATAAGTCTGCGTCAGTTGATCGTCAACTTGCGCATGTATATTGTTAAACAATATTTGAGATCGGAATTTACATTTGTTTCTCTTTAATTGTTGGTAAATGCAACTGTGCTATCTTAAATAACACTCGTAATTTAGCTGCCTTAAATGTGAGTGTTAACAATAATTCAATTTTCTTATGTACTGTGGGGGAAACGATGTCCCTCTTAAATGGGATGTTCACGTGAATTTATTTCGTTTCTGGTCTTAAATACGTCTCCATTTTTGATTTACCTTTTTATTAATCAACCCAATCAATTGCCGTGGATTGCGTTTAGACATAAGATAATTTGTTGCTTTAGTATATTCATCAACGCTTGAATATATATATATATATATATATATATATATATCATGCAGCAGACTAGTTTCGTCCTTGAGGTACAATAATAAAGATTAACGTTGCGGAAGAAAAGTATTGTGACAATTATAAAATTACCAATTAATAGATTCATACAGTAATGTAGCTGATTGTAAACGAGGTAATTTTTATGTTGCTTATTATCTAATTCTACTTATTGGCAACTGAAAAGTAGTTCACCAAATTATTTATCTTGAATGTCATTTCTATGAAGTAGGCATAAATTTTACCGTTTTTAAATCGTCATTTTTGTGGACGAAACTACAAAAATATAATTAAAGCAACAGCGGTTGCTGTTCTCAGAAGCAAGCCTATAAAACAAAATTTGTATTTTTATAGTAAGAGAACATGCATATAGCTCTTTAAAACTTATGATTAGTTATAATTTGTGCATTTATATCCTGGAGGAGGCAATATTATTTAATAACTCTCCAGATTTAATTTTTTTAAAATGTATTTCTAACATTAATTGTAAAATCAATCTACAAAGCACACAAAATTTCCGGTTTTTCTGGAGCAAAAAACAAAAAGTGGTTCTGCGTTGAGGATGCTTTCAAATTTAACATCCTTGCTCCGCAGCTAACTAAATAAAAGATGTCTTTACGCACATTGCACATAAACAGGTGAACTTCATCTTTGTGTCCGCGTTTGCCTACGTATGGGTGAGTGTTTGGCCTTACTATCGCTATTGCATAACTTCTGTAATTAATTCAACTTAATTCGATTTTCTTGTCACAATTTACTATTACTTGTCAAATATGACAGTCAAGTTGAATTATGAGGAAAAGCAAATGGATATTTTAAAACTGTGTTGTATTTGCCAGTCTTATTATAAATTAATGATTCAATAAATGGTGTATTTCTCAATTTAATTTACCAATATTATTCATTACTTTATTTAATACGAGTAAAACTATCTATTATGCTAGGTTAACGTTAAATAATTTGTCCCATACATCATGAATTGAAGACCAAAATTTGTTTCAGGACTGTTTTTATCATATAAATTATTGCTTAAGTATAAATTTGTAAAAAATAATCAAGGTTTCAAATCTAAATTTGCCAATCAGAATTTCAACTAACTGTGGAAAATTAAATTCTGAGGAAATTTAAAAAATTTGTCTGAAATGATTCACAAATAACAGTTCAAACCTATATCCTAGGGAAAGAGTGAAGTATGCCAATGTAATAGCAGATCGTGCAAATTAAAATTCATGTCAAACTCTGAATTTCTTTCTTTAAAGGTCAAAATTTATAAATCCAATGTAAACTTCGTCCATTAAATTTAGGCATCTTAGTATGCAGGCGTTCGCCAAACCAGCACAACATAGCGTCCAATTCGAAACTGGAATGAATAATGGGGCTCATGTGAATAGTTCATCCAATAAGAGCCTGTCAACACGACCACATGCCACATTCGTCCGTATTTGGTGTCAAGATATCGTTTTAATTCGCTGGCCATACGACGTTCGTCCATTTTTCCGTTGATGTCCTGTTTGCATAAACGCCGCGACTCCTCGCTAATATCCACCTGATCATCCATTGACATATTTGCAGAGATTACTGTAATGTCAGAACCGAGACCTCCACGCTGAGACATAACTGGCATGTGCTGACTACGGTATATTCGCCTGGTGTTACAACAAAAAATAAGATTATTTGAATATTGGCACTAGTAGTACATCATCATATTTTTCATACGAGAAAGATATATTTTATTTCTTACGTTCATTAATGTATTGAATTTTAATTCCCTTTTTTGGTGCATTCGTAAACTAAATCTCTGTACAATATTAGTTTTTCTGACTGATATAACAAGTATCATAAGTATAATGAGAGCAGACGATTCCTATCCGTATAACAATTGTCTATATAAATAACCAAAATTCTATATTTTGTAAGCCCAATGAAAAGCGAATGTCATTATTTAAATACTGTTTGTTGCAGAGAGCTAATATATATGCAAGTATGTATTAGGTGTTGCGAAGCTAGTAACAAATTAGTTCAGTTGTGACTAGTGATTCAAAGCAGTAGACATCGAAAGTAGTATTCATAATATTCGCTTGTAAAGCATTGAGGACTCTCATCAGGAGCTGGTAATATGTTTCTTTAACCAATTAAGTATATTTGGGTGAGGAAGTGAGATTGTACCGTCCCATTATCCCACATTCTTCACTCAAATATATAGTGGTTAAAGGGCGTAATACCGGCTCCTACTGATGAGTCGCCAGTAAGCACGAAACGAATGTGCATTAGATTTTACATTCCTTAAATGCTGCCTTTGGTTTATCCTTCTGGTCACAACTGAACTAATTTGTTACTAGGTTTGCAACACCTAATACATACTTGCATATATATTAGTTCTCTGCAACAAACAGTATTTAACTGTTATATATTGAATTGAATGATGTCATGCTTACCGCGAAATGTGATAACTGATATCGATCAAGGCCAGAGTGTATGGATTTCTTGGAGTAACAGGTGTTCAGAAATTGTTGTAATTCTCAATTTCGGTGAACTGTAGCATAAATTGATATCCATCATGTTGGTACCATGTACCGACTCGGAAACTATAGTGTTAGTACCATGTACCTTTTTGGTACAATAATGTTGGTATTGGTTACTAACACAATAGCCATAGTGTTAGTATCTTTTACAGACTCGTTATATAAATTTTATAGTGTGAGTTAGCGTTGAAGTCGCATTGTCGTAGACTATATGATGCATGTATGAGAAAACATTCTTACACGGCCGGTTGTCGCACAGTAATATTTTTCTTTATGAGCCTAAATAAATGATATTTTTCCGTTCTTTAAATCAGGTTTGAGAGCTTGAGGTAAACACTAAAATACAATTGTTGTTAACCAGTCGTCGAACAACAGCAAAACTACCGCCAGTCCACACAATGAAACGTTTATATCTTCCATGATCATCATCAGAGTACGACGGAAAACTGACTAGCGAGGATCAAACCGCATTGCACACACACACACACACACACATATATATATATATATATATATATATATATATATATATATATATATATGGAAAGCAAAATTAGAAGTGTGACTCTCACCTCTAGTAGTCTCGCATATATTGTACTTGACTGGAAATGTCGGCTGCACAATTTCTATGCAGTCACGAACATTAACTGATTGCAGCTTTCGCCACAAATAGATATATAGGCAATACAATTAAACAATAATTGATTGATTCAGTTTGCTGTCGTACACTGATGATAATCATGGAAGTTCAAAACGCGTCAGTGCGTACGACTGGCGGTAGTTTTGCTATGTTGTTCGACGACTGATTAAATACAATGGGATTGGTGTTTACTTCAAGCTCGCAAACTTTATTTAAAGAATTGTTACAATAACCCGCGCAATCAATTATTGTTTGATTATTTCCCGTGCCCAATGTTTTTCCTTTTGAATATACTGATAGCTATTTAGAGGCATCGTAGACATCTCAACATCAAATTTTAACAAATAAAAATTTAGTTTCATTGGAATCAATTATCCTTTTAAATGACTGATTTCATGACAATGAATGACCTTCAACTAGATAAGAGGCCGTAACGTTATTTCTCTAGCGTCTATAAATAATAATCACTCAGTTAAATGGAATGCATACGTGCGATAACCACCTAAATGGACCATAGTCATTACGCTCCAATCTTGCTATGCACCCGTCAGAATTTGCTATGCGTATATAACCTACAAACTTACTACTTCGTTAATATCACTCTTACCATGAAACGTCGAGCTTAAAATGTAAATGCTGTGATTCGATGGAAGGCAAAATTATTTAAATATATAGATAAATACCTGAATGCTACATTGCATTATCTAAACGTTAGCTTGTAAATATTTATCATAGTTAAAATAAATTAATGTCAAACAATAAATTCTATACTGAAAGAATGATTCCAGAAATATAGTCAAGGAAAATTATAAATGAAATTAAAATTATGCAAATACGTATTGCGCAAACTTAAGGCATAAGATAATAATGCAATAATGTAACATGCAAAGAAGAATGACAAGGATTTATTAGAATAAGTAAATTCATGAAGTCATACATTAGATAATCTTTTTCTAATATTTCTAATTTAATTTTTTACATAGTTTCCGTTTGGGATTCGTGCATTTGTTATATTCAACTAACGAATGATTCTACAGTTCAATATTAAGCTAATTAGTGCTTTCACAAATATTTCACTCATAATGTCATATCTCGAATTCATGCCAAGATATTCCTTAATCAAACTATTTTCCTGTTAATATTGTATATCAAATGCATCTATAACAATCCGGTCTCCATGGAACTACATGAAAGACCAGATTTATTAACATTTCCTATATTTCCTTCTAGTTATTTGTGTTGGGCGTATGGTTTCAGCTACATTAAAGATTCTGTAATGATTGAATGGCTTATGTCTACGATGATAATTATAATAGAAAATCAGTAATTTGGTAATCGGTGATCAATGTTATATATATATATATATATATATATATATATATATATATATATATATATATATATATATATATGTGTGTGTGTGTTTGTGGACAACTCTCCCTTCAATTTAAAGCAGCCAAGATATTAAATTTTATTGGTATTTGCTTGCTTTGTTGTTATTAATAACTTAAAATAAAAAAGGAACTTGTTAATAATATACTTGTGTTATTTACTAATTCAATAATGTTCAATTCACAATATTCAACGATTCTGGAAAGCAATAAAAATAAAATACCAAGATGTGACTCTGAAAAAACCATTCTTCAGCAAGTCTCCATAAAGCCCAATATTATCAAAATAATATGAAAACCGGAAACGTTACTTATGTGTGTGTAAGTTGAAATTCAATTGTTGTAAAGTCAACATATAACATTTTTGGCATTTTTTGTGTTTGTGATTGACTAACGATGGTACACACGATCTAATGACCCAAAAAATCTCGACAAAATCTTCAGAATTCGCGCTCGTGAGTGTGTGAGTAGAACAAGCAAGAACACCGTTCTAGAAAAATTAAATGACTAACCAAGAATGAACGATATTTCTAATTTTACAAAATGACCACAAGCAAACTTTACTGTCACATTAAAAATGTAATTCTCTATATGTAAAAATAAAAATGGCCATAAGTGTAACAATTTGAAATTATGCTTATCGGTGGGTCATTGTATACGTATAATTTTGAATAAATTAGACTTGTCTCGAATGTGGGTTGCATCATGTCGGCCTTTACCATCGTAATTTTTTTAAAGTTTTTTTCCGGTTGGTGAGTACAGTTATTTAAAGAATGTTTACGGTATGTAAAGAAACACATAAGGTTTTAACTTGTCGAAAAACGAAGCAAACTTATTTCTAATTACACCACTAATGGGTTTCGGGATCTTTTACTATCATCATTGCCGGCAGAAAATATATATCATATTTTCCTTTTTTCCTTTTTTTTTTTTATTATAAATATATATATAACTATTAGGGACTGGGACAAAATTTGTTAATTTTTTTGAAATTAAATGTCGTGTATTTAATGTTAATTATGCTTTGATGTGCTGATAAAAAACGAGTAGGATGTTACAATTTCGTGAAATCCTTAACATCTTTCTGCGATAGTAATCAGCTGCAAGCATATTTATACGAACGAACGCGCTTCAGATAAATATGTGAAAAACTGTTGAATACTTCTATTTGTTAACCTTTAACATTTATTCTAAAATAATTCAATGTATAGTAAAACGACTCTTAAAACTTGCTATGTGTACATTTGGATGCACGTACATATAACAATGTAGTGTGTAGAAATGAGAGAAGTACAATTTTGCACTCGCTGAGAGAATAATAATATTATAACAGCCCAAGTAAGTTGGGCCCTTTACGCTAATTCCACCATTATTCACGAGAACTATGTCACCTAGACGATATTTGGTGGTTCAGGTTTCTTTCCTTAATTTATTCATTTTCGAAACTACCAATTTTGCAGTGTCCTCTATAGAAGATTCAGAACCCATGTTAAAACTTGCCATACTGCCTTTGAATTGAATTAGTAAAGATTTCCTTGCATAATGCTTGCCCCTTTTTATAATTTAATTCATATTGTCTCTCGATGTTCAGTTGTTATATCCCACAGTCCTTTGAATCAAAGAATTCTGCAATTTCTCGCTGTGTCCAGGTAGCTCTGGGCTGATCGCCTAAGCCATGAACTGTATTTTTCAGGTTTCATTGGCTCCAACCCTACCCACCGTATCATCCTCCCCACCTTAGGAGGTAGCTTTGGAATCTCGCCTAGTTGATCGAATACAACAAATATGGATTCGTCGGGCATGTTGACGGAAAATGCGTAGCGCTTAATATCATTATTCCCCACCAGATACGGACAATCATTGACAGTCTATTTTACTAGGGATTACAATTTAGTCTTCATAACGTTATCCCCGGTGTGTTGGCGAGTTTTTGTAGGCTTTTAAGCTATATTTGTCCTTTTCGATTGCGATAGTTGAATCTGTATGTTCTATTTTGTACGGAGATCCTAGATTCCTGCGAGTACGGGCTCACCAGGCTGTCGATATTTTAAAACACATAGTCCGCTCGACATAATGTAATTTATCCCGACAGGTACTCGAAGTCTTGTGGCATCAGCATCACAGAACTACTTAATCGTACAATGCGCTCGTTCAGCTGTTGTGTTATCCTGTAGGCAAAATTTCGTAGCTTGATAATGACTAATATTGCGGTACCTGATTCACTGGTTGAGTGCATTAGACTCGAATTGGCACCCTGGTTGAAAACAATGTTTTACGGCTGCCAAATCGACTAAGCCGGCTTTTTGAGCCCTTCCTAAATTTCTCTATTGTGGAATGTTCAAAAGATATAATCTTGATCAATTGGGTGTATTCCTTGATCATAAAGAGAACAAAGACTAATACCAAACACTCTTCAAACAATGTTCCAATCAAGTTGATACAAAAACAATTATTTGCTACTATGTTATTGAAAAATGTAGAGGTTAGATTTTCTCTTTTCTGAAATTGACAATAATGAAATATTGTGTAATTACGACAGTAACTGCAAATACTATCTGCTACACCAGGAAAATATAGCCATGATGACAAGGTTTTGATGAATAACAGTGTACTTTGATGTCCTTGCGTTAAACGTCAAGATGCGATCAGCTCCATTTGTATTGAGCTCAGGATAAACTAATGTATCGTTTGCTTTTATTTTAATATGAGTGGTCCATTTTGAAGGGTCGAAGCTCATTATGGTGCGAACAATGGTTTTACGTTTTTCAAAGGACGGATTATTTCTTGGCATATGGTATCAATGCTTTGTATTTCGGAAATCCTTTTAAGCGACGATACCCGGAAATTAGCAATTCTGCAGAAGAGGATGGCTGCAGTATTCTGGTCAGCCGAACGACGTTTGATAGCTACATCGTATTTTTAAAGCCCTCTGAGTGCCCTATATTTTCGTTTTTTCCTAATACACAAAGAATGTCAACGCAACAGTGATTTGTGATTAGTAACAATAACTATCTGATCCTCAATGACAAAATATGTTAACTTAATTAGTTTCCGTTGTACTGGGAGTATATCTTTCTCGGATACGATATAGTTTTGCTCAGATTTCGAGTCAAAATGAGCAGACGTCTGCTTGTTATACTGCTCCTATGTCTACATCTGAGATGTCGGTTACATTCGATATGCATCCTTTTGGTAAAGTCAATACTGTCGCGTTTATCGATTTCTGCTTACATGGGGAAAACACTGATTGGTCCTTCTCCGTCTGCTTAAACGATAAGTTAGCACTAGTAAACTTTGACAAAGGTTTTCGAATAAGGGTCGCCCTCGCAAGATGCGGTCTATAAAAATTCATCATACCTTTAAATCAGCACAATTTTTTTCTAGTTATAAGCACCTGGTAATATTTCGTACGTTGATTCAAATGACATACATCCAATTGCAGAAACCGCACAATGAAGGAACCATTCTTGTCGACCTATCTGTACATTTTTGGTATTGAAATCTATTCATCATTTTACGTATTTGGAAAGAATCTTCTTCCCCGCGCCCGCCTTTGTTGTTCTGTCGTAGTTTCTATAAATACTTCGGTAACTTATGCTGTTGCATATGGTAATTTGGATACGAAGGAGTTAATCGAACGCCTTAAATTCGCTATTTAGACAAAATAAAATTCGAAGAATTTGATATTGGATTTTGGCTTCCTGCGTTGCTACGTTCTGGCGGTCTTCTTGGCGGATGTCAATTTTTTTAAATCCCTGTTTTAGGTAAAGAATGGAAAATCAGTTTCCGCGCGTTGGTCACAAATAGAGATCACGTATGGCATGCTATGCTTTTAAGTTGGAAAATTCTGAATGTTATTCCTGGTTTGTGGTGCAAAATTTGTTCAAAACGATACTTTTTATTTTGCATACGTAGTTTTAACTGGTAGTTCTAATTGAGCTGCCATTAAAGTATCCACCAAGTAATGAGACTCCGTGCTAAAGCTTCAAACTTGGAGAAATGAACCCGGTGAGAGCAAATATGTAAATTGTCATGACGTCAGGAAATAAATTGTGGAAACCTTTATGAATTATTGTCATGAATTCATTTGGTGATGTCACATACATTTATTTGCCATGATTTTGAACATTCAGATGATTGGATTCATTATCATTATTCAATCAGTGTTAAAAGTAACAAATTTATCGAGGCGATATTCAATAGTTAAGGCTTCTTCTATTAAAGTCATTTTTTTCAGTTAATGCGCGTTTAATTTTCTTTATGGAAGATTTCGAACCCATAGTCCCACTGGAGAATAAGTCCATTGGTTTAATAGAAATGCATAGGGATTTTCAAAAATATTGTATGCCTTCTAATTTAAAAAAAACTATTTTTAATAGTGTATCTATCATTGTCTTTTAAATTTGCAATCATTTGCGCCATTCGCTTTTTTAATCTCGCAATCCGCCAAGGAAATACTTTGCCAATCAAAAAGCATCCGCTTGAGTGCCATTGTCATCATGAGCAACTACTGCAATAATGATTGTGTCTGCATAATCCATGTTATTATATCTTCAGGCAAAACCAAGCGTACGATCAAGGTAAGTCGGGGTAAGCAAAGAACTGAATGTAAGTATGATCAACTTAACAAAGTGTATTTGGATAGGCAAACTGTAGATTATGGTCACATAATTGGCTGGGAAGGTTGGAGGTGTAATCCTGATCCTTTGATAGGCCACTTCATTAGTTTCTCATTTAGACTTATACTTTATTACTGTAGCATGGCTCTAACCAGCTATACTATCGTGCATTTATATTTATTGATAATTCATAATTATCGTTTATTTAAATTATTATTGCTACTTTTATCTTCTTGGAAGAGATTCAAATATGTGGTAGGTAATGGGGCAACGTTGGGAAACGTTTTGTTTCGGAAACAGTCGCTATGTTCATGTGATTAGTTGCAATTTTGCACAACATATCATATTCCATTAGTTTAAATCACGTTTGAGTGCTTTAAGTAAACAAAAAACCCATTTAACTAAACCAGTCGTCGAACAATATAGTGAAACTACCGCCAGTCACACGCACTGACGCGTTTCGACCTTCCATGATCACCATCAGAGTACGACGGCAAACTGACTAGCGAGGATCAAACCGCATTGCATATATATGGAAAGCAAAATTGAATATGCGGCTCTCACCTCTAGTAGTCTCGAATACATTGTACTCGACTGGAAATGTCGGCTGCACGATTTCTATGCAGACACGAACACTAAATCTTTACAGCTTTCGCCACACATGCGCATATACATATGTAATCCATTTAAAAAATAAATGATTATGCGGGTGGTGATAACAATTCTTTTAATCAAGTTTGCGAGCTTGAAGAAAGCACAAATCCCATTTTATTAAACAAGTCGTCGAACAAAACTGTAAAATTACCGTCAGTCACACGTACTCTGTTGCTTAACATCTGGTTTGATACAATGGGATTGGTGTTTACTTGAAGCTCGCAAAATTGATTTAAAGAATTGTTATCACCACCAGCGAAATCACTGATTGTTTAATTTTATTACCTATATATATATATATATTTACATATATATATATATATATACATACATATATATATATATATATATACATTCTGGGTTTTCAATTGATTATGCTGGTGGCAACAAATCTGACTCGCTTATATATATATATATACATATATATATATATATATATATATATATATATATATATATATATATAGCGAAACTTCTAAAAAGTTAATGTTCCTGACTGCATAGAAATTGTGCAGCCGACATTTCCATTCGACTAAAATGTATATGATTTTATATTTTCTTCTTATATTCGACGTCTTATATAATTATATACGAAACAGGTAAATATTTACGTTTATAGAACTTATAGATATTTATTCATATATACTATAATATAAGAAACAGTGTGAGTCAAATATCTCTAATAAGAATATGGTCTGTTTGAATCTAAATTATTATTTTAGTGATTATTATATCTATAAATATATATAACTGTTTTTTATTTATTAATTTTAATCTTATTGTTGATTTATTATTACAAAATATAACAATTTCTCCATATATATGGACATATTTATCATATATGTTTATATATATATATATATATATATATATATATATATATATATATATATATATATATATATATATATATTCATTGTACCTTACTATGTGCAAAAACAAAAAGAAATTTTATCAGATACAATAAACATTTCTTTCTCATTATCTCCTCCAATATCTACTATTAAACATATCTTTATATATAGATTGGAAAGCGAAGCAAGATAGAAATATGTGAACATAGAGAGAGTGTCAAAATACGGAAACCAATCAATTGCGTGCGTCACATCCACTTTATGTTCAATGCCTGAACATGCTTCTTCTGCTTACTTAAATCCGGTTGCAATTTGTTTATCCATAAGGCTTGTTATGTGGCTAGCTGACTTTTGTATTACATTTAGTAATTATTTTGAATGCTACGTCTGGCTAACATACGTGCGATGTTTCGACGGTGTTGCGCAATTGCAGCCTAAAAACAGTATCTGACAACCACATTTGCTTAAATCTGCTATTGTGTGTATTGTGCTGTGTATAGTGGCCTGATGTTGGAACCGGAAATCAGGTTCCAAAACGTCGCCAATCATTAAAGATTAAATCTTAATTCATTTCTAGTGGTTTATATGAACGATGTGGAAGCCTTCGGAAGAAAGGGGCAAATCCACAACCAGCCAAAACGAAAACCAGATCGATGCGTACTTGGAAATGGAAATAAATCGGATCTTTGCGAAACTGATAGTGCAAAGTAACAACCCGCGAACGTAAACCGCGGAGAGTCAACAGATAACATATCTACCTATTTTAAAATTATGCATGCTCTCGGTAATTTTATTGCCGGTAAATTTTGAAGACGATAATTTCGTCGAAAATAAAACATTCAAAATATCAGCGTTTTATACTTCAGTGTTTTAAATTAGTTTAATTTATTTCAAAACTTCAATTAAAAATATCATAGCTATATCTGGAAATCCAGCTCAGCTTTATAAATATATTAGGAATATTCGTTTGCTTACGCTTGTCTCGGATGTAATCCAAGAACATCGCAAAATTCTTGCAATGTAATTCTTCCATTGTTATCTTGATCGAACAGATTAGCCCATTTCTAAAATAGGAAATAATATACAGAAAGCTAAAATAGAACATCCATTCTTTACAAATTTCTAATTCACAGATTTAACCTTTTTATACTTGTCAAATATTTAGCTTGCTAAATAATCTTTAGATCAAGTCTGATAACTTGATAAAAGCACCGATCCCATTTCATTTAACCATTCGCAAAATTAAATAGGGTGCTTTTCTCAAGTACGACCCGTTGGTTTAATTAACTTCTATCAACATCTGTACAGTCAATGATTATTTAATATCAAAATGCTTTTTGCTCGTTTCTTGCAATTTCTGTCGTTGGCACAGTGGATTTACTCCTTCTTTTTTAAGAAGATGTTCTTTGCATCGCTGATCCATCGGCTACGACCTTCAAAGATTGTTATCTGTGCTGAAATTAAAATTACGCTTCAATTAAATCGTTCGATTGTGCCACATAAACTGCATTAGCATAAAAATACTTGACGCATATAGATAATTTTATTATCAATTAGTATAATCGACAATTCGGTTCAATTTCGATAGCCTTTTTCAATAGTTCGATCATAACAAGAATTTTTGACATGTAATAAAGCAAGTGCAAATTTCGTTTTAATCGCTGCATTTATATTTAATCGTAAATTTCATAACTATTACCAAAGATGAATTAAATAAGCACGCATATTATTATTTAGGGGCAACTAAAACGATTTCATAAATATTACTGACATTTCTTCAGTGAACGTTAATCATATAAGTTTGCGTGTATTAAAAACTGTGAAGTCTTCAGATAAATATTATTAAATGCACGTGAAAAATCATTCATGTGAAACAGTAGTTATCATGTGTCATTTACAGTTTGTCATCTTCTGAATAATAATTTATTCTAACTATATCATAAGCTGTATTTATTGATCTACTCACATGTTTTGAAAAATAAAATAATGTTACTACACTAGTTGTAATTTCATATTTGGATACGCGGTAAAAAATAGTAGTGAAATAATCAATTAAGTTAAATAGATAAATTGATTGAAGTCTAGGCAAAAGATTTAATAAATTACCGGCTGAAGAAAGTTGATATTTAACATAAAATATAAATAATAAATTCTGCACGCTATAAGAGACCCTAGTTAATGTATACAGTGAAATAACAAGAATTTAAAGAATAAATATAAGGTATTGTTGACCAGAAAAGTAATTGATAAATCGCTAATTTATACATTCATAAAATGTTTATGTTAATTCTCAATTCTTTATTTTTTTTACCGAAGGTGGTTTCTGATTCAGATAGTTCTTGGTTCCAAAACGAGAAATGTGGTTTTTCCATTGCTGTTTCATAAATAATGCTATTTCTTGATTTAAATTCGGTAAATTTCCTAATGAATCTTACCGATCTATTCCGGCCACTTATTGATATTCCGAAAAAGTTAATGGCATTTATTTTTTTTACTGTATAACGTGCAGAATCATATATATTAATGTGACCATATTTACATGTAGTTTTATGTTCCCCTCTACTTACCTTAATTGGGCGCATCGTTTCACGCACATAAATGAAGTTGCAGTCCTTGCATGAAATTTCATAAACCAATAATTTCATTTTTATGCAATTTGGTGACCAAATAAACGGATTGCTTTAAGTTAATTCGTATATTGTATTTTAACGCTACCGATTTCACTTTGTTGCTTGGTTGAGAATCCGATATTTCCATGACACTAAAATCCCCGTAACCATTATCAAGTTTAACTAAATTCAACTTGTGATCAAATTTACATAGTTGTCACTTTTTACGTAATTATTCTCGTAAGCTACAAAATACCATCTATAAACGTATAATGTCTGTTAGTATAATGCTTATAACAGTAATTAATTTTTTACATACAAAGATGAGTTGACTTAATATTATGAAGCATAAATATGGGACTATCTTTCTTATAAATATATCTCTTTAAGTTTAGATCTATATCTATTAACTTCAACGATAATACTTAACGAGTTAACTGGTCTGTGAAACTTTTCTACACAATACACACAGGGCGCGAATGTATCTCATTGATTGATTGAGTTACCATGAGTTTCATTTATTTATTCACTTTTAATCATATTAATAATAAAATTTCATTAACGCGTGTAACCTATTAGTCGGATGTTCATTTATATCAGTGTATACTTCGATATAATTTATTTTTTCATCCATCATATTGTTATTGACCATCGGGAACCGGCGCTCCTAATTTATCTGTTTCCAAACATTCAATATTTCTGTTATCAATTCGACCGTGATACAGTTTACTTCATTATTAGGCTTATATTTCCTATCTTTGTGTGTTAACATGATCCTGGCGACGTCTAATTAGAATTTTAGAAAATCTTTATTTAAAATGAATTGCGCCATTTTAACGGTATCATGAACTTTCCCATTTCTAGGTGATATGTCAATCTAAATAGCCATGTTAAAATCAAAATTAAGCAAATCCGTCCGAAAAAATTAGATTTAAGTTTAAATAATTTAATACATGATTGGCTATATTTCAATTATTCTTTTCTCCTGAAAGTCCATTGATGCCCAAATTGTCCAACTTTCTATCATGTCGAATTCTGACCTTTCTAATATCTGTGTTATGTGCATTATTTGTACATTTTTAATTTACATTTGAAATCATCAGTGTGCAAAATTGAAAGTAACATAAATCCTATTTTAGCATTCATTCGAATCAGTCCACTTTTAATATCTTTTCGACAACGGACCATTTTATTCATTGTCTTTAAATAGATATGAATTCTATGGGGCATGCCATAATCATTTAACTGAAACTAAACATTACATCTAATACGGATAGCAATAACGCTAATTTTATAAACAAATTTTAATAAACGAAATAGAAGCCACTTGCTTTATTAATTGATTTGATAAGATGGTAATGATTTAAATTATTTGCTGCTTTGCCGTAATATTTAGCGACTAAATGTTGTTCAAAACATATGTTTCCTGACAGGATATTTCCAAATTACATGAACGTAATTGTACTAAACGACATCTGTATTTCGATCAATGGTATTTGTTACTGATATTTCAGCTCTCAATTATGAGAACGTTATTTAACTGTTCACTGATTTTAGGAGTTTTAGACAATTAATAAAGCAATTACATTTTGCAATTTGACGGTTCATTTTTTAATTGATAATCGTGTGTTATGTGCACGTGTGTGCACACGTATATAACTCAGAAGTTAACGTCTAAATATAATTACATGCACATGTGTATTCATGAAACTGGAACACCAGTGATCTCATACAATTTACTAAAGTTTCTGCAGATAAACAATCATCACCTGTGTGTGTGTGTGTGTGTGTGTATGTATCGGCCAAACCTTCAAATTTTACGATCATCTACATGAAACCATAGAGAATACGCTTCATTTTCTATTTGAACGCGTCGAACTAATTGTGCTATTCCTACTATGTGGTATTCTGTAAACATGGGTTACATCACTGGTCAGGGGAGGGGGACGATTAATACAGATAAACTAGTTGTAAATTCCACAGTCAAGGATTAGCACCAAAATACTATATTAAAGCAATAAGGTCAAATAATTGAACATCCGACAGAAAATTTAGAAATTTTCCTACTGAATGTATTATCCTAATCATATTATAAGGAAAGTCGATATTTAGCATAAACGTTCAATAATAAGTGTGGCGCTATATTAGGACCTTAGTTAATTGATGTAGTAGGTTAAAAGAAATTAAAGGATAAAATATGAATGACAGTATTGTGTATGATTACAGTTACCTGATTTGTGTTTGAATTAAATAAGGTTTGCTCCTAGTTCCCATTTTCAGCGGAAAATTTAGCAATCCTACTGGGCACTCCCATAGTAGCTGAATGTCGCTTTACTAGATAGGGGCGCTTTGCGTATATTCGTATGTATTCAGTTATATGTAAGTTCACACATGGGTAAAATCAACTTAGCGAAATTAAAGCGACAGGATGTTGATTTACACTTTGTGCGCACCAGCCTATTTGTTTTAACTCTACTGTGTGAAATAACTTAAATAGATGCCAATTAAAACAGATTAACACTTAATAATCTCTTGTCAAGTTAGTTGCTATAAGTTAAGGTAGTTGAATAATTAAAATGAGAAACTTAATTTATTCTATTTTCTACTTTGACTCTCCAATCTCAGAATAGGTACTGACATTTCGTTAGATATGTGAACGACAAGTATGGGACTGTGTGTGTACACAACTGGTAAGTTTACAGCTAAATATGATTTCATACGCACGTATATCAAGCTATGTGAAACAACAGTGACTGGATGTTAGTTTATAATTTGCATGTGTCAGACTAACTATTTTATTCCTGCTATGTGGAAGGATGTAATCAATAATGACCTATGAATTTCGAGAGGAAGGCAATGTGATAAAGATGAAACAGCAGTAAAATTATGCCATGCCAGTTTATCAAAAATTTAGTAAATTCAAAAGTTTCATTAATATAAATAATGTTAGTTAATGCGGCTTTCTAAGTAAAAAGTAGCGATTTTGCATTACTATTTCATTCATAATATCATTCCTTGTTTTAATTTGTTGACGTTGTTAAATTCACAAAAATTTTTATCATTTACCCTGACGCGATTTTACTACTGCTGCATTTGCATTACATTATCTACTTCCCTAACCACTGAAAGCACCCTTAATCACAACTCTTCACGTGGTAAGAACAGAACAATAGGTCTGACGCTTGCAAAGGATAAATTAACATCCAACTCACGTTACCTCATATAGATATATGCACATGGGTATGCAATGATATTTAATTGAATACTTGCCAGCTATATATAGAAAATCACGCTCATACACGGCGTGCGCCATTATGATGAAATGTGAGTAGCTATTATGAAATTTTCCATTGATAATTATAAATGGAGTGTTATAAGTGAAATGTACCTCAAGAATTATTTGTTCATCTTAATATTTTTATCACTTATCCTTGCATGATTTTACATTGGGCGTCTTTGTTCTACTTTCCTCCCCTCTCTAAGTCTTGATGTCACCCTTAACTACGTCATTTCACATAGTAAGAAAAACATAATTAGTATGACGCGTACATGACAAATTAACATTCAGCCACAGTAGTTTCACTAAGCTGAAAAAAATATATATATATACTTACATTTAATTGAATTTTTATCAGTTATAGACGCACACGCGCGCGCGAAACGCACATAATTTGTGAAACATAAATTAGTTATTATGAACTAGAACTGTCATGAGATTTAACACTTTTTCTTATCCAGTATGCCTTTATATTTTTTGGTTAAATGAAGGCTGCTGAATGGATTCGGAAGGGGGATCCAAAATGTTTCACTTAGAAAGAGGAATTAGAAAAACCCCTGTGGCATTTGAAACACAGACAGAATAATCACGCAAAACCCAGTATCACATTTATTCATTTATTTTGAATCATCATAAAGCCGATTAACATATCATAAATGTATTTAATTACACATAAACACCCGACTAATAGGCTTCAAGCGTGTGTGAATTTTTTAATGAATAGATTGATTTCAAATGAGGCAATTAATCAGGATTGTGGTAACTAACTCAAACAAATAGATACAATCGCGCCCAGTTTGTACGGTGTGGTAAATATTAAAAAAACAGCTAACTTTTTAAGAATTATTGTAGACGTCCAACACTCTTCTAAATATGAAATGTTTAAATTTTAATGTAGCAGAATAAGAAAACATTTGGACTTCCTAGATCATACATTGATGAATTTCTATAAACTAGTTGAGACATAAGATAAATACGAGCTAAATGTGGATGATAGATTGCCGAGCATAGATATGGAAGTCATGTTCAACAATATACCGGAAATCAATGCACTGGACTGTTTTTGGCATTTTCTAGTTGATCTCCCGTTAATATTAGAAGGAAGTAAAATTTCGTTTAGATATAATATGCAGATGATGGATACATGTATGACTTCTGTCTGTTTTTTATTATAGAAGGTCTATTATGAACAAATTAAATGATTCCCTATCGAACAGCTATTGGTGGTTCCGTTAACAGACATCGTGATGCAGTACTTGGAAAAACTTTTTTTTAGATATTAAACCAAAAAAAGCCTGGAGTGAATGAACGATTATTTGATAGCATAGTTTCCATTTGGAAATATGGAGAAAATAAGATGATAAATTTCTTTTAGTTGGTTAATTAGTTGAGCAAACTCGAATTCAAGTATGAGTATGATTCATTGGATTTTTTACTCGTTTATGGGAAAGATCCAAAATTAAAATGATATAATAATAGGAACGTTAGTCCTTTAGTTACGCTTCATAATTTTAAGTCAACCCATCCGTATCTGCTGAAAATTTGTTTCTTATTATTAGTGTCTATTTTAAGCATTATACTGAGAGACATAAAGCATAGGCAGAACGCATTTGGCAGACTACGAGCGAAATTCAGTGCTAATATACGCTTTCTTTAGTTAATAGAAAGAACTATGTCACGAGCCTTAATCAAATATAATCATAGTTTGTATTTTGCTAAGCCTGATATTACTTAGTTGTATCTTTATTTAAATGTTAAACAGGATTTTCAACTAATCCACAAACTAGAATCTGTTGCACGAAAATAAAATATAGGAACAAGTTCAAAGCAACCGCATACCCTGACTATTGAAATTCCAAACTAATAAGAGAAAATCGAAACGATTAATTCATCAGGTGCGTATGCAATTCTATGGAAGGTCTAATACCTCACGTTTGTGAGTGAAATACTATGTCTAATTAAACTCAAAAAGAGGGGAATGAAACTTCATATAAATTTGCATACTTTAATAGGTCAGATACTGCGAGTCATACTGTTAGAGTGCGATACAAAATTTATTCGGATGATCGTCGTTGCATATGGATATGTGCTCAATATAAATATATTAGACTCATTATGAAATGAATTAGAATTAATTCAATAAATGACATAATGTATGAAACAGTAGTAGAAAAATCGCGAGGCTCGATTTGAAACACACCACCGACAAATGGTTGGAAGCAAAAATTGCAAGAATCAGAAACGGAAACAAGTTTCAGTAAAAAATTAGGAATATCGAATTAATATTCATTTGCGTTTTAATCGCATAAATTTACGATTATTCGCAGTACAATCCTTCATATTTTATTTTTTAATTATTGTTAAATTCATGGGTCTATCAATTAAGGTCACTTATCTAGTGCAACAACTAATATTGTATTTGTTTGTTAAATGACAATTTTCGCTACAATATTATTATGAACTTTCATCCCATGAAACGCGTGAAGACGAAAAGATATATTATCACTGCTGTGTCCCTGAGATAGGCGCACACGTGCTCGCAATTCTATTTATCTGACATTTTCTCAGTAAGAAACGCACCTAAAAATAAATGATGACAACACTTTTTCCATTATTTACATAAATTTGTCAGTATAAACCAAGAATTGCGGAATTTCGAAAGGCAATTCATCCAGAAGACCGGTTTCAGCCTGATTTCGAACCCACTACATACTGTCCAGAATACTCCGCTAACAGACCTCGAACTTGGGCACGTCTGCTTCGGAACCCGTTGCTCAAACCAATGAACCATCCTACCGCATATTACACAAAAATTTCATTTATATACTAACTAATAGTTCTTGGTTAGCCTTTCATTTAGATGGAGCCTATATAACATACCTTTAAACCTAAAGTTCCAACTAACCATTCTCAATCTGTCATTATAGAACAGGGTCGCTCAGTGGATAGATCAACAGATACCAAAGCAGACGTGCCCAGATTCGGGCCCTGTTCTCTGTGAATTCTGGACAGGACGCGATGAGTTCCTAGTAAGGACGAAACCGGCCTACTGGATGAATTGCCTTTTCTACATTATAAAATACTTAGTTTATACTAACAAACGTATGTGCATAATGGGTCAGGTGCTTATATTAATATCGCAAACTTGATTTAATTAATTGTTATCACCGCCCGCGTAAACAATGTTTATTCAAATATAAAAAAATTAATTAAATACCATATCCACATGTAGCGTGGTGTTTGTTCTATAATGACAGATTGGGGGTGGTTAGTTGGAACTTTAGGTCTAAATGTACTCTCTACAGGCTCCACTAAAAGGACAAGCTAACCAAGAAACATTAGTTAGTATATGATGAAAATTGTGTGTAGTGTGCGCAGGTGGCTCAGGGTTAGAACAGATTCCGAAGCAGACGTACCCAAGTACGAGCCCTGTCCACGGCGAATTCTAGAAGTACGTATTGAGTTTCCAATTAGGACGAAACCGGTCTACTGGATGAATTGCCTTTACTACACTATACAATTCTTAGTTTAGTCAACAAATGTATGAGCATAATGGGATAGGTGCTTATATCGATATTGCAACCTTGATTTAATTAATTATAATTTACCGCCTGCCTGACCTCTGTTCATTTAATTACATGATGAATGTTTTTACACATACACATCTGTAATTTAAATACTGTTTGTTGCGAAGAGCTAATATATATGAAAGTATGTATTAGGTGTTGCGAACCTAGTAACAAATTAGTTCAGTTGTGACCAGAAGGATAAACCAAAGGCAGCATGAACGGAATATATAATCTCATGCACATTCGTTTCGTGCTTACTAGCGTTGAAGTCGCATTGTCGTGGACTTTATATGATGTTAGCTTCACTATTGCAGGTTTACACATTCGTCTAAGAGATTGTACCATCCTATTATTCCACATTCTTCGACCAAATATATAGTGGTTAAAGGGCGTAATACCGGCTCCTACTGATGAGTCGCCAGTAAGCACGAAACGAATGTGCATGAGATTATACTTTCCGTTCATGCTGCCTTTGGTTTATCCTTCTGGTCACAACTGAACTAATTTGTTACTAGGTTCGCATCACCTAATACATACTTACATCTGTAATTTGTCTGAAATCACATTATCTTCGTTAAAATGTAAACAAATGAATATGGAATTTTTATTTATCGGAACGCTTCTCAATTATAGATATACGAACACTCAGAGCGGTGACTCACTTTTAACTAGTTAAGCGTCTGTAGTAGTTAGGAGATTTTCTAAGCATAATTTTAACCGTTAAAACTAATTTTTATACTTAATTTATTCCTTATTTGAAATTATTGTGGTGAGCGGATCACTGAAAAGAAGCTTTCGAAATTGGCAATCGAAATACCAATATCCAAAACACTGAGGAGATCCAAATAGCCTGTGTGAGCATCATATATCAGGTAATTCTGAATTATATTGTGACATAAAATATTACTCTAAAATTTTTATCGTTCATTAAATAATGCTTGTGTAAACTAATTGTTAACATATTATATAAACCGTATCGACATAGGTGAAAACAACCCCATTTCCGAATTTAAATCTACGCGTTACATCGAGCATGTGACATACAGCAATTATATATTTTTTTTGTTTATTTTTTTGTTTTCTTGTATAAATACTTGTGAGGTAACTCGAGAAATACTTTCAACACTAAGTCACAGTTTTATTATTAAAGGACAACTGTATAACATTGCTGAGAATGAGCTATCTTAGTTCAATTTATTTTTATTATCAAATGTGAATTCCGTAAGATTTACTATATCAAACATGATGTAATTCACAAAAATAGCTGTGAAGCCGTATCCTGCCAAAGGAGCATATATATGCCAATTTTCTTTTTAAAGTGAATGCACCGGCCGAAAACTTTATTCAACATGTTAAGAAACAATTCTTTAAATCAAGTTTGCGAGTTTTAAGTGAACTGTCTTTTTTGGTATTCTCATTCACAGTTAATTATAAAAAAGTAATTTGAAAATGAAATAAACATAAACCAATATTTTTTGTGTGCATTCGTGTTTGTGACACTCGATGGACAATGATTTTCTTAATTTTTTGTCTTGTGAAGAATAAAGGTAATCCAATTTTATCCGCCAGTTAGCACGTAACGCATGTGTAAATGAGATTTAATATTTCTTATGCTGAGTTTGCATATCCTGGTCGTATTTGAAATAATTTGTCAATAATTACGCAATTCCTTATACGTAATTGCAGTTATGTTGTGTCATAGTAACTAGTAATATGTGAATATTTATCACATTTCCTACTATATAAGCAACCATATATATAAGAAAAGATTAGATTTGAGAAAATGACATTTTTAACGGTGCCTCAAAAACCTGTTTTCATTGTAAAACTCCACATGAACATATAAAATATTTTACATTTTACATAACTTATACACATAAACGGCTGTATTCAAATCTACTTACTGAATATATATATATATATATATATATATATATATATATATATATATATATATATGTTGATGCATATTTGCTATCCTATGTAACGTTTCGTTTATAATGTCTTCATGTATTTATGCATAAATATATATTTAAATTTATCGCTATTACAGAGTAAGCATTTTGTAGAATGTGTTTCGGTCTTAATGAACACTTCTCCCTTGCTGTGAAAATTTCTGCAGTTGAGGATCGATCACGGAGTATTTGCTTGCATTCATTATGTTTGTAATACTTAGGTTTATTCTAAAACTGACCAAGTCAAGCAACATATCTCAGATTTGTTTTATAAATACTTAATTTAAATAACATTAGCCATTTTAGCTGTGTAATTCATCGGATCGTTTGTTATGAAAATATTGACATGAATACTGAAAGTCTGGTTGAAGAGGTAAAGCATGGTCTACATCGATTTTATGTTTGATATTACTTAGTTGAGGTAAAATTCCTCCAAATAAAAGTAATAACAAATCATTTGGCAATGAAAGATAATAATCTGACATTCTTAGAACCCGCGTTAATTCATATTTAATAAATATAAATATATGCATATTTTATTTATTTAACGTTTTTCAACTCCGTGGCTTTGATAAATTAAAAATACGTTTGTTAGAAAGAACGGAGTTAAACATTGTACTATTAAAACGATTTAATGCAGCATACTGCATCAATTGACAAAATAGTGTTATGGTTACTTGCCTGGACCATTTGTCCTTCTAGACCGTGTGCATCGGCATAATTTTTCAGTTCTCGCAGCGTGATTTCCTCGTTTCCGTTATGGTCAATAGTAAAGAAGGCATGAAGAAATGGGTCCATATTTGCATCAACAGGATTACATATGCCAGCCAGGCGTCTTGAATTGTTTTATTTTATTTTGAAATATTTTTGTATAGTCTTAAAAATTGCACTCTAGATGAAAACAGTGTGTTCATTAAAGTTTATCCATGATTTATATTGTTGTGAACAAGATTGCAGTCTACCTATGCTATCAGACTACCCACTAATGCAAATTCTCTATTCTTGTACTCAGTGAACTCGAATTTTGTGTAAAATAGATGACTGAGCAAACATTGCCAAACGATTGTAGAGTGTGTGTTAATGCACAGTCTGTGTGATGAGAACATGATAGTAAAATGTCTGCTTTTGAGGTCTATTCTACAATTCGCTTTATTACTAAAAGGGAAACACGCGAGCTTATGCCAAATGTCGTCAGTGTCTTTTAGTATTTGTGAGAAAATGAGCAGGACATAAGGCCAATTTCTATTATTCTATATTTGATCATTTCTGCACTACATAGAATACGCGCAGATTGTTCGCATAAGTAGAAAACCGTACGACAAACAGTGGCAAAATTGTGCGCACATTAGTATTACAATATTTAATACATTAGTGGTTAATTTGATGGAGAAATTAGCGCATAGTTTTAAAAATATTTTAATATCACCATTTAAGTGAAAATTTTAGTTTTCATATAGGCATGCACAATTAAACACACACAGAATCACACAATCGTTGATGTTAATGATAGATTTGCAGGTGTGATGTGATTAAATCACCTCGGCTTTAATAATATTTGCGAAACTTTTAAAATATCTTCCAGGTAGTAAAAATTGGCATATGCTTAATGGAAATGTTTCAAATTAGTTATCAACGAGACTGTCAAATAGGATTGACAGAAATAAAATATATACGCTAGATAAATATCCGTCGGGTTTCGTGAAAATGATCAACCGCCAATATTTGGAAGTATCACAGGATTTTCTTTAAAAATGTTCTCATCATAGAAATCATCTTCACGTGCTAATAGCTTTGAATTATGCATAACTACATTACTTCTTATGTTTTATGAAGAAATATCAAATAAATAAAGAAAATGACTACCGTGAAATTCCAATTATATTATGAAATTTCTTATACTAATTATGTGGTACATTTGCTCGATATTCCAGTAAAGTTTATTAAAAAAGGAACAAAATTGCGTTAGTAATAAAAGGAACAATGATTTAAGACATGTGTACCTATTTTGGGTCCCATCGTGTTAATTTTTCCAATAAAACTCACGTTTAGTTTTTCTGAGAAATTCGTCGAATGTAAGCCAATTCATCGACCTATAGATCAAAAGCTGAGCGCCAGAAAAATTTAGTTACGGGTAAAATCGTAGAAAAATTCTATAAAAGAAACAACAGAAAAATTTGTTCTTAAGTAACACTGAAGACATCTAAATAATTAAGAAACTTGTTAGGTATACTTTTAGTTAATATTGGTTTACTACATATGAAGAAGCGTTAGGCGAGATATAATTTTTTTATGTAAATTTGTACTTACGTTACTTTGAAGACATTTTAATAAATAATAATCTCGTTAATGATTTCTTAATTTAAAATTAGTTTACTTTAGGTGCAGAAGTATTAGGCGGATCGTTATAGTTCCATGGAATTTTTTCGTTAATTACGTTGAAGATATTTTATTAATTAATTTTTGCGTTCGAGATTCCTCATTTGAACATAGGTTTACGCAAGATGCAGTGCTATAGGGGTGTTTTAAATCCTTAAAAAAGATTTTTTCTTCGGTTACCTAGGGTGTGACGAAATCAGTAAGGTTCACTTTAGAGATTGATTAATTTAACTTCGGTTTATTTCAAATGCAGACAACTTTGATGGATTTTCAATCAGGGAAAGATGTTACTTTAGTTTCTTGAATGAAATTTTAATAAAGATTTATCACGTTCTGATTCCTTAATTAAAGATTGATTTACTTCAGATGCAATTGAACGTTTTTTAGATTCACATGTCTGAATGTAAATTTGCTATCTATTTGCCTTCACCAAATGACATTAGAGAGTACACAAGTCAAAAATGGTTCAGACCTGATGCAAAAGGGTTTGTTGGGTTCTCATTATTTGATGGAACTTCTTTAAATGCCAGGAGGATATCTAAATAGTTAATAATCTAGCTTGGATTCCTTAATTAAACTATGATTTGCATTAGATGCAGCAGAGTTTTGTAGGTTCACGATCATTTGTGTAAAGTTTTTTTTATGTTTGCGTTGACTACAATTTAAAAATAAAAAATCACGTTAGAGTAACCGTCATTTAACATTCTTTTGCCTCAGCTACATAAGATTGGCGGGTTTCCATTATTTGATAGATATTTTCCTACAGTCACCTTATGTATATTTTAATAAATATTTTACTCGATCGGATTTTTTAATTAATCTATGATTTACTTCAAATACAGAGGACTTTTGTGATTTTACATTTCTGGAAGTAAATGTGTACCTTAGTTGCCTATAGGATAATTTGAAAAGAAAGAATTACGTTTTGGAATGATTAATTTAACATTAGTTAATTTCGGACTCAGAAGACTGGGGCGGATTTCTATTCTTGCATCTAAGTTTGCCCATTTATAACTTAAAATATGAGCTAAAATATAAAAATCTCACGCAGATTAATTACGTTTTTATTTATTATCTAATACCACACACTTGCCGATACCAGAAATAAAAGAGAAACAGCCGTTAATGTGGACATAAAATATCATTTACCAATATACACGCAAAAATTGTCGATCAATTTACGTAAGCTGATCAACTTGGCGGTTACTTACTCGAATAAGAGAACATTGTAACTTAAACGCCTGTTTCAAATCAAATGGTGAATACACGTCTGCAATTGCGCAACATATCGTTGAAACCTCACACGTATGTTCTCCAGACGTAGCATTTAAAATAATTACTAAATGCAATAAAAAAATGAGCTAGCCACAAACGTAGCCTTATGGATAAACAAATTGCAGCCAGATTTACGCAAGCAGAAAATGTATGTTCAGGCATTGGGCTTGAATGCACGCAATTGATTGGTTTCCTTTTTTCACACCCTCTTCATGTTGATACATTTCTATCTTATTTTGCCTTTCAATTTATATATAGAGATTTTAATTTGTAGATACTTGAGAAATTGAGAAAGAAACGGCTTTTGTATCTGATAAAACTTCTTTGTAACTTTGCGCATGGAAGGGGTACTATGAATTTAATTTAGTAAACATTGATTTGCATCAGGTGCAGCAACATTTGGTTGTTCCACATTCCTAGAAGTAATGTTTTGCTAAAATAAACTTGAGATTAGTTTTAAAATTTTGAGTCACCTTTTAGATTGCACAATTCAAAATTGGTTAACTGCAGAAGCAGTGATTTTGGAAGGCTATTCATCCATGAATAACAGATTTTCTTCAGTTACCTGAAAGATATCTGAACAAATATGTATGATTAAATGAACGCTGGTTGCATGGCGGTGATATATATTAATTAAAGGAAGGTTGTGTACATAATATAGACTCCAGTCCCATTATATACCTACATTTCTCCGTATAAACTAAGCGTAGAATTTAGAAGATTTAATTCATCCAGAAGAGCGGTTTGAACTTTATTGGAAGCTCATTGCTTACTATCCAAAATCTGCTCGAACCTGGGCACGTCCACTTCGGAATCTGCTGTTATATCAGATAAGCCACCCATGCTGCACGCTACACACAATTTTCAGTCATATAATTACAAATGATTCTTGGTTAGCTTTTTCATTTGTGACCCTATATGGCATCTCTGTAGATCTAAACATCCAACTAATCAACCCAATCTGTCATTATAGAACAAAAACCACGCTACCTGGAGAAGAGGTATTTAATTAAACATTAATATAATTGGACAAACATTGGTTGCGAATTCATTGTTGCGATCATGATGTAAACACCGGTTCCATTATATTCATACATTTGAAGGTATTTGAAGTGTAGAAGAGGCAATTCATCCACTAGATCGATTTCGTCCATATTGAGAACTCATCACGTACTGTCCAGAATTTGCCGCGGGCAGGGCTCGAAGCTGAGCACATCTGCTTCGGAATCTATAGTTCTAACCACTGAGCTACCATGCCGCACGCTACAAAAAAATTTCAGTTATATACTATTTAACGTTTCTTCGTTGGCCTTTTCTTTAGTAGGAGTTCATATGACATCTCAGAAGACGACTGGCTATGAGACCACTTTGGTACTGGAGCATTGTTTACGCCTACTTTTGCTTTAATTACTTGACGAATAAATTTTTGCAGTTTGTAATTTCTTCTCGGTCTATTGACCAGCTTTCCTGCTTTTAGAAAACATTTTCAACAAATAGCCAAGTGCAAGTTCCAAATTTATACCATTGTCTTCAAATAGTTGTGTAATAATTTGTGAAAGACGGTTCAGTGTTTAGTTACAGACTCCGAAGCAGACGTATCAAAGTTCGATCCCCGTCCGTGGAAAATTCTAGACAGTAAATGAAAAGTCCTTAATAAGGACGAAAGAAGTCTACTGGATGAACTGCCTTTTCTAAATTTTACAATGCTTCGTTTATACTGACAAATGTAGGTATGTAATGGAACTGGTGTTTACTTTCAGATCGCAACCTAGATTTAAATAATTGTTATCATCGCCCGCGCAACCAATGTTAGGTTAATTATATAAATGTTCAATTCAATACTACATCCACAGGTAGCGTGGCGTCTGTTCAATTAAGTCAGATTGGAGTTATTTACATAGAAATTCAGGTCTACAAAGATGCCTTATAAGCTTCAAACAAAGAAAAAGGCTAACTAATAATCATTATTTAGTATATTACTGATTTTTTAAGTGTGCGACAGAGCAGCTTAGTAGTTAAATCAACAGACTCCGAAGCAGACGTGCCCAGCCCGCAGCAGATTCTGAACAGTACTTGAAGAGGTTCCAATAAGGACAAAAGCGGTCTACTGGATGAATTGCCTACTCTACATTACACAATTCTTAGTTTATACTAGCATATTTATGTGTATAATGGGACCGGTTTTCGAGTCAATAATACAACCTTGATTTACGTAAATATATTTCATGTTTGGATTAATTAATTTAAAATTGATTTATTTCAAATACGACTTGATTTCGTGGTCTCACATTCGTGGATGTAAATTCGTTCATTTGTTACATTGAAAATATTTTTATAAATATGAATCCCTTTTTACGTTATTTCGGTTAACATTGGTTTACATCAGTTGTAGAAGTTTGGATTTGGCTTCCATTCTTGACAAGAAGTTTTTTATTTAGTCACCATGAGAAAAAATTTACAAAATAAGAATCACGTACAGATTACATAATTATTCATTAATTAGTTTCAGATGCGGAAGTGTTTAGTGGGTACATACGTTTGGCTTTTAACTTGTAATTTGATTACTATGAGGTAAGCTTGCAAGAATACCGCTATAGATTCGTAATTTAACACGATATACTTCAAATTAGGAAGCGTTTATTTGCTATTCATAACTAGAGCTTTTATTTTTATTAGACTTGAAAAGATTTTAATAATGGGCAACACGTTCATATTTATGAATTAACAATTATTTACTTCAGATAAAAAAAGAGCTTAATCGATTATCATTCCTGAAAGTAAATTTTTTTCTGGTTTCCTTGAAGATATCTGGATAATATGGATCTCGTTGTAGATACATTAATTTATCGTTGGCATACATTAGTTGCAGAAATGTTTGATGGGATATAATTCATGGAAGCAAATTTATTCATTACATATCTTGAAGATATTTTCTTAACTATGAGCTAAATTATAAATTATGTAGATTAAATTGGTTTACTTACGATGCATAGGATTGGAACGGGAAATAATTTGATAATGTTCCTTATTTATTTTGAATACATCTTAATAATTAAGGATCCCAATAGAGGATACTTATTTAAAAATTGATTTACAGAATTTTGGGTTGGTTTTAATTCTTAGAGTATGTTTTTGTTGTTTCTCGTTGCAAATATTTCAATAATTAAAACTTCAATAATCTCTTAATTTTACATTGCAATAATGTGGACGCAGAAGACTTGTGTTTGATATCATTTCTTGAGGTAAATTTGTTTCTTAATTACTTTGAAGATTATAAAACAAGTATTAATCAAATTAGGAATTCATTTAATTAAAATAGTTTTACTACAGAAGCAAAAGAGAGTTGTGGATTTTCATTCCTATGTTTAAATTTATACGTCAGTTGGATGATAACTCCAAGATGAAATTCACTCATATGTTTTCACGAAGTAAATTAGTTAAAAAGATTGTTTCCAACAACCCGAACATATTCTATATATGATCACCTATTAGTACCCAGTTGATGCTTGATTTTCGTTTTCGCATGCGTTTTGAGTTTACTTGCGACTCATTACTTGAAGCCAGGGCTAACAGCGAAACCATTATATATGATCACCTATTAGTACCCAGTTGATGCTTGATTTTCCGTTTTCGCATGCGTTTGGGTTTACTTGCGAATCATTAATTGGAAGCCAGGGCAAGAACGGGAACACGATTATATGCTCACCTAATGGTACCCAGTTGACGTTTCATTTTCATACTACGCCGTTTTTGAGGTTTACTTGCGACTCATTAGTTGAAGCCAGCGCAACATCCGAACACATTCTATATATGATCACCTATTAGTACCCAGTTGACGTTTCATTTTCGTTTTCGCATGCGTTTCGAGTTTACTTGCGACTCATAAGTAGGAGCCAGCGCAACAACCCGAACACATTCTATATATGATCACCTATTAGTACCCAGTTGACGTTTCATTTTCGTTTTCGCATGCGTTTTGAGTTTACTTGCGACTCATTAGTTGAAGCCAGCGCAACAACCCGAACACATTCTATATATGATCACCTATTAGTACCCAGTTGACGTTTCATTTCCGTTATCGCATGCGTTTTGAGTTTACTTGCGACTCATTACTTGAAGCCAGCGCAACAACCCGAACACATTCTATATATGATCACCTATTAGTACCCAGTTGACGTTTCATTTTCGTTTTCGCATGCGTTTTGAGTTTACTTGCGACTCATTACTTGAAGCCAGGGCAACAACCCGAACACATTCTATATATGATCACCTATTAGTACCCAGTTGACGTTTCATTTTCGTTTTCGCATGCGTTTTGAGTTTACTTGCGACTCATTAGTTGAAGCCAGTGCAACAACCCGAACACATTCTATATATGATCACCTATTAGTACCCAGTTGACGTTTCATTTTCGTTTTCGCATGCGTTTTGAGTTTACTTGCGACTCATTAGTTGAAGCCAGCGCAACATCCCGAACATATTCTATATATGATCACCTGTTAGTACCCAGTTGACTTTTGATTTTCGTTTTCGCATGCGTTTTGAGTTTACTTGCGACTCATTAGTTGAAGCCAGCGCAACAACCCGAACACATTCTATATATGATCACCTATTA
Organism: Eudiplozoon nipponicum; assembly: GCA_029291075.1. Classification (NCBI taxonomy): domain Eukaryota; kingdom Metazoa; phylum Platyhelminthes; class Monogenea; order Mazocraeidea; family Diplozoidae; genus Eudiplozoon; species Eudiplozoon nipponicum. Next base: position 171,018 of record JAQBSW010000481.1, read on the forward strand.
GTACCCAGTTGACGTTTGATTTTCGTTTTCGCATGCGTTTTGAGTTTACTTGCGACTCATTACTTGAAGCCAGCGCAACAACCCGAACACATTCTATATATGATCACCTATTAGTACCCAGTTGACGTTTCATTTTCGTTTTCGCATGCGTTTCGAGTTTACTTGCGACTCATACGTAGGAACCAGCGCAACAACCCGAACACATTCTATATATGATCACCTATTAGTACCCAGTTGACGTTTCCATTTCCGTTATCGCATGCGTTTTGAGTTTTCTTGCGACTCATGAGTTGAAGCCGAGCTATTAGCGAATACATTCTATATACTGATCACCTATTAGTACCAGTTGACGTTTCGTTTCCGTTATCGCATTCGTTTTGTGTTTACTGGCGACTCATTAGTAGGAGCCAGCACAACAACCCTAACATATTTTGTATGTGATTGGCTATTAGTACCCAGTTGACGTTTCATTTTCGTTTTCGCATGCGTTTCGAGTTTACTTGCGACTCATTAGTTGAAGCCAGCGCAACAACCCGAACACATTCTATATATGATCACCTATTAGTACCCAGTTGACGTTTCATTTTCGTTTTCGCATGCGTTTCGAGTTTACTTGCGACTCATTAGTTGAAGCCAGCGCAACAACCCGAACACATTCTATATATGATCACCTATTAGTACCCAGTGAGTTATTTCGTTTTCGCATGCGTTTTGAGTTTACTTGCGACTCATTAGTTGAAGCCAGCGCAACAACCCGAACACATTCTATATATGATCACCTATTAGTACCCAGTTGACGTTTCATTTTCGTTTTCGCATGCGTTTCGAGTTTACTTGCGACTCATACGTAGGAACCAGCGCAACAACCCGAACACATTCTATATATGATCACCTATTAGTACCCAGTTGACGTTTCATTTCCGTTATCGCATGCGTTTTGAGTTTACTTGTGACTCATGAGTTGAAGCCAGCGCAACAACCCGAACACATTCTATATATGATCACCTATTAGTACCCAGTTGACGTTTCGTTTCCGTTATCGCATACGTTGTTTACTGGCGACTCATTAGTAGGAGCCAGCGCAACAACCCTAACATATTTTGTATGTGATTGGCTATTAGTACCCAGTTGACGTTTCATTTTCGTTTTCGCATGCGTTTTGAGTTTACTTGCGACTCATTAGTTGAAGCCAGTGCAACAACCCGAACACATTCTATATATGATCACCTATTAGTACCCAGTTGACGTTTCATTTTCGTTTTCGCATTCGTTTCGTGCTTACTGGCGACTCATTAGCTGAAGCTGCACAACCCGAACACATTCTATATATGATCACCTATTAGTACCCAGTTGACGTTTCATTTGCTTTTTGCATGCGTTTCGAGTTTACTTTGGTGACTCATTAGTTGAAGCTGGGCGCAACAACCGAACACATTCTATATACATGATCACCTATTAGTACCCAGTTGACGTTTCATTTCCGTTATCGTACGTGTTTTGAGTTTACCAGACTCATGAGTTGGCTGTGAGCAACAACCTGAACGTATCTCTATATATGATCACCTATTAGTACCCACAGTTGATTGCTCTGTTATCGCATACGTTTTGTGTTTAATTACACTCATTAGTAGGAGACAGCGCAACAACCCTAACATATTTTAAGGTGATTGGCTAATAGTACCCAGTTGACGCTTCATTTTCGTTTCGCATGCGTTTGAGTTTACTTGTGACTCATGGCTGAAGCCAGCGCAACAACCCTAACACATTTTGTATGGGATCACCTATTAGTACCCAGTTGACGTTTCATTTTGGTTTTCGCATGCGTTTCGAGTTTACTTGCGACTCATTAGTTGAAGCCAGTGCAACAACCCGAACACATTCTATATTAGTACCCAGTTGATGTTTCATTTCCGTTATCGTATGCGCTTTGTGTTTACTGGCGACTCATCCGTAGGAGCCAGCGTTACAACCCAAACCCACTTTTTATTCAATCAATGATTGTTTAACAGTTAAAGAGTGCAATCACCTCTGCGCAAGTGTTTCGCGCTTACTGGAAACACAACAGAAGAAGCCATCACTGCAACATGAAGACATTTTATATGCGATTAGAATTTATTACGCAGTGGATCGTTCTTTTTCATCTTTCCATACGTTTTGCGTTTACTGGCGACTCATTAGTAGAAGCCTGGTCTACAAACCGAACACATTTTATATGTCATCAGGTATTATCAAAAAGTTGACGGTTCAATCTCATTTATGCATTCGTTTCGGTCTGACTGGCAACTCATTATTAGAAGCTAGCGATACAACCCGAACAAATTTTATATGTGATCAGGAATTAGTACGCAGTTGACGGTTCATTCTCATTTACGCATTCGTTTTACGCCTATTGACGACTCATTAGTAGAAGCCAGTTCTACAACCTTAACCAACTTAATATTTTATCAGTGATTGTTCAACAGTTAGAGGATGCAATCTGATCTGTGCATGTGTTTCGTGCTTACTGGAAACTAATCAGAAGAAGCCATTACTACAACACGGACGCATTTTATATGTTTATATTTGATCAGAAGTTGTTATACAGATGAACTTTAAAGCAAGCTCGCTCTAAATAAATTGATAAACCTATACTATCAAAATGATATTGGAGATAGAGCAAATTTCACCTAAGTTTGAAAAAGCAACCATTCTAAACACAATTCACTACAAAAATTTATAGGCATCGATCGACGTCAATCATTACTTTTGTTGATAAACACAGAATTTAATTTAACAAATATAAGCTATATATACCTAGTAGCTGAGAAGAAATGTTTACGCATTCATGCTTTATGGATGGCGCAACTAGCATATAACTAGAATTATATGTCAAAGCCAGCGTAAACAAAACTTGTATTTTTACATACAAATTCGTTTCCCGCTTAGTGATGACTGATTTTTAGAAACCCGTGAAATGCCCAAAACAACCATGTATTTAGTTAAAAAATGTGGACAATTCAATTGTTATACGTATGCAGATGTTCTGTATGGATGCTATTTTTATTTCGATGAAATTAAGCTTATTTCTAAAATCGTAATATTACTAACCGTTAAAGGGTTTGGATATAATAAAAATTGTGTTGTCTTTGCCATAAATTTAAAACATGTTTTACGAATCTAGTTAATATATAATTACACGACAGTTGTTGTACGACACATGCTTGTTCCCAGCCACTTTTCTTGATGAAAAAATTTCGGATACCATTTTTGGTATCCTTCATCGGTCCACAATTCATCACAATTCTTAGGAACGAACTATTAATTTTTTAGTTTATTAGTATGTTCCTAAAACTTGTGATGAATTGTGGATCGTTGAAGGATGCCGACAAGAGTATCCAAAATATTTTCAAAAAGAAGACATCTGGACTTGATGCATTGTTATTCTGTTGCCAGTTCTTCGTGTATTTAACAGACACATTGCTCCTTGTATTTCAATACTTCTTCCACTCTCTCCAGGCCACCACATAAGTACAGTGTTAAACTTATAACATTTACAAGAATAAAGGCCCCCTGAAGTCGCAAATTAAAATCCAAGAAAATTATCAAAAGGAAATCCTACTTATTTTTTGGATAAACACGCGTCGCTTTAATGTTTTGGCTTGCTTGATGAGCAAATTGTATGATTCTCACAACTCTTGGATGATTAACAGCTGGAAATCAAATATTTGCTGTATGCTCACTGTCTGGAAAGCCATCCTGCCGCAGGATGGCTCAGTGGTTAGAGCACCAGGTTCGAGTCCTGTCCACGGCAAATTCAGGCCAGTACATGATGAGTTCCCAAAAAGGACGAAACCGGTCTACTGGATGAATTGCCTTTTCTACACTATACAATTCTTAGTTTATACTGGCATATGAAAGTAATTAATGGGTCAGGTGTTTATATCAAGACTGCAACCTTGATTATAATAATATGCTATTCGTAGTAAATTCAGTCAAGTGAATTGATAGTTCAGAACCTGATAATTCTGCGCAGATGGTAACAATATCTTGTTTAATGTAAGAATTAATACGTAGTTAATAATGAATATCCCTTGCTCATACATTACTAAGGCAATTGAAAAAGTCATTAATTTTACTCAGAGAGAACTGTCGCCAACAAGAGCAAAACAGACGTCTTGAGCAGTGAAAAGGCACTGTAACTGCAGTTCAACACGGCTTTCAAATTTAGCGGCGTATATTTAGTTTACAGATTAATTCACTTGTATTATCTGCCATAATTAAAGACGAAACAGTTGCCATTAACAACTGCATTAGCGAACATAACAATTATTTAAATGTAATTAGATTTTCATGTATGAAACTATGTTTGTATGTATTTACTTATTTGTGCCTGTACGCACGTTTGTATATAGGAATACGTGAATGCTTATGTATGCATGTATGTACATAAGCATGTACTCGTGTAAAAATTTTCGCAAATACGTACGTATTTATGTGTTTCAATAAGTATGCACTTCCATATAGGTTCATATATGGGTGTCAGCATCTGTTTATGTATGTATTTGTGCATACATATTTACATGTATGAATGTAGGTGCGTACGAAATATTTATCGTTGATTTTTCAATATTCAAACAACACTAAAAAGATAAATCATTATGCATAAGTTGATTATACGTGAATTCAGAATTGTACAAGGATAGGCGACATATAGGAATGCTTAGTGTGCACTTGTTCATAGTACACGAATGCAATATTCCATATTTCTCAGAAAAATGTAATCTGTTTGAAAACTTACGTTTCCAACTGCGTAAATCTAAGTAATCTACCGTTTATACAACGCTTGAAATTTCTATTACAAAATATACTTCTTCAATTTAGCTAGATTTATTTTTAATTAAGTCCAAATTAAAACAAACATATAACACGTTTATTCATAGCGTAAAAATAAAACTTCAATTTATACCGAAAAAATATCTAAATATTTCAAAATGTTAGAAAAAAGGCCATACACCGTGCAATTAAATCGCACGATTTTAAGCATGCCACTTAAACTAAATGAGTACAAACGATTTCAAGACTTCCGTCGATAGCAAGTCCTGCGGCTTGAAGAATATATCTGGATCCGACGAATTATAATTCATGCGATTACCAGAATATTTGCCTGGCTTTTGTTAGTAATTCACGCCTCATGTAATTTAGAACCAACTTCGCAAACCATGTAGTTGCCCGGCGAAGCCAAATGAATAAATAAAGCAATTTGTTCTCGCCAGCATTAGGCAACTCGTCAAGAGTAGTGAAAACGCTCAATACGGCTCAAACCAATGGCACAATGCAATTTTCAGTTGCCAATTAAGGAAGAAACAACAATCAAGCAGACGTATTTGCTTTCAAACGAAGACAATTTTAATTACGTGTCACATGAGCATCATTGATTTTGATTCGATTGTATTACCCAAATAATTATTTTTTTTAAATTAAAAATTATAGCAGAAGACATTTGCTGGTTAATTAAAAACTATGTTTGTGCTCTCGCAAATTGAGACGGGGTAATCGAGAAATTTGCGGAGCATGTGAGTTTCAAAGAAAATTAAAAGCAAGTATCAATGGAAATGTATAATAAAATACGAAGATCCAAACTAAAAAAAGGTGTACTCTAAAATTATGATATATCAATAACATATTTTTTAAAATTTCCCTATATTTAAATACATATATAAAAGATAATGTATGAAACATAAATGAGCTGTTAAAAGCAACTGATGTGCTTCTAGAAATAAACATCGTCTATTTAACCGAGAGAACTTATTATATGTGCTTTATTTGATGGAATCAAAACTTTTGATTTAATAATACTACCGTCAAGTCTGAAAAGTGCTTTAATTTAAATTTAACACTTAGACTCACTTAAAAAACAACTTTTGAAAAAGGAAGCACACACCTATTTCGCCACATATAATTATTGTTTGTGTTATAGCAAAAATGTTCACTTTTTCTATAAATTTCATCGGCCAGAGAGAAATAATAGGGGTAAGAAGAATAATAAGACCAAGGGGTTTTGAAGCTAGAATTCGTAATCTGCCTATATCAACACATGTACTCAAAATAAAGCAAATACGAAACTGATGATGTGACATTTACTTTTTAAATATAAAATTGAATAATATGACCAATGATGAACAGGGTTTTTCGCGAAGTATGCTAGAACTTTTACTACACACATAACTATTTGTATCAGTAAAAGATATGCACCTCCACGGCGAGAACAAGGAGTGCAGATCTTGACTGAAGCTAACGATAAGTCGTTCGAAATATCAACAAGAAAACTATTTGGGCTAATGCTCGAAATCTAGTTCGACGCAAAATAAATATTTTCAAAAAAGAGGAGAAGTTGCCTAAAACTATCCAATCGTTTCTTACAAACGTAGGACCAGAACAGATTGGTTTAGCAAAACAAGCACAGACGCTCTCACAGGCATTTTTAACAAAAAAATCCAGAAGAAAGCAAAAATCACACTTGTGTATATTGCTAAAAAATGCAATTAAACTATAAATATTAGTAAGATGCTAACAACGAACTATTTGTTAGTACATTTCTACAGACTTTAAAAAAACTTCCATACATATTTTCACGCACGCATGAAAAAAATGTCAATGGAATGTTTACCAATTTACTGGTAAAACTTTTGTCAACCAGTTCTCATGTACGTGCATTTTAAATGGTAGAAATTGGTTTATCACATGTGGGAAAGATATTATAAAAACCAAAAAATAGGATATAACTCATTTTAACAGGCAAGAAAGTATATAGACCACGTTTATTTTAACCATGAAAATAATATTAGGTTAAGTCAGGATATTCTGCAAATGGTACTTGAGCAGATTAGCAGAAGAACCGCCAAACTGTAGAGTTCATGGAAGTTAGTTTCGCTCCTGCGTGAAAATATGCACATCCCGTGGCAGTTACATAATGGATTGGTTCGCTGTAAGATATTTCTATACTCACTCTTGGTTAGACACATGCACTCTTTCAAAAAGCCGACTGGACGAGGTCAACAATAGTTAGTGTACTGGCGTATAGAAACTATGGACACAGCCACAATCACGCACATTACTGTAGTTCCTCTGTTTTTACCGAGATTCACAAGATTAAGTTCCCAGCCGTAGGTTTCTCACATAAGATGAAATGTTAACTTCGAGATCCGATGAATACATGAAAATAATACAAGCCACACTCTCGTTTTTCACTTATAAATGGATTTCCGTTTATGATAATATATAATTTTAACTCATATTACTTTACAGTTAAATTCTGTTAGAGATAATTTTTGGCCTTTTAATTATAATCATTATTTAGCGTCTATTAATTAATTATAATACAGACTTTAAGAAGACTACTTGATTTCATTCATTTAACGTAATAGCGAAAATGCACTTTATTATTCGGAAAAATGACAACGAATTGTATACTTTTAAATTATTATAATTTATTTCACCTTACAAAACGTTATATCTACAAGCATTTTTGTGCCGACATGTTTAAAAAATCAAATTACCGATTAAAATTTAATTACTAATCAAATTAGCTTCGCGTATTTTTACTAATCAATAAATCTTTGAGAATTTGTAGAACACTACATTTTCAGCAAAACCATTAGTAAGCTGATGTTAATTAATTCTGAAAGATGCCATAAGAGCAATATTTTAGAAATGATTTCTATGTAAATCATAACTCATAAAGATACAAATTCGATCCAAAGAGTCAACTTTAGCAAAAAACTAAAAACATAAAATAGTTATTAAATGTCTCGTCAAATTGTCGATATTACTTCTAAATAGGAAACCAAACCGGCTCAGTAAGCTAGTCACAGCCTAGTTTTCATATAAAAAATAAATAAACTGAAAGAAATCAATTTTAGCATAACCAACAGATAATAAGAAAAGACAAATGGAAAGAGCTAGAGAGGAAGAGGAAGAGAGAGTGCTTTAGCCAATGCATTACCGCCAAATGTAATTCATGTGTTGAATTCCACCATTGCACTAGACCATTTTCGAAACACCCGATAGAGTTATTCTCGTAAAACAGGTAAAGGCACTTAGAAGCATTATCCGAATTACATCATATTATCAAGAAGCGAACTGTTAAAAACCGAATGTAAAATATTAAATACACACAATCAGGATAAGTTAAGCTGATAAAAATAAGACAATCACGTTCCACTTTCGGTGAGAATAATTCCAAAAGTAAAGTAAGCAATGCAAAGTTGTGAAATGAAGTTAAGTGCGAAATTGGTGATACTCAATCTGACAAACAAGAAAATGGCGCAGTATTAGTCAAAAAATAAATGGTCACATTTGAGACGATCAAGCAACATCAGGAAATGACGAACCAAAACTGCGTGTTGGTTTTTCTCTTTTTACTTATATAAAAATAATTTTACCAAAAATATCACCGCAAACAGCCTTCTACTTTGTAACCTCCGATGGGATATCGCAAAGTGCCATCAGCTCGAAATATTATTGCCATTATCGATAATGTAGAAAATTCGGAAGTTAAAGAAAGCTTAATTAAGGAGGTAAAATTTTGCAGAAATCTATGTTTTAATTAACTCTTATTACCACGGGCAATTTACTTAATTAGGTAAATGAAAGAGAACAACAACAAGATGATCACATGTTTGGTGTATCCTTTGGAGCACAAGACCAAGCAACTAATATGATGAACTAGCTACACACATGGATCTACCTTATAGCCATAGTTAATGCTGCTCAAACAGTTGAAATATGTGGTTTCAGACAAAATGTTCTTGTAGGTGTTTTTGAATGCTACATTCTTTTTCTTACAAAGACGGAAGTCTTCCAGATTTACAGACGGATGCATCAAACTCAAGTTTGAAAATTTACGCTCAAGCGAATATGCACCTGTACTCCTTAGCACATCACAAACGTTAAGTGATAAGCACAAAACAAACTAGTTCAAATAGAAACCTGTCTGCAAAGTGGCCTCCATTAGGCGCGTTTTAAGTTCCTCCTGAGAGGAATACTCAGGCATTTTCAAATAGTGCACACAAGTGTTGACACTCGGGTACGGTCCACTTTCTTTTGCATCTTTGCGAACGACGCGAAGTCGTGGATGTAGGTTTTTCAGACCACCAGGTGGGAGACTGGAGCAGCCGGTGGCAAACTGAAGGAATGCACATCTTTGTTTTGTAGTTAATTCGGCTAATGTTTCTACCAGCCACTGGTAGGTAGGTGAAGAACGAGTGAAACCATAGCCAGGTACCGTATATGCAATGAGTTCGGCTAAAGTCCAATTAGCTGAGGCAGCCTGATCGCCACATATCAATTGACCAGTTTCTGGCCCGTTGAACAGACTCAACCAAGACAACTGGAAAACACGCTCGAAGCCAGCTACCAAAAGTTGCAAGCAGAATAGAAAACAAAGAATAATGTTATTATTATTTAATAAAGGCTTTAAAGCAGAGATTCAAACGAGCCAGACTTATAGTCTAAGAGCAGTAATAGTGTATTATCAAAATTAGTTGTTCATAGCATGAATAAAATGAGAGGCTAGAGAATTTATTTGCCGTTGGCTCAGTTTACAACAAACGGCAGGATAAATACGATGACACAGCGATGAATGCATTTTTCTAATCACGAGGTTAAGACATTCTGGACGATGTGCCATCTGAAGATAGAACAATTAATTTTGCTTGTTTAATACGAGGCGTAGTCAACTATATCTCGTACAAAAACCCTCAAGCTCCAGGCTAGCCGCTGCCTACTAAGGCCACTAGGTGTGAACCTGCCACCTGTGTTGCCAAGAAGCCTCAACTTCTCAGTTTTGAGTGAAATTATACGCTAGTGCAAATCTATCATGCTACTCATATTTAAATTTTTCTATAGACTTTTCATGATTTCACAACTGATCTTCGATTTTAGATTTTGGGATTTCAGCAATTTAGGAAGCCGGTGAAATCCGTATTGTTTACCTTACCGTGAACACCAGCCTGTGCGTAATACAGTATTAATGCTAACTATCTAATTTGAAAGGTAAAATACGTTCGCAAAAAGTGACGTAATTCATAAGGTTGACTTATTTATGAAAACACCGAAGAAACGTAAGAATTGAAAAGTATGAATTAGCCTCACGTAAATTTCTATTAGCAGTGTGTCTACGCATTTTTGCCTGTCGAAAATAGCGTCTACGTCTCGCCGATTGAAAAGCGCTCCGAATAAATTAATAAGTTATACGTAAACCAATTTATGCTTTCGTATCCTTTGAAGAGTAACCTAATTTTGTAAACGTAGATTTTTTTTTAAATTTCAGCAATAGCTGGTTCGTCATTATATCTTAATTTTGATTTAAATTCATTCCTTTAATGCAATTACCTAGGTAATTCTAATATTATTGTTGCTTCATGCAAAACACAATGTATATTCATATCCATGATTAAATTTTTCTACTGTGTGTTGGTTCAGCTGCAAAATATACGTGCTTAAGATCAAACGCTGACATAAGATTTTGATGAAAACATTTCAAACTACTATTAACAATTTGTGGCAAAAACATGGAATAGTGTCCATTTTAGACTCCTTTCTGGACTAACAATTATTGCATTTGTATCCGTTAACTTGTAAAAGTTCGGCATGCCTGAGTTGTTTAATGCTCCAGACTGCCTAGAAATTGTGCAGCCGCCATCTCCAGTCAAGTTCAATGATGCAAGACCTAGAGGTGAGAGCCGCATATCTAAATTTGATTTCCATATATATTGAATGCGTTTGATCCTCGATGAGTCAGTGCCGTCGTACTCGATGATGATCAAGAAGGTCAACGCAATCAGTGCGTTGCGGCTGAGTTTGTTATGTTGCGACGACTGGTTAAATACAATGGGATTGGTGTTATTCAAGCTCGCAAACTTGATTTAAATAATTGTTACCACCACCCGCGCAAACAATTATTGTTAAACTACTACTAATATTAATATTTTTAATACTGCAAATTACACTACGACTAATGCTAATCATAATACTAATACTACCAATAAAACGACTAATAATATGTATTCTATTAATAAGACTAATACTACTTCTACAAATACTGATATTAAACCGTCTTAGTACTCATAATAATGTTACTTCTACGTCAAAACAACAACTTTTATTACTAAAATAAGAACTACATCAAATACTACTACAACGAATATTACTATCTCTAATAATACTACTAATATCACTACTCGTTTCCCTACACCTCCTCCTCTTCTTCCAGCTCCTCCTCTTCTTACAGCTCCGCCTACACTCCTCCTCCTACTACTTTTAATACAACTATTAATACGACAACTTCCACTATCTCATCTTCTACGACTACTACGACTTCTACCATTACTATACATACTCCTACTCCAAATATTGCTACTAATATTTCTACTACTACAAATATGTATAATATTATTTATACTATTACTACTTTTTTAGTATAATACTACTAATACTACTACTACAGAAAATACCTCTATTACGACGATCAATACAAATTCTAATACTACTACTATTAATACTAGAACTACGACTACTAAAATCACTAAAACAACTATTATTAATAATAAATCACAACTACTACTTTTGCGACTACTACTAGCTGATGCCTACATGTTATAGCAGGAAATATAAAAACGAGAACCGCTTATTTATAAATACGGCCATTCACATCTGATATATGTCGATGATACCTTCATAATCATAAATGAAAATGTCTAAACATTTGACATGCTTAAAGATTTTAACAACGTGGTCCATCACATTCATTTTACTTGCGAGTACGAAAATCCGAAGTCCATCGCATTGTCTTTTCTTGACTTATTGTTATTGAAAGAAGAAAATGGCAGTCTAAACTGGAAATAATATCGGAAACGAACATGGACATGACAGTACATCTATTTCCACATTTCTTTCAAAATTTCAATTAAAAAGAAATTTGTTACGCAATTTATCCGACAGAATAAAGAAAAGTTTTGGTGCTGCGATTAAAAGCATTATTAGAAAACGGAAAGGACACTAATGTTGTTGAAGCAAACATGAAATTTAAATAAAGACGAAAATGTAATGCAAACGTACCCAAACAATAGACAATATATAACAGTAAATCTTTTAAATGTGACGCAACATCTAAAACGTTTACTTGAATAATTAATTTCGGTTACAGAAGACACCATCAATTACTTTTAATGAAGGTTGAGATCGTGATATAAACAACTGACCCATTATGTACATACATTTATCAGTATAAACTAAGTATTTTATAGTGTGGAAAAGGAAATTCATCCACTAGACCGGTGTCGTCCTCATTGGGAACTCATAATGTACTATTCTGAATTTCTTGCGGACAGGGCTTTAAACTTGTCTGCTTAGAGGGCTCAGTGGTTAGAGCACCAGATTCCGAAGCAGACGTGCCAAGGTTCGAGCTCTGTCCGCGGCAAATTCTATCCAGTATGTGATATGTTCCCAATAAGGACGCAACCGGTCTACTGAATGAATTGCCTCCTTTACACTAGACAATGGTTAGTTTATACTGACAATAGTGTTTGCTTAATGGGTCAGGTGTTTATACCAAGTTGGAAACCTTGTAATAAATCATGAAACTGTTTGATATGTTAGTATGTATTAGGTTTTGCGAACCTAGTAACAAATTAGTTCAGTTGTGACCAGAAGGATAAACCAAAGGCAGCATGAACGGAAAGTATAATCTCATGCACATTCGTTTCGTGCTTACTGGCGTCTCATCAGTAGGAGCCGGTATTACGCCCTTTAACCACTATATATTTGGTCGAAGAATGTGGAATACTAGGACGGTATAATCTCCTAGACGAATGTGTAAACCTGTAATAGTGAAGCTAACATAATCTAAAGTCAACGGCAATACGACTTCAATGCTAACTCACACTATATAATATATATACCGAGTCTGTAAAGGATACTAACACTATGGCAATTGTGTTAGTAACTGATACCTTTTTTAAAACGATGAGTACCGGATACTAACACTATGGCTATTGTGTTAGTAACTGATACCGTTTTTAAATCGATGAGTACCGGATACTAACACCAAATATATAGTGGTTAAAGGGCGTAATACCGGCTCCTACTGATGAGTCGCCAGTAAGCACGAAACGAATGTGCATGAGATTATACTTTCTGTTCATGCTGCCTTTGGTTTATCCTTCTGGTCACAACTGAACTAATTTGTTACTAGGTTCGCAAAACCTAATACATACTTGCATATATATTAGCTCTTCGCAACAAACAGTATTTAACTGTTTGATATGTTGTTCGACGATTGGTTCAACAAAATGAGATTGGTGTTTACTTCAAGTTCGTAAACTTGATTTAAATAAATATCTTCACCAGTCGCGCAATCAGTAACGGTTAAATTTATTAAGAATGTATATATATATATATATATATATATATGGTAAAAGCTACAATAATTTTGATGCTTGTGAGTTCCTAGAAATTGTGTAGCCGATATTTCGAGCCACATACAATTTATGCAAGATTACTAGATTTGAGAGCCGCATATCTAATTTTGTTTTCCATGCATATATGCATTGCCGTTTGATCCTCGCTTGTCAGTTTTCGTCGTACTCTGGTGATGATAATGGTAGTTTTGCAAATTTGTTCGACGACTGGTTAAATACAGTGGGATTGGATGTTATTTCTATCATGAGGTCGCATTGAAGGAATTTACTCCATCACTAGTTGAATACACATTCATATAAAAGATTGAGCCGTACATCTGTCCCATATACCTTGACTACATATATAATGAGAATACAGCGTAGTCCTGGCTCCAACTGATGAGTTGCCAGTAAGCTCGAAAAATATCTGTATATGAGTTTATATAATTCGTCCTTACTGACTTTGATTTTTCCTTCATGTCCTAATTGAACTAATTTGTCATTTCGTGCGAATCACATAATACACAATTGTAAATATATTAGTTCTTTGCAAAAAACAGTATTTAATTATAATATATTTTAATAAATGATGTTATGATAACCACAAAATGAGGTAAATGATATCGATAAACGCAAAAGTGATTTTCTGAAATAAGTGATGTTCAGTAGTAGATGTAATTATCAGTTCTGATAAAATTTGGCCTATCTTGAAAGCTCTTGTATTGGTACCTTCTGCGGGCACGGTATATATTATATGTAGTGAATTGGCTTTCAAGTTGCATTGTCGAAGACTTTATATGAACTGAAACCACAATTGATGATTGCCGGACAAATAATAGCACTCGTAGTTCGGTAAAGTCTTGATTTCTTTACATTTCAAGATGAACAGCATGCTTTCTTTAATAGATTGATGGATTCTCACTGGTCCCGTCATACTGAAGCCATCCGTACCCTTCTTGCCCGGAAAATGTTTTTGAATAAAGATTGGTAGCTTCCAGCCTAGTGTACAAAAGCGATTGGTGTTTTTGTTAAGTATTCATTGTTACCTTAATAAAAGTTGACATTGTGATATAAACACCTTTTAAGGAATATATAAAAACATTATATGAAGTTAATTTAATTTTGGTTTGAATACACGCTTTTATAATCAATGTTAGCGCTTATTTCTAAACCAAATATAAACTGGGTATTTGATGTAATAGAGGCTCCTACTGATGAGGAACCAAATAAGCAGGAACCACGCGTATACATGAGTCTTCCATTGGTTTTTTTTACTTTCGTTTATCCTTCTGGTCCTGTTTAAACAAATATTTTTCTAGGTATGCAATATTTAATACACAATTGAATATCGTTTAGCTCTCCGAAACAAACCATTTGTAGTAAACACCAATCCCATTGTATTTAACCAGTCGTCGAACAACATAACAAAACTACCGCCAGCCCCAACGCACTGACGCGTTTCGACCTTCCTTGATCATCATCAGAGTACGACGGCAAACTGACTATGGAGGATCAAACTGCATTGAATATATATAGAAATCAAATTTAGATATGCGGCTCTCACCTCTAGCATTCTCGCATAAATTGAACTAGACTGGAAATGTCGGCTGCACAATTTCTATGCAGTCACGAACATTAATTGTTCGCAGCATTCGCCACATGTACGTATATAAGCAATACAATTTAACAACAATTGATTGCGCGGGTGGTGGTAACAATTCTTGAAATCAAGTTTGCGAGCTTGAAGTAAACACCAATCCCATTGTATTTAACCAGTCGTCGAACAACATAACAAAACTACCGCCAGCCGCGACGCACTGACGCGTTTCGACCTTCCTTGATCATCATAAGAGTACGACGGCAAACTGACGATCGAGGATCAAACCGCATTGAATATATATAGAAATCAAATTCAGATATGCGGCTCTCACCTCTAGCAGTCTCGCATACATTGAACTTGACTGGAAATGTCGGCTGCACAATTTCTATGCAGTCACGAACATTAACTGTTTGTAGCTTTCGCCACATATACAAATATAGGCACATACAATAACAATAATTGTTTGCGCGGGTGGTGGTAACAATTCTTTAAATCAAGTTTGCGAGCTTGAAGTAAACACCAATCCCATTGTATTTAACCAGTCGTCGAACAACATAACAAAACTACCGCCAGCCGCAACGCACTGACGCGTTTCGACCTTCCATGATCATCATCAGAGTACGACGGCAAACTGACTATCGAGGATCAAACCGCATTGAATATATATGGAAATCAAATTTAGATATGCGGCTCTCACCTCTAGCAGTCTCGCATACATTGAACTTGACTGGAAATGTCGGCTGCACAATTTCTATGCAGTCACGAACATTAACTGTTTGTAGCTTTCGCCACATATACATATATAGGCAATACAATTTAACAATAATTGTTTGCGCGGGTGGTGGTAACAATTCTTTAAATCAAGTTTGCGAGCTTGAAGTAAACACCAATCCCATTGTATTTAACCAAGTCAAGTTCAATGTATGCGAGACTGGTAGAGGTGAGAGCCGCATATCTGAATTTGATTTCTATATATATTCAATGCGGTTTGATCCTCGATAGTCAGTTTGCCGTCGTACTCTGATGATGATCAAGGAAGGTCGAAACGCGTCAGTGCGTTGCGGCTGGCGGTAGTTTTGTTATGTTGTTCGACGACTGGTTAAATACAATGGGATTGGTGTTTACTTCAAGCTCGCAAACTTGATTTAAAGACTTGTTACCACCACCCGCGCCAACAATTATTTTTAATTGTATTGGCTATATATGTATATGTAGCGAAAGCTACAAACAGTTAATGTTCGTGACTGCATAGAAATTGTGCAGCCGACATTTCCAGTCAAGTTCAATGTATGCTAGACTGCTAGAGGTGAGAGCCGCATATCTAAATTTGATTTCCATATATATTCAATGCGGTTTGATCCTCGATAGTCAGTTTGCCGTCGTACTCTGATGATGATCATGAAGGTCGAAACGCGTCAGTGCGTTGCAGCTGGCGGTAGTTTTGTTATGTTGTTCGACGACCGGTTAAATACAATGGGATTGGTGTTTACTTCAAGCTCGCAAACTTGATTTAAAGAATTGTTACCACCACCCGCGCAAACAATTATTGTTAAATTGTGTTGCCTCTATATGTATATGTGGCGAAAGCTACAAACAGTTAATGTTCGTGACTGTATAGAAATTGTGCAGCCGACATTTCCAGTCAAGTTCAATGTATGCGAGACTGCTAGAGGTGAGAGCCGCATATCTAAATTTGATTTCCATATATATTCAATGCGGTTTGATCCTCGATAGTCAGTTTGCCGTCGTACTCTGATGATGATAAAGGAAGGTCGAAACGCGTCAGTGCGTTGCGGCTGGCGGTAGTTTTGTTATGTTGTTCGACGACTGGTTAAATACAATGGGATTGGTGTTTACTTCAAGCTCGCAAACTTAATTTAAAGAATTGTTACCACCACCCGCGCAAACAATTATTGTGAAACCATTTATAGCTTCCTATCGTTTCTAAATCGGACTTTTAGAATTTCTCCATTAGGAGCACTATCAATACACTCCTCAATACACTTGGAATCATTGGTGTGCAAAGGAGAATCGGAAATCGATAATACTATCCTTTTCTTCCAAATTAATTAACTGCTTTGATCTTCTTGAACATGAATTAAAGTTTTCATTATTTTGGAACATCGATTACGTTTAAATGAAATACCATATGCATTCAAATGAAACGGAGTTTTAATTGTAAATAACGTAGGACTAACAAAATGTTGAAAATATTTTTGTGATAAATGAATTGTAAAACAATTGCCTTACGAATTGCTTCATTATTTTCGTACATTTATTATACTGCTTGACTTCTGTGAAGTAATATTTCACACCAAAATATTGTTTAGAAAAATAATTTTTTGCGATACGGGCTGTTGCTTAATTATCCGTTCCATGTTGTAAATAAAACAGGATTGTTTCAGGTTTCGCTTTTCAGCAGATTATTTTCTAAACCAATTTCCATGTTTAAATCCACAGCTCATCATACAAAATATACACAAATACGTAATGCAAGTTTGAAATTTCAATTAATTCGCTCCATTAACACTTCTGTAAGGCTAACCTTGTAGTAGCTACTTATATTTCACTAGATAAGCGAACGTAATGTATGCACGTGCGTGTCTATAGCAGAGAAGTACTATGCTGAATATAAAAGCATACAGTTGTGCATTCATCTACGTAGGACCAGAATAAATGAATGTTTTTATGACATTTGAAAACAACATACTAATTGTTTTTTATTTACTATATATGCAAGACTATTAGAGGTGAGAGATGCATATCTAATTTTGCTTTCCATATATATGCAAAGCAGATTGATGCTCGCTAGTCAGTCTACCGATGTACTCTGATGATGATCATGAAAGGTCGAAACGCGTCGGTGCGTGCGACTGGCAGGAGTTATGCTATGTTGTTCGACGTCTGGTTAAATAAAACTGGATTAGTATTTACTTCAAGCTCGCAAACTTGATTTAAATAATTGTCACCATCACCCGCGCAATCACTTAATGTTTAATTGTACTAATTATTTTGGTCTTACCGTGTGAAATGATGTAAGGAAATGTGACGTCAGTGGTTTGGATGGGGAGCAATGTAACAAAATATGGCAGTAGTACAGTCATGTCAGAGTTAATGATTATGTAGTTTATATAATTAAAAGATTAATGAAGATATAAAGTAAAAAAGTATTACGTTACCATAAGAAACATACGCTACCGTACGAATGAAAAGTTAGTGGTGAATATTAGATCAGCCAGTCGTAAGCATAAATGGAACAGTTTAAACGAAATTTCTCACTTTTATTAGTTTTTGACTTTATTTGTTTTATAAGCAGTGGACTGATGAAGACACCAAGAAAATGGGATCGAAAACAATCCTCTGAAACCTGGAACCCGGATCAATTACGCCTTAGTCAAAACATAGAGCAGATTATTCTGCAATACCAAGTATCGTACAGATTTATGTGTTTAAAATATATTTTCGTAGTGAAATGCGACGTCAACGACGTCAAGCTTTTTGATAAGTATGCGCAAACTAAGGAACAACTCATAAAGCCAACATTCAACATTCCGTTCATGAAACAAAATTTTAAAACCTCCCTAAAATTATTACATGAATAAAAGTTTCGATCTTGGTAAAAAAACAATTATGTTTTATACATTCATTTGTCGGTACAAACTAAGTATTGCATGATGTAGAAAAGGCAATTCATTCAGTCGATCGGTTTCATCCTTATTTGGAACTCGTCACATACTGTCTAGAATTTATCAAGGACAGGGCTCAAATCTGGGTAGATCTACTTCGAAGTCTGTTACACTAACCAATGAGATACGTCAACGCAAGCTACACAAAATTGGCAGTTATCTAATAACTAATGTTTCCTGATTCGCCTTTCGTTCAGGTAGAGCGGCAGGGTGGCTCAGTGTTTATAGCAAAAAAATCGAAAGCAAACATACCTACGTTCGAGCCCTGTCCGCGGTAAATTCTGGACAGTACGTAATGAGATCACAATAAAGCGGTCTACTGGATGAATGGCCTTTTCTATATATACAATGCTTAGTTTGTACTGATAAATGCCTGTATATAACAAGATTTGTGTTTATACCAAGATTGCAACATTGATTTAAATAATTGGTATCAAAATCCGCGTGATCAATGTTCATTTAATTATATAATATAAAGATATCCATTTCATTTGAATGTTATGGTATGTCTCTTAAAGACAAGCTTTTTTTTCAATTAATGATAGAGTCGAATCTTGATGTAAATAAACTTAAATTTCAACAATTCAAAGGAGAAAGATCGTTTCTATATTCTATTTTGCATGCGGATAATTTCAAAGGCGTAAAGAAAATTATTGATTTTACTCATCAAAGAGTAATTGGTAAACACAAATTTCAATATTATATAATGTTGTCTAGTTCAATCGTAGCTAATCCTGAGGTAAATCTGTCATCACTCAATTTTATGATGAATCAAAAAATTACTTAATGGGAGAAAAACAAGAGATGAGATCATTACACTACTTTCAGATAAAGATTAGATTAAATTGACTTAGATATTACATTAAGGTTTTAGAAAACAAATATTATAAATATAAGCCCAGTTATCAAGGTCAATAACTCTGAAATGTTATTTAATTAAATGCGTTTAAAGGAGGAGTAACAGTTCAGAAGAATCTGTTCAATTATAATGACAAGATGCTTGAACAATAAAATTATATAGATGAATACTGTAAAATAATGAAAACCTCCACTGAAAGGTTACAAGTTAAAGTGGAATTAACATTTTTAATAGATATTGCGTAAAAAGTAAAAAAGTAGATCAAATAATGCCAGAGAGGTATACCAAATTCAACATCAACGAAAAGTATAATCTAATGTATGCATTCTTTTCGTGCTTACTGGCGACTCATCAGTAGGAGCCAGTATTACATCATATATCAATATAATATGTTTATCCGAGAAATTTTTGATTGATTGATCAGTACAATCTCCTATACGAATATGCAATGGACAATTACACACGACTACCTGAATACACATATACAGACAACTGTATCGTATATATATATATATATATATATATATATATATATATAGCGTATATATATATATATAAACTGGTACCAAAAAGGTGTAGTGGAAGGATGGCCCAGTGTTAGAGCACCAGGTTCCGAAGCAGACGTGCCCAGGTTCGAGTCCTGTCCGCGGCAAATTCTGGCCAGTACATGATGAGTTCCCAATAAGGACGAAACCGGTCTACTGGATGAATTGCCTTTTCTACACTATACAATTCTTAGTTTATACTGACATATGTAAGTAATTAATGGGTCAGGTGTTTATATCAAGACCGCAACCTTGATTATAATAATTGTTATCACCACCCCGCAACCAATGTTCGTTTAATTATATAAATGTTCATTTCAATACCATTTACCCATGTAGTGTGGTGTCTGTTCAGTAATGACAGATTGTGGATGGTTAGTTGGAACTTTGGGTCTAAATGGATGCCATATGAGCTCCACCTAAAGGAAAAATAGACTAATCAGGTTACATTAGTTAGTATATAACTGAAAATTGTGTGCAGTGTAGTGTGCGGCAGGATGGCTCAGTGGTTAGAGCACCAGGTTCCGAAGCAGACGTGCCCAGGTTCGAGTCCTGTCCGCGACAAATTCTGGCCAGTACATGATGAGTTCCCAATAAGGACGAAACCGGTCTACTGGATGAATTGCCTTTTCTACACTATACAATTCTTTGTTTATACTGACATATGTAAGTAATTAATGGGTCAGGTGTTTATATCAAGACCGCAACCTTGATTATAATAATTGTTATCACCACCCGCGCAAACAATGTTCGTTTAATTATATAAATGTTCATTTCAATACCATTTACCCATGTAGTGTGGTGTCTGTTCAGTAATGACAGATTGTGGATGGTTAGTTGGAACTTTGGGTCTAAATGGATGCCATATGAGCTCCACCTAAAGGAAAAATTGACTAACCAAGTTACATTAGTTAGTATATAACTGAAAATTGTGTGCAGTGTAGTGTGCGGCAGGATGGCTCAGTGGTTAGAGCACCAGATTCCGAAGCAGACGTGCCCAGGTTCGTAGTCCTGTCCGCGGCAAATTCTGGCCAGTACATGATGAGTTCCCAATAAGGACGAAACCGGTCTACTGGATGAATTGCCTTTTCTACACTATACAATTCTTAGTTTATACTGACATATGTAAGTAATTAATGGGTTAGGTGTTTATATCAAGACCGCAACCTTGATTATAATAATTGTTATCACCACCCGCGCAACCAATGTTCGTTTAATTATATAAATGTTCATTTCAATACCATTTCCCATGTAATGTGGTGTCTGTTCAGTAATGACAGATTGGGCATGGTTAGTTGGAACTTTTGGTCTAAATGGATGCCATATGAGCTCCACCTAAAGGAAAAATTGACTAACCAAGTTACATTAGTTAGTATATAACTGAAAATTGTGTGCAGTGTAGTGTGCGGCAGGATAGCTCAGTGGTTAGAGCACCAGATTCCGAAGCAGACGTGCCCAGGTTCGTATCCTGTCCGCGGCAAATTCTGGCCAGTACTTGATGAGTTCCCAATAAGGACGAAACCGGTCTACTGGATGAATTGCCTTTTCTACACTATACAATTCTTAGTTTATACTGACATATGTAAGTAATTAATGGGTCAGGTGTTTATATCAAGACCGCAACCTTGATTATAATAACTGTATCGTTCAGCTGTCCCATGTATTATGACAAAATATGTAATTTAGTTTGGATGTAGTATCGACT
Source organism: Eudiplozoon nipponicum (assembly GCA_029291075.1). Lineage (NCBI taxonomy): Eukaryota > Metazoa > Platyhelminthes > Monogenea > Mazocraeidea > Diplozoidae > Eudiplozoon > Eudiplozoon nipponicum. The sequence goes on from JAQBSW010000481.1 coordinate 192,849, forward strand.
CCTAACAGTGAGCTTGAAGTGAGCACAGAACACTTATAAAAGCTGATGTTTATCCTATTCACAAAACAGTTGTTGTGGTACACTTTACATGTATGCTACATATTAAATGTAGTGAGCTGGCATTGAAGTCACGTTTCCGAAGAATTTATTTGAGGTTGACTCCATTAAAAATTAAATACACATGAGTATATGAGATTGAGCCGTTCTATTATAAAACATTAATCGGCCCAATATATTGTGGGAAATTTCGCGTCATGCCGACATTACTGACAAGCCGGCAGTAAGTGTGAAATGCATGTGCACATGAGATTATATTGTTTGTTCATGCTGTGTTTAGTCCATCCTTCTGATTTTATTTGAACTAATTTGCTACTAGGTACGACATATATTATAAATATTGGCAACTATATGTGCTCTGTGCAATAAGGTATGCAAAATTTAGCAAAATAGGCATACATATTCTACGCAGGTATGGATTATTTCTTTCATTAATTTCGTAAATTTAAGATCTTAAATGTGTACAGTTTATTGCAACGCGTGAGGTAGTGAAAATCGTAATCCACTGCGATTAACTGATTGTAAAAATGAAACCGCCATTATAGGCGTACTACCTTGTCCGCAGACGGAAGTAAGAAATTTTTTGTAATATATTAATAATGGAAATGTAAATGTCACTGATATTCATCAGAACAACCTCTTTTACTCGAATTACCTCAAAAACTTTCATTCGAGGCTGTAAAATTTCATATATATATATAAATTTAAATTTAGAAATAGTCCGTACGTGATGAGTTCCCAATAAGGACGAAACCGGTCTACTGGCTGAATTGCCTTTTCTACACTATACACTTCTTAGTTTATACTGACAAATGTATGTAGTTATTGTGTCAGGTGCTTGATTAAAATAATTGTTACCACCACCAACGCAACCAATGTTCGTTTAATTATATAAATGTTTATTTCAATACCACTTCCCCATGTAGTGTGGTGTCTGTTCAGTAATGACGGTAAACTAGCCACCAAGGATCAAAGTGCCTTGCATGTATAACTTATGAGGCTCTGCTATTGACCATACAATATGGAACCAACTGTGTATGTTTAACTGATGGTAGATGACAACCTAGTGTACAAAGTGCGATTGTTCGTTTTATTAATTACTAACACCTATTTAAATCAAGGTTGCGATCTTGATATAAACACCTGACCAATTATATATATATATATATATATATATATATATACATTTTTCAGTATAAACTAAGCATTGTATAGTGTAGAAAAGGCAATTCATTCAGGTTGCCTCAATGGTTAGAGCATCAGATTCCAAAGCAGACGTGCCCAGGTTCGATCACTGTACGCGGCAAATTCTGGCCAGTGCGTGATGAATTCCCAATAAAGACAAAACCGGTCTACTGGATAGAGTCAAGTATGTATTACGTGTTGCGAACCTAGTAACAAATTAGTTCAATTGTGACCAGAAGGATAAATCAAAGGCATCATAAACGGAAAGTATAATCTCATGCACATTTGTTTCGTGCTTACTGGCGACTCATCAGTAGGAGCCGGTATTACGCCCTTTAACCACTATATATATTATCCCACATTCTTCACCCAAATATATAGTGGTTAAAGGTGCGTAATACCGGCTCCTACTGATGAGTCGCCAGAAAGCACGAAACGAATGTGCATGAGATTATACTTTCCGTTCATGCTGCCTGTGATTTATCCTTCCGGTCACAACTGAACTAATTTGTTAATTGGTTCGCAACACCTAATACATACTTGCATATATATTAGTTCTCCGCAACAAACAGTATTTTACTGGATATATTGCCTTTTATACACTACAAAATTCTAGTTTAAACTGACAAATGTATGTACATAATGGGTAAAGTGTTTATATCAGGATCGCAAACTTAATTATAGCAAAATCGAATGAAGTAAGCACGCTTTTCAAAATCGTTGAAATGCAAATTAAATAACTCTTGCTCCATCCACATATTCTGGAATTTCAACAAATTAATCCAAATCCCTCCACGCCTATGTGATTGTTCAAATTGGTAGCTTGCCTAAAATTTGAAGGTAATGTACGCAAGTAGTTACGAAAAACAAGTTGATTTGATTAAAAGTCTAATCACCTAAGATAATAGTTATGTTAAAGTGTGAACATAAATAAAGGCTGTAATCAAAGTAAGGTATGCGTTCCTTGAGAATCCATTAACCTGTTGTTTCAAATTATCCGATCAAGTAAAAAATTGAACAATAATTGATTGCGCGGGTGGTGGTAAAATTTCTTTAAATCAAGTTTGCGAGCTTGAAGTAAACACCAATCCCATTGTTTTTAACCAGTCGTCGAACAACTTAGCAAAACTACCGCCAGCCGCAACGCACTGACGCGTTTCGACCTTCCATGATCATCATCAGAGTACGACGGCAAACTGACTATCGAGGATCAAACCGCATTGAATATATATAGAAATCAAAGATAGATATGTGACTCTCACCTCCAGCAGTCTCGCATACATTGAACTTGACTGGAAATGTCGGTTGCACAATTTCTATGCAGTCACGAACATTAATTGTTCGCAGCATTCGCCACATGTACGTTTATAAGCAATACAATTTAACAACAATTGATTGCGCGGGTGGTGGTAAAAATTTTTAAAATCAAGTTTGCGAGCTTGAAATTGGCCAGAATAGTGGTGCCTCTTTGTACTAACTTGAAACGTTTGCATCAAATGGCTAACAAATTTCGCATTTCCTCCTGGTCATATGCGGAATAACTTGTCGCTGGGCCCGCTAAACATAAAATGTCCCTGCATACATGTTAGTTCGCCACAGCTAAGAATGTATAAAAATATCGTAATTACCACGGAAATCCGACAAGGGACGTTGATAGTAGTCATGCTATGAGACTCTTTCTGGAGCAGCAGGTGTTCATAATGCTTGCTACGGAGACCTAATATATATACACTTATGTATTACGTATTGCGCACCAAGCAACAAGTTAGTTCAAATAGGACCAGAATGATAAACCAAAGAAAGCATGAACAGAATGTTTAATCTTATATGCACATTCGCCAGTAAGCACGAAACGAATATTCACATGAGACTATACTTTCTGTTCATACTGACTTTGGTTTATCCTTCTGGCCCTATTTGAACTAATTTGTTGCTAGATGCGCAAAACCTAATACATAGTTGTTCAGAATGATTGTTTTGTCAATTTCTACGATATTTAGAGGATCACCACAAACGCTGGTACATATTATATTTTAATATGATGGACGGCGGTCGTACATTGACTGATATTTTTCGAAATTGAATCATTTAATACTTCTACATGTAGAATGAAAAATATTAAACTATACATACTTGCATATATATTAGTTCTTCGCAACAAACAATATGTAAAATACTATCCATTTGTAAATCATAACTCTGCCAAGAAAAATTTCGGCTTAGATAGTGATAACGGATGCTTCTGATGAATTGCCAGTAGGTTAGAAATGCATGGACTAAATTCTTTAAATTAAATTAGTGTGTATGAAATAAAAACGAAGCATTAAATTTCTTTTTTTCATAATATTTCGATCTACGGTAAGGTAGATCGAAATATTATGAAAAAAGAAATTTACTGGAACAATGAAAGCTGCGTTAATCAAAACGCAGATCAGGTAATTTCAATTAATCCAGGTGCGCAAAAACACAACTCCTTCAAAAACGAAGCATATTGTTCTTGACCAACCACGTCACCAAGCAAAATTAATTTCAGTTCACATATCAACGTGTTTAGACTTTGCATGATCATAATTAGAGCACGGGGGCTGACTGACTATCAATAATCAACGCGCAGTGCGCATATTAGGAGTATATTATTCGCTCACACCTAATAGTTCTGCATAAATTGTATTTGACTGAAAATTTAGGCTTCCTCATTTATGTTTCCCAAAAGATTTCTATACCTTATACATAAATTGTGAACAGCTTCGCGTTTCTCAGTTTGTCGTCATTGCTCTGATAAGGACCAAGGAAGGTCGAGATGTGTTAGTACGTATGACTGACGTCAGTTTTGACACCGCGTTTGTATTTGTGTATTAGGTGTTGCGAACCGAGTAACAAATTAGTTCGAATATGACCAGAAGGATAAAACAAACAGGTCATGAACGGAAAGTAAAATCTCTTGCACCTTTGCTTCATGCTTATTGGAGACTTATCAATAGGAGACGGTACACCGCTCTATATCCACTATATATTTGGGTCAGTTATGTGGGAAAATAGGACGGTTCATTCTCTTAAACGAACATTGGTTGCGCGGGTGGTGATAACAATTATTATAATCAAGGTTGCGCTCTTGAAATAAACACCTGACCCATTAATTACTTACATATGTCAGTATAAACTAAGAATTGTATAGTGTAGAAAAGGCAATTCATCCAGTAGACCGTTTTCGTCCTTATTGGGAACTCATCAAGTACTGGCCAGAATTTGCCGCGGACAGGATACGAACCTGGGCACGTCTGCTTCGGAATCTGGTGCTCTAACCACTAAGCTATTCTCTTGTACGAATTTGTAAATGTAGTGAAGCTAATTTCATATAAAGTCTTCGACAATGCGACTTCAAAACTATTTCACTATATATATATATATATATATATATATATATATATATATATATATATATATATATATATATATATACCGAAGCCTAATAAAAGGTACCAAAGCTATGTCTATTGTGTCTACCCGATACCGAAATTACGGTACCAAAAAGATACATAGTACCAATACCATGGTTGCCGAGTTTGTACATGGTTACTACACGATGGATTTTAATATATGCTAAATTTAACCAAAATTGAGAATTACAACTACATCTGAATACCAGTTACTCCAACAAATCCATTCACATTGGCCTTGATCGATTTCAGTTATCATATTTCGCGATAATCATGATATTATTCAATTAAATTTATAACAGTTAGACAATGTTTTTGGCGGATAATTGATACATATGTAATTGCGTATTAGGTTTTGCGTTCCTAAAAGCACGAAACGTATGTGCACGAGATTACACTTTCCCATGATGCTGTCTTTGGTTTATTATTGTGATCATATATGAGCTACTTTAATACAATCTGTGCAAAACGTAATACAATTTAACAATAATTGATTGCGCGGGTGGTGGTAACATTGCTTTAAATCAAGTTTGCGAGCTTGAATTAAACACCAACCCCATTCTATTTAACCAGTCCTCGAACAACATAACAAAACTACCATCAGCCGCAACGCACTGACGCGTTTCGACCTTCCATGATCATCATCAGAGTACAACGGCAAACTGATTATCGAGGATCAATCCGCATTGAATATATATAGAAATCAAATGAAGATATGCGGCTCTCACTTCTAGCAGTCTTGCATACATTGAACTTGACTGGAAATGTCGGCTGCACAATTTCTACGCAGTCACGAACATTAACTATTTTGCAGCTTTCGCCACATATACATATATAGATAATACAATTAAACAATAATTGATTGCGCGGGTGGTGGTAACAATGCTTTAAATCAAGTTTGCGAGCTTGAAGTAAATACCAACCCCATTGTATTTAACCAGTCTACGAACAACATAACAAAACTACCGCCAGCTGCAACGCACTGACGCGTTTCGACCTTCCATGATCATCATCAGAGTACGAAGGCAAACTGACTATCGAGGATCAAACCGCATTGAATAAAAATGGATAGCAAAATGATGATCATGGAAGGTCGAAACGCGTTAGTGCGTGCGACTGGCGGTAATTTTGCTATGTTGTCCAACGCCTGGTTAAATAAAATGGGATTGGTGTTTACTTCAAGCTCGCAAACTTGATTTAAAGATTACTATCCACCACTCGCGCAATCATTTATATTATATATATATATATATCTATATATATATATATATATATATATATATATATATTTGGTATGTATATATATGAACACGAAATAATTGGCTTGTGACAAAATAATCGAATTATTGAAGCCATATCTAACTTATGCTTTGTCTGCATCTACATATTACATTGTGTGGCTGTAAATTTTGTTAAAAACCCGTAATATATATGCTATTTATCTGTTACATTGTAATAATAAAATCATAATTGTACACAATTGTCTATTATTTGGTTAATGCCATGCTAGTTTAGCGATATTGGTTGTTAGCTTCAATCTGCCTTGTCAACTTGGGCGCAGTATTTACAAGATAATAAGCCATTCCAGTAATCTACCGGTTACCGAGACAACTTATAGCGAAGTAAACACGCAATGCAATAGTTATACGTTCACGATTGTAGAAGCCTAACATATTCGCGTGTCTGTTTTAAGAATGACAAACCTAGTAACAAGATTGTTTAAATAGAGACAGAGGGACGAGTCAATGCCAGCATGAACCAAAATGTGCACACTTAGGTATATATGTGTTCCATGCGTACCGGTGACTGGTCCGCCACACGTAGTATATAAAGGCATTTATGTTCTTTAATCTGCAAAAAAGAATATATAATTATCGTACGTTCTACTGAGAAACTTCATGATTACCACTATAATATGATAATGGATTTAGATCGAGTCTAGAACATAACAGGCATTCAGAATTATTAAATAAAGTTTGTGAGCTTGAAATAAACACCAATCCCATTAAATTTAACTAGTCGTCGGACAACATAGCAAAACTACCTCCAGTCGCAAGCGTGCGACTCGGATGATGATCATGGAAGGTCGAAACACATCAGTGCGTTGCGACTGGCGGTAGTTTTGTTATGTTGTTCGACGACTGGTTAAATACAATGTGATTGGTGTTTATTTCAAGAGCGCAAACTTGATTTATATGATTGTTACCACCACCCGCGCAATCAATTATTTTTTTTGATAGGTATACAGAGTGATTGTCATACACAACTCTGCTTAAACTAAACCTTTATCCGAAATTACCGTGTGGGCACGCGTTGAAGGTATCGTGAATATTATATATAGCGGGTTGAAAACGAAGTTGCCTTGACAAACAAGTTCTATTAAAAGTGCATTAGGTGTTGCGCCTCTAATAACATTTTACCTCAAATATTACCGGAAGGATAAGCCAAAGAAAGCATGAACGTAAAGCAAAATCTCGTGCACACTCGTTTCATGTTTACCTAGCGACTCATCAGTAGGAGCCGGTATCACGCCCGTTATCCACTATATATTTGGCCGATTAATGTGAAATAATAGGACGCTACAATCTTCTAGACGAATGTGTAAACCTGCAGTAATGAAGCCATCATCAAATAAAGTCTCGACAATGCGACTTGGATACTAACTCACTCTATATAATATATATACCGAACCTGTAAAGGATACCAACACTGTGGTTATTTTGTCAGTACCCGATGCCAACACTATAGTACCGAAAAGGGACATGATTCTAACACTATGGTTGCCGATTCTGTATATGGTACCAACACGATGGATTTCAATGTATGCTATAGTTAAAAAAATTGAGAATTACACATATTTCTGAACAAGTTTAACTCCAGTACATCCATACACT
>JAQBSW010000482.1:0-82500 GCA_029291075.1 Eudiplozoon nipponicum
GGAGTCCATGTAATCCTGTGGCTGTTGAACCCTTTGTGGCGGGAACACACGCCGAGTCATGGTGCCGTCGTCGGGCTCATGTGGTATTTTATAGGAGATTCGATTGCCGGTCGGAAATCCACCACGCCCTGGTGACACCACCGCCATAGCCCCGTTGGCCCATGTACGATCGGCCATCGAGACATGGTTGACACCGTCGTACCACGTTGAGGAGGGGATGGACTTTACGACGGTTATTCTGCCATTCCGTACTAAAGTCGCACCATCTTAATGTAAGACATTATTTCATAGTAATCTACCACTCGCTTCAACTATGTAGCTTCAATATGAGGATTTCGACTTATTTGACAGGTTTACATACCTTGGAGGCTCTATAAATAACTCAGGCAATATGCTTTGCGATGTGAGTATGAAAATAGCGAACGCTGAAGTAGCTTCCTCCAACCTTCGTAACTTGTGGAGAAACTCGAATATCTCACTCTGCTTTAAATGCATTTTACGTTAAATTTTGTTATACGCTATCGAAACTTGGTGGAGTCGAATACTTTAGACGCTTACAGACATTCGACCACTGGTGTTCGAGAAGCATAGCCCACATAAGTCAACAACAACTAAGCAAAGCTGGCACATGTGGACGCATTTTTGTATTGGCCAACTAATGTTTCTCGTTAGACAAACCAATACGGCTCTATCAGCTGTGCTAGCTTGGTCACGTTTTGCGTACGCCTTTAATTTATTTGCACAATTGAGCAATATTCTCCCAACCAGCGCCAGATTGGCGTAGTAAACAAGGTAAACAGACTAGGGCAGTGCAAAATCAATTATAGTCAACTACGTTCAAATTAGGTTGTATAGACCCAAACATTCTGCCAGAACGTGGTCTACGTACGCATAATATTTCTTGGTTGGGACACCTGCGCGATATGACATGGAGTGAAGCTCAGTGGCGACCTTTTTGCAGATTTCTAGTGGACTCATCTTCGTAACTTTTATTTCTTAGTTGAATAGAATGAGCTGCGAGACTTGGTTTTGTTTATGACGTAATGAAAAGAAAGTTGAAATATATCTGTATTGACGATTTTGCCTTTCCTTAAAGCTGGCTCGGCCATAATGGCGTTGTGTAGAGGTTAAATTTGCCTCAATCCTGTGTTATCTTGGTAAATATACTCATAGTAACTAGGTCTTCCCTTTCTTAAATCTCTCTCTAATAATTTGTGTGCTTAAATTACCATTTGTGTCATTATTATCACTTCCAAAAAATGTTTTTCTTGTTTTTCAAATTTTCTTATTGTTATATGGTAGTGAAGCATTGATTGAAAATGACTTGCTGTGATGTTCGTGATTGGCATTATTATAAACCTTGACGATGTGCAAGGTTTACAATTTTATCCCTCTAAGAAGCATTGATACTTGAAACTTTTCTGCGCAGTATTTCAAGCATCCATGCTCGTGTTTCATGGTTTCCCGATCAACACTTAGTATTGTAGAGCCATCCATGACGTTGCGATTTCTTATTTCGAAGTCGATAACAAAATGTTACACAAACGTTGGTGCTTAAAGTATTAATGATCTCGAGCATCGATTTCGCCAATGGCTGTTCTTAATCCAAGGCATGGAAAGCGGAAGATGATGAGTGACAATGCCGTTAACGCCCAAGCACGATTCACGGCCATATACACACAGTAGACCCCTAAATGCTTCTGTAGGTTCTCATGTGGTTGTATGAATCTGCCTTTCCTTTTCATTCATATTTCCCCAGGCTGCGTTGAAGCCTACCACACGAGAGGATAATCTTCGTTTCTGTTCGGAGATACATCTGTATGTTTGTTCGTATTTATATATGTAAGTATGTATGCATGACTGTATGTATGTATGTATGTTTGTATTCCGGGATTGTGTCTACGTGCGCGATATGGCATCGAAATAACTTGGCGGCGATCTTGTAGATTTCTAATAGAATCATCTTAAATTTCTATTCTTAGTAAGGCACAGTTTACTGCGAGTTTCTGTCGTTCTTTGACAAGTGACACCGTGAAAACCGTAAGGAGTATGTACTGATTATGGTGCCCTGTATTAAATCTACTTTGGTCATAATCGTGTGTATAGCGGTCTAAGTCGCCTTATTTCTGTGTGTTACTTATGTATGTATCTTCATCTGAATTAGATCCTCTCAGTCATAAATCACTGTCCATCGACGTCTTTTAGCTTAAATGTTGAGTTTTGCTGCTCAGTGCTGTCCTTCATGTTTTGGATTTATCGCATTTTTCTTGTGCGGGTCAATTAATAGCACTCGTAGGTCGGTAAAATCTTGAATTCTTTACATTTCCAGGTGCACCGATTACTGGCCTTGATTGATGTAAAAGAGTGTAAAATCTTTTAGCTTGTTTTAAATTATTAATTTGGTTTCTTCATTTAATTTAAAATAAATTTTATATGTTGTTTTTAATGTAATGTTTACCAAAAATTAAAAAAAAGCATTTCACTTTTCTGGCGGCTTTATGGTCTTCCAACATCCGATTTTGACAACTGTTGTATTGCTGTCGGTGATGATTTTGAGGATTTATTCTATTTCTTCAGTAATTGAGTTGATAAAACGGAACGAAAGCATTTCTGTAAAGTATATAACATGGAAAATATTGTTCCAACGTCATTTTCAGACAAACAGCTGATGGAGGGCTTCAAAATGAAGAGACAAATGAGAACCCACCAATCAAGGCCAAAAATAGGTGCACCTGGAAATGTAAAGAATTAAAGATTTTATGGACCTACGAGTGCTATCATTTGTCCCGCACAAGAAAACGGCGACGAGAATCCAAAAAAATACATAACACGGTTTCCAATTACTATCTGGGAATAATGTTTTGCTTAGTTTAAACCTAAATATCGTAAAATCATGGCATGTAATGAAATTCCATTAATTGTTGAAAACTAACAATTTCTGAATCGCTTCATAAAATTAACCCTTTTCTTTTTTAATTGATATCAAATCCTCTTGTAATCCCTATCATTCTTTTGCATTCATTAATATTTTGCTCAGGCTGGTGTTATGGGACCCACATTCGAACTGAATAAATTGGGCGTTGGCAGCCCCGGGCCACGTCTGTTTCAGCATTCAGGTGTGGCTAATAATACATTTTCTTCTGCAATTAAGAGTGGTAATAGCAGCGGAGCTGCTGTCTCTAGCATGGCTGATGGTACTATGAGTACGGCGACATCATCCAATTCCAGTATGTTGACTCGTAGCCGCAGCAGTGTTGCTGAACACCATCCCTCTGGACTAGCACTGCCATCTGGAACGAGTTTCTCTACTGGTGCGCAGGATTCAGTCACACCAACTCGACGTCAAACCTGCATTAATATGGTGAACAATTCAACCACTGGAAGTAGCGATACTCCTGGTGATTCCTCTACTGCTGCCGTTCCTTCGACTTGTACAAATGGTGCGGTCGCAAAGGCAGAAGCTACTAACGCAGACAATATTTTTGATGGCAATAGCTGTAATTTAGACATAAAAGTTGGACCAACGCCGTTATCCACTAGACAAGTGAGTTTTAAAGTCTGGCATGTTAATCGTGTGGTATTCACTTTTCAATGCACTCAACGCCAACTGACTGAAGCTCTAATTTAAAAATAGGTCCATTCTTGCGATATTGTATCATCTCACTATCACCGACCACAATTCAACATCCTTTGTAAAATGATACCTCGCTGCGCGTGGCAAATATCAATAACGCAAACACTAAAGAGCATGCAACGTATCCTGTGATGCTCCAGTTGATCCCATCGATGACTCTTGTCATTTGTCGTGCTACCCTGCACTTGCTCTGGGATAGGTAAGGAGAACGACGATGATTCTCTCTTGACATTGGACAGAAATTTGCGCAATCACTGGTGCAGGGGACTCGCATTTGCCTTTATTGGTCCTCGAGTGGTCTAGCCAAGAAGCCTCAGTGCTTAATCATATATAGCCTCAGTGCTAGTATAGAACTGAAAAATTATTGCTACTGACAGCATGACCTGTGAGTAGTACATGTTCACAAATTGCTGATTTTTGTGCAGGAGATGCACCAATTTTTAATAATTTTTGAAGATGTTTATTTATTCTAGTTTCGAGCATCTTTTTAATCTTTCGATGTTCTGAGCGTCTTATGCACATTATAATTATTAATAAATGTTATACCGTGGTTTACAATTTTTTCTCGTGCTTTGAAAAATGTTGAATTTAATAAAAATAGTTAAACACATGAATATCATAATTTTGAATAAACGGCACCAATGAAAAGGCAAATATATTTCGAAGCCGAAATAATTTCGGGCATGGTGACAGGCGGACCATTGTCAGTCGTGCCGTAAACATAATATTTAATCTTGCTGCTAGTGAAGGATAAAAATTGTCTCCAGCGGAAGTAAACTGTGATGCTCCAGTTGATCCCATCGATGACTCTTGTCCTTTGTCGTGCTACCCTGCACTTGCTCTGGGAAAGGTAATGAGAACGACGATGATTCTCTCTTGACATTGGACACAAATTTGCGCAATTACGGGAGCAGGGGACTCGAATTTGCCTTTATTGGTCCTCGAGTGGTCTAGCCAAGAAGCCTCAGTGCTTAATCATATAGACTCAGACTGAACTCGAGCTCAACGAGTGTGACCCTCCGATATGCTTTTTTGTATTAATGTACGCATGTAAAAGTATAATCTTGTCGCATCTCGAATTAGATTTTATGAGTAATGCATATGCTGCTCTACTGTGCTTCAAATATTTTTCCTAAGAGCATTCTAAATTTCATAAGAGGCATTTTATGTGACTTCTGACTTCTATCAGGACGATGGGGCCGGTTCAACTACTTGTACTAGTGTGACGTTAAAGCGAAAGACATCGATTGGCCTACGAGATAGTCCTGCACCTTCCTCGGGCACAACCAATCTATTTCGCTCGCATACAACAGCTACGTCATCTGGGACAGCGTACTCATCTGTAGCGGCTCCGGTGTCGACTTTTCGCGAAGAACCTTCCGCATCATCGAGTCTTCTGCGTGCTGGTGATGAGCCGCCAACCAGTGTTCCTTCTAGTACTGCAAGAGGGGCAGCAGTCTATGAACAGCTTTCTGGTAACGGTGACGGGCCAGAGCGTGATCGAACTTTTGGGCAGTACAAGTAAGCATAATTTATGAGTTACCTGTTGTGTTTATCTAAATGGTACCAAATGCGTGCTCCAAGTTTTAAATGGAGGCCAGCTTTCTTTACTCACCTTAATTATTTTTCCTAATTTTTAAAAATTATTCTCGTGATAGATTGTTAGTTTTCTCACGTGACAAGAAAGAAGTTTTTTCCATGCAATTTATCGCATAATAGATAAAAATGAAGATCAAGTATTGTGGAATCGTATCGTACCCTAGTAGAGATGAAAGCAACAGCTTAGTTTTTTTTACATTTATTATTACATTCCGATTGCACAGTAGGGCGCTATTTTCGCAATGTAAACCCGGTTTACCTTCGAAGAGGGGCTTCATGCGCACATTAGTTAGTTTAAGCCTTGCGTGACATATCATCTTACCTTTTTCAGTATTGCAATCCTCTTAGTTAAACGAAAATTGGTTGCGCGAGCTTTGATAACAATAACAATAATCCAGGTTTTGATCTTGATATAAACACCTGACCCATTAAGTACATACATATATCAGTATAAACTAAGAAGTGTATAATGTAGTAAAGGCAATTCATCCGGTTTCGTCCTTATTGGGAACTCATCACGTAGTGGCTCAGTGGTTAGAGCAACAGATTCCGAAGCGTACTTGCCCATGTTCGAATCCTGGCCACAGAAAATTCTGGACAGCACATGATAAGTTCCCAATAAGGACGAAGCAGGTCCATTGGATAAATTTCATTTTCTACACTATGCAATACTTAATGTATACTGACAAATGTATGTCCATAATTCAAGATCGCAATCTTGATTAAAATAATTGCTATCACCTCCCGCGCAACCAATGTTCGTTTAATTATATAAAAGTACATTTCAATACCGCTTCCACATGTTAATTCCCAAAAGAGCTTATGTGCATAAGGCATAATTCACCTGGATCTTCCACTGTACCTTGTTTGTCGCTAGATTCGAACAAATCTTCGTCGAATCTATTATCTTTATGTTAGTGAGCGTACGGTGCGGCGTAATCAAATGGTTGGCATCGTGCATAATAGCGTCCGGCCACGAACTTGTTGGTCTGCATTTTTTTGTTTCTTAGTCTACTAATACTCGGAAACCATAGTGTTAGTACCATGTACCATTTCGGTACAATAATGTTAGTATCGGTTACTAACACAATAGCCAAATTGTTAGTATCCTTTACAGACTCTGTATATATAATATATATATATATATATATATATATATATATATTTATTTATTTATTTATTATATAGTGTGAGTTAGCATTGAAGTCGTATTGTCGTTGACTTCAGATTATGTTAGCTTCACTATTACAGGTTTACACATTCGTCTAGGAGATTGTACTGTCCTATTATTCCACATTCTTCTACCAAATATATAGTGGTTAAAGGGCGTAATACCGGCTCCTACTGATGAGTCGCCAGTAAGCACGAAACGAATGGGCATGAGATTATACTTTCCGTTCATGCTGCCTTTGGTTTATCCTTCTGGTCACAACTGAATTAATTTGTTACTAGGTTCGCAACACCTAATACATACTTGCATATATATTAGTTCTCCGCAACAAACAGTATTTAACTACTGTAATTGTCTCCGTAGCCTGGCGTACAGGTTGTGTAATTGGCTTTCTCGGAGTGTTTCATTTGCGCATGAAAGAGTGGACGGATAGATCTGGTCAGCTCGTAATTTTTGCTCCTGATTAATGATTTCTAACGCTTTGCTGACAATGAAGTTAACTAAACTGAGCGAATATATCCAGGCGCTGGCAGCTATGGCTGATCAATTGCATAGTCTCAGAAGCATAAATGCAGACTGATAACATACTCTTTTTGATGAATTTGAACTTTGTGTTTAGCGAAATATATGAGTGACTCCACAGTTGTATGCGTAAATTGCCAGAAACAACTGCAAATAGGTCGATACGTCTAGGAACTTCAGCTGATTTTGATCCGTCCGGTATTACCAAGGACTGTTGGAGCAGAAATCCGCTGTCAACTGGAAATAAAGCCCCGTTAAAACATCTTAGATTTTAAAAATTATAATGAATAACGACGATCGTTGTCGAGGTATATAACTTTATATCATACCGACTGGACAATTTTTCAGTAGTTAATTTCTCTCGGGGTTGTTTTCGTTAAACGCAAACCGAACAGCAGTGCTAACATATTCTAGGTCAGCAAACTGGCAAAAACCACCACCGAACTCCTTTTTAAGTGCTTTTAAATGGCCCCAGCAAAGACTACATTGATGAAATAAGAGAAAAAGTAGTGGACAATAACCCATCCATAGCTCTCGCCAAAGCCAATCACAAAAAGTTTCTAAAGACTCCCACTAATGTTAAAACACGCTGATCAGTCACCATAGCAAACTTTAATATGCTGAACAATTATATCGTGACGTCATTATTAAGCATATGCCACCATAACACCATACACAACACCAAGTTGAAGTCAACTAAGTAGTTTAGATGAGAATCGATAGTGGAAATGTTAATGCCGGTGGAACAACTCGCGAATGAGGCGGAATATATGAATTTGTATTTCGCGTGCTGCTTCCTGTAATAATCATATCTGAATATTTCTGCTTCGTCTTTTTCTTTCTGAGTCTTTCTTATGATAATAACAGTAACCACTTTCGATGTGGCACAGAGCAATTTGACACTACGATTTCTGGCTGTAGTGCTAAGATCACCTTTTCTTGTGAATGGGCAATATAACGGCAATGTTCCACGTACATCTAAAGAATATCGCCCGCCAAATCGCGGCCATAAACTCATGCAAATACTTCTGAATCAATATTCCTTCCAGAATAAATAATTCCCAATGGGGCCATCGATTTTAGCAGCTTTACGGAACTAATTTCTAACAAATAGAATCCGTGCATACAATTTGAAAAGCTTGTTTCGTTTCCATGCTGTTTCCAATTCATCAGATGCATGAAACCATTGTTGATGCTTATCAGCTAGGTGGCTGGAAACAGGGTTCTTGCGATGTGTACGATCTTCTCTTATTTTCGCGGCTGTTGACGCATTCTTAGGTGGTTGTATGTTATTAGAGGCAGTTTGTAAATGTTTAGATTCTGCGATTAGTCGAGGCTTGCCCACGATTTTTATTAGTAGTGTTAAAGATGCTGTTCGGAACGTCGTCTGTTGTAGTTGGCTGTAGGTGGTGCAACAGAGGCATAACCGCTCCTAAATTATTTCTGCAAATTTTATTCAATTTGAGTTACTGGTAAAGAATACGATCTTTTGAATTGAGTGGAATACTAATCAGATTTAAATGCATCGTCGACTGAACAGAAATAGCGGCTGAACTAGTACAACAGTCGTGGTATTCTCTCGCGTTTTGGACATACTACCCGAATGTGGTTTATACTATGGCGGTGAAACGCTTTTGTCCCTTCTGCGTGCATTATGTAGCTACGTCTTGCGGCAAGATGTCGTTAGCTGTGCCAAAAAGAGAAGTAAACCACAATCAAATTGAGGCTATGAGAAAGTTTAGAGTGATTTATGCCATTTTCTCAGCTAATTTCTGTTAAAAGCCATCGTCCTGTAGCTTTGTTTCTTGTGCAATCTTGACCCAGCATGGTGTTGAAATCATCGCCGCCATGGTAGAATGATTCAATGATAACTTTCAATTCACGGAAATCATGTTAAGAAATACTAGGGAGTTAAATTATCTAAAAAAATTTTCTTTTTTCTAAGGTATGCTCTTTATAATAGAATATTTACTCAAATAAATTATGGAACTCCCTCAGACTTTGTAACCTAAAGCTTACACAACATATTTGATTGTATTTATTATTTACTTTATGAGCATTGCGCCTTAGTTTCTGGAAATGCTTAACCACTTTTACAGAATGCCTTACTCTTTTTCTCATTTTTTTCACTTTTTATTTGTCTTGTAATTTGATTAATCGTGTTTATAGACATTTTTGACACCTGGCTTCATTATTTCTTCTGGGCGTCCTCTGTGGATACTTGTTTATTGATAGATATTATTATTATATTTGTTTTTATATTTATTTTCGAACTTTATGTTTAACTATTTAATACGAAGACCTCGAGGAAGGCCATATAATTGACTAAGACGTAAATCTCGACCGAATCCATCACTTATCAGTAACGCCAATTTTAAGTCCATTTTTCGTACTATGGCGTCTTTGTCCAAAAATGACCAATAATTGCAGTCGTGGACAGATTAAACTTGAACTAAACCACCCTGGGAAAAGTAGATCCTTTAATAATTCACGGATAATATTTTATTTGCATTGATTATTCCAGTTCTCAGCAAATACCAAAAATTCTAAACTGAAACTCACACGACTCTTTGTTTTTGCTCTAGTTGAAAGGAAGTGCACAATCAGACTGTTGTTAGATCGAAATGTTTACAGATAGGCCACACATTTACTTAAATTTGACAAACTCATAAAATTCAAGAGTATTCTTTATCTATTTTGTAAATACTGCATAGGTTAACTTACTCACAAGCTAGTGCATATTCTGAAAATTGTTTGGCAAAATTTCATTTTATGATAATGTTTTCTTTTTTATCATTCATTGCATTTATACAAAACTGTATTGAAAAATATGAATTCGCACACACACACAAACACCAAATCAACCATAATAGCAGGTATTCAAGCCGATATTCAGATCAGAGAGAGACTAACGACCCTAACATGTCCGAGAATGAGACAAGTGTTGACAAAGTCACTGATGAATCAAAATCTTTGGGTAATCATACTACTGATGAAAAAGCATCGGTTGTTCAGAAAGATCCACGAAACTGGCCAAAACGCGGCACGTACGATAGGTTAGTTTGATAATCTAATGTTGGACAATCTGTGCTTTTAAATGCTGAATCAGGAAGACATTTGGTACATAACCGTGACTAATCTTATGTGGCTAAGAGTTTCACGTGACTTAATGAACCATCTATTATCTGGTTCCTTTTAAAATTTTACTCAGAATAACTGCGAATAGAAGTAATAAGCAGGAGCTTATTGGGAATGCCTCGTTCATGTTGGATAATCATGGTCATTGGCCAAGACGCCTACTCATTTATGCAAAGGTCATATGTGTGTTGGATACGCTGAAAACCCATCGAAAAAGATCTTTAGCTTTCAAACGTTACAATAGAAAATTATAAAAAACATTGCATACTTGTTCTATTCGGAATGTGATCCTCTAACAGAAAAATAGCTCTTTTATAATCCTTAAACAACAGCGATAATTATTTATGCCAGGTGCATATAGCTACAAAAATTTCGGGTGGACTGTGCTGACTCACACCGACAGGTAGTATGGATCTAGCTCTTACATTGTGGATCCAGAGATCTTAGCTCATGCGAGGCTTTGTGCACTGCACTGTTGTCACTGCATGTTTAATTGTTAGTGACGGCGTTGCTGGCAGTTTTCGTCTGATGAAGGAATCTGGCTACTGGATACAAAAAAGAAGTGTTCCATACAGATGGCGGTCGTCAACTTTCATTGGATGACCATCGGAGAGACGGAATTCTCAATCTAAACCAATCAGTCCCAGTAGGTATGAACCGGCTAGTATTCTTCTACATTCATAATATAACTATGTAGACGAAAACCAAAGTTATCACATCGTTATTCACTATAAGTTAGGCTGGCATGTTGCTTCAATTGATTTATTTATTTTCTTATTTGTGCTAAAACTTCAAAAAATTTTGCATACTATCATCCGTAATTTTTCATAGCATCTGTGAAGCGACAGCTTATCATTGGTGTTTCCAAAAGTTGTAGTGGAGAAGACTTTACATGCACTGGCAGTTAATGCGAGAGAACTAGGAATCAGAGCCGAATTTTTAACTTTTCCATGCCTTTAATATAAATAGCAAATTTATCTCCGGTAGTGAGTTTGCTTTCGCGTTCTAATGATATGTACTAATGGTATCTTGACAACTTGACCATTATCAAATGAATTGGTATGCAAGAATCTGACCAGGAGTTTCTTATTACAGCATGAGTTTATGCTGAAGTCTATAAACATTGTAGTTTGTCTCAAGGTCTATTTTCTGGCTAGTTACACATGTGAATATTTTCTACGTTCAGCTGATAGTTGTCTGTAATTTGGTAGGTATAATTTTGTTCTTTTTTAAAAAATGCCAAAACTTACGCGTTAATAAAGGGATGCTAGTACTCTACTATTCACTTCTGGATGTATAATCAAGAAGTGGTCGTTATTTGTCTCTTCCTACTGCTTGAAGGTTAAATTATCGATTTGCACATTATTTCACAAATAAAATGTCCACAAACGCATTTTCCTGACAGATGCACTATATTATCTAATTTACTTCTACTATTGTTTATTTATGGATTTTTTATTCAACCAGGTGGTTCTACCGCTTTCTGTGATATATCAACACTTAAGTGCAATAGTCTTCCAAGTCTTGGTTTTGCAAAAGTTATTCTGATTATTGTGAAGTTTTTGATTTTTTAGTTGATAAAGTTTAGTCTTCAGTTAATTGTATGCACGATTTATATATATATATATATATATATATATATATATATATATATATATATATATATATAGTGATATTCACTTATTGCAACTGTAGTGTTGCTTAGCATATGGCTAGTAGCTGGAAAATTCTGATACCCACCTCCAGCTGCGCGTTAAATAATTATAAATCATGGCCAATTGTTTATAAAAAACGCTCTTAAACACAAAAACAAACTTTTTATTCTCTTCCACCTCGCACCACAATAGCAATACTGTTTTGAATGACTGTCTTTTGTTGCAAATATCATAATGCAGGTTGAAAATTAACCAAACACCCTATATGTATAGCACATCCGATATTTCAAGTCGAATACAAGATATGCGAAGCTAATATAGATAAAGATATGCGCATCTGATACCTTATTATATGCATTGCGGTTATATTGTCCTTAATCCGTTTGCCGTCGAGCTCTGATCATGGCTATAGAAGATTGAAACATAGCAGTACGTGACGTTGACGGTAGCTTTTCTATGTTATGCGATTTGTTAGATACAATTGGATTGGTGTTTATCTAAAACTAGCAAACTTGATTAAAAAAAGTGTTTTCGCCGTCCGCGCAATCAATATATATGGTGAAAGCTGCAGAAAGTTAATGTTCGTGATAGCACAGTAATTGTGCATCCGTCATTTTTAGTCACGTAAATTGTATACGAGACTACTAGAGGTGAGAGCCACATATCTACTTTTGCTTTCAATATACATAAAGTGTGGGGTTATCGTCGCTAGTCCTTTTGCCGTTGTGCTCTGATGATGTCCATGAAAAGTGAAAACGCGCCAGTATATCTGACTGACGGTAGTTTTGCTAGGGTGTGCGACTGCTCAGATACAATGTGATAGTTTTTTTTACTTCAAGCTCGCAAACTTTATTCAAATTATTACTACTACGTAAAGATTGTTTAATTGCATAATTGGTATACGTTTAGCGATAGTTGAAAAAAATTAATGTTTGTGACTTGATAGAAAATGAGCAACCGTTTGTTATAGCCAGATACAATACAAGCGAGACTGCTAATTCTGTTATGCGAATTGGTAAATACAATGGGATTAGTGCTTATCTAAAGCTCGCAAACTTGGCTCAAAGAATCGTTATCACCACCCACGCAATCAATGTTTGTTCAATTGTATAAGATATAAATGTCACGAAAGCTGCAAATACTTCATGTTTTAGACTGCATAGAAATTTTGCAGCCTATGTTTCCAGCGACAAACAATGTATGCGAAACTGCTGTGCGTGATAGGCGCATACTTAATTCTACTGTCTTTCTATATGCAGTCCTTGTTCGTCAGTTTGCTGTCGTGCTCTGATGATGACTATTAGCGGTTGAAACGCGACAGTTCGTATCACTGACGGTAGCTTTTCTACGTTATGTGACTTGCTAGATACAATGGGATTGGTGTCTATCTAAAGCTAGCAAACTGTATTCAAATAATTGTTATCACAACCTATGCAGTCAACGATTGATAAATTGTAAAACATATAAATGTTACGAACGCTGCAGAAAACTTCAGGTTGGTGACTGAATATAAATTGTGCAGTCCACATTTCCATTCAAACACAATGTATGCGAGACTACTAGAGGTGATGACCGTATATTGGATTTTGCTTTTCTATTATACGCAGTCAGTTTAACGTCGTGCTCTGATGACCATTAAAGGTTGAAACGTGGCATTATGTGTCGATGATGGTATGTTTTATATGGTGTTCGACTGATTAGCTACAATAATAATTATGTTAAATGGAAAACAGTCAATCTTGATTTAAAGATGCATCAAATTTAGTTTTATTATGATTTATTACGCAGTTGTGAAATATAACGGTCTGGATATCGTTGAGTCCAAATCCGAATTCACGGCGACCATTACAATAGTTTTCGGCTGATATTTTTGCCCCACCATTTGTTGATCATCGTTCAAATTGAATTTACCGTTCTCACCAAGCTTGGACAATGATAAATGGCATATATTGTAATTTCGTACATCCCTGTGTATTTACAAAGATAATTCATCAGGCACTTTATTCTCTAAAATGTATAAGCTTGCACAAATTTTGTTAGTCGAATTCAAAAAGTGAGCTGATCATTGCAATGGAATATCATCATATGACTCGATCCATTAAATTTGTTTTCGGCAAGGCCAGAGTGCATGGATTTGCTGGAGTAAAAGGTGATCAGAAATAGTTGTACATCTCAATATGTTTGTGAAATCCATTGTGTTTGTACCGTGTACATTTTCGGTACCATAATGTTAGTTTCAGATACTGACATAATAATCATAGTTTTGGTACCCTTTACAGACTTGGAATATATATTAAATATAGTGAGTTGGCTTTGGAGTCGCATTGTCGAAGACTGCTAGTGTAGGATAAAAATTGTCTACCGTCTAACATTCCTCACCCAAATATATAGTAGGTAAAGGGCGTAATACCGGCTCCTACTGATGAGTCGCCAGTAAGCACGAAACGAATGTGCACGAGATTATACTTTCCGTTCATGCTGGCTTTTTTTTAACCTTCTGGTCATATTCGAACTAGTTTGTTATTAGGTGCGCAACAATTAAGACACAATTGCATATATTGTTTCTCCACCATAAGCGGTATCTATCTGGTTTGTGACATTGGTTTTCTTGAAGTTTTTTCTAGCAATTGCAAATTATATCTAAACTAACAAAACTCTCACAGGCAGTTTTATTTTTAACGGAATAGCGTTTATTCATTAAATTATTTTTTGAAAACATGTATGATCTTCTTAATTTTGTCGTAAAGTAAATTTTGCATATATGAATTTTTAGCATTCAATGTTAACCTTAGTGAATTTCCAGATTTATGCACTAAAACCTAACAGGTTGTAATGCATATTAGTACGCGATGCAATCCTATCTCTTAAACGCCGCAAAGCCGCAGGCCCCGGTGATTTGCTTCCAGGATTGTTTAAGGATGGTGGCGATATAATTTCAGGAGTGTTGATAAAACTTTTTCATACTACATTGAATGAGGAAATCGTACCACGTGATTGGAATAAGTCGACCGTCATCTCCATCTTCAAAAAAGGCAATCGTAATTCGTGCGATAACCATCGTGGTATAAGTTTGACTCCGGTCGTATCTAGATTATTTGCTTCGATTATCCTACGTCGTCTTAGCGCTTCACGTGAATCACAAACAAGAGAAGAACAGGCCGGATTCCGCACAGGACGAGGTTGTATAGATAATATTTTTACGTTAAGGCAAGTTCTCAAACAGAGACATTTATATCACCGTACCACAATAGCCGTCTTTCTAGACTTCAAGGATGCAATGTTATTCCATATTTTGTCGAAAAGCGGTGTGCTCAAAAATGTTTTTATATTATACGAGCTCTTTACACAAATATTTCTGGTAGCGTTAAGGTCTACAACGAATTAACGCATAACTTTACAACCAGCAGTAGTGTTCGTCAAGGTTATCCACTTTCCTCATTTTTGTTTAATTTTGTAATCCATGCTATTATGAACAACACTCCCACACATTCAGGATGCTGGAGTTTAAGTTCTCCCAGGCGATAAACTAGTCGATCTTGAGTATGCGGACGATATCGTACTATTTAACAATGATTGATTGCGCGGGTGGTGGTAACAATTCTTTAAATCAAGTTTGCGAGCTTGAAGTAAACACCAATCCCATTGTATTTAACCAGTCGTCGAACAACATAACAAAACTACGGCCAGCCACAACGCACTGACGCGTTTCGACCTTCCATGATCATCATCAGAGTACGACGGCAAACTGACTATCGAGGATCAAACCGCATTGAATATATATGGAAATCAAATTTAGATATGCGGCTCTCACCTCTAGCAGTCTCGCATACATTGAACTTGACTGGAAATGTCGGCTGCACAATTTCTATGCAGTCACGATCATTAACTGTTTGCAGCTTTCGCCACATATACATATATAGGCAATACAATTTAAACAATAATTGATTTCGCGGGTGGTGGTAACAATTCTTTAAATCAAGTTTGCGAGCTTGAAGTAAACACCAATCCCATTGTATTTAACCAGTCGTCGAACAACATAACAAAACTACCGCCAGCCGCAACGCACTGACGCGTTTCGACCTTCCATGATCATCATCAGAGTACGACGGTAAACTGACTATCGAGGATCAAACCGCATTGAATATATATGGAAACCAAATTTAGATATGCGGCTCTCACCTGTAGCAGTCTCGCATACATTGAACTTGAATGGAAATTTCGGCTGCAAAATTTCTATGTAGTCACGAACATTAACTGTTTGCAGCTTTCGCTACATATACATACATAAGGGTGGTGGTAACAATTCTTTAAATCAAGTTTGCGAGCTTGAAGTAAACACCAATCCCATTGTATTTAACCAGTCGTCGAACAACATAACAAAACTACGGCCAGCCACAACGCACTGACGCGTTTCGACCTTCCATGATCATCATCAGAGTACGACGGCAAACTGACTATCGAGGATCAAACCGCATTGAATATATATGGAAATCAAATTTAGATATGCGGCTCTCACCTCTAGCAGTCTCGCATACATTGAACTTGACTGGAAATGTCGGCTGCACAATTTCTATGCAGTCACGATCATTAACTGTTTGCAGCTTTCGCCACATATACATATATAGGCAATACAATTTAAACAATAATTGATTTCGCGGGTGGTGGTAACAATTCTTTAAATCAAGTTTGCGAGCTTGAAGTAAACACCAATCCCATTGTATTTAACCAGTCGTCGAACAACATAACAAAACTACCGCCAGCCGCAACGCACTGACGCGTTTCGACCTTCCATGATCATCATCAGAGTACGACGGTAAACTGACTATCGAGGATCAAACCGCATTGAATATATATGGAAACCAAATTTAGATATGCGGTTTCGTAGCAGTCTCGCATACATTGAACTTGACTGGAAATTTCGGCTGCACAATTTCTATGTAGTCACGAACATCAACTGTTTGCAGCTTTCGCCACATATACATCTATAGGCAATACAATTTAAACAATAATTGATTGCGCGGGTGGTGGTAACAATTTTTTAAATCAAGTTTGCGAGCTTGAAGCAAACACCAATCCCATTGTATTTAACCAGTCGTCGAACAACATAACAAAACTACGGCCAGCCACAACGCACTGACGCGTTTCGACCTTCCATGATCATCATCAGAGTACGACGGCAAACTGACTATCGAGGATCAAACCGCATTGAATATATATGGAAATCAAATTTAGATATGCGGCTCTCACCTCTAGCAGTTTCGCATACATTGAACTTGACTGGAAATGTCGGCTGCACAATTTCTATGCGGTCACGATCATTAACTGTTTGCAGCTTTCGCTACATATACATATATAAGGGTGGTGGTAACAATTCTTTAAATCAAGTTTGCGAGCTTGAAGTAAACACCAATCCCATTGTATTTAACCAGTCGTCGAACAACATAACAAAACTACCGCCAGCCGCAACGCACTGACGCGTTTCGACCTTCCATGATCATCATCAGAGTACGACGGCAAACTGACTATCGAGGATCAAACCGCATTGAATATATATGGAAATCAAATTTAGATATGCGGCTCTCACCTCTAGCAGTCTCGCATACATTGAACTTGACTGGAAATGTCGGCTGCACAATTTCTATGCAGTCACGAACATTAACTGTTTGCAGCTTTCGCCACATATACATATAAAGGCAATACAATTTAACAATAATTGATTGCGCGGGTGGTGGTAACAATTCTTTAAATCAAGTTTGCGAGCTTGAAGTAAATACCAATCCCATTTTATTTAACCAGTCGTCGAACAACTTAACAAAACTACCGCCAGCCGCAACGCACTGTCGCGTTTCGACCTTCCATGATCATCATCAGAGTACGACTGAAAACTGACTATCGAGGATCAAACCGCATTGAATATATATGGAAATCCAATTTAGATTTGCGGCTCTCACCTCTAGCAATCATTCGTAGACGTATTTTTGGATCTGACAAAAAGAGGTCATCGTTAGATAAACAAATAAGGCTCCATCAAATTCGTTGGCTCGGTCACGTTTTGCGTATGCCCTCATTTCGATTGCCCAGTAGAGCTCTGTACTCTCATCCAGCACCAAATTGGTGTAAGAAACAAGTTGGGCAGATTTTGACATTGCAGAAACAATTGAAGTCACTTACATCCAAATTGGGTAGTATAGGACCCACTCGTCTGCCAGGATGAGATCCTCGTGCGCATCATAGTTCTTGGTTAGAAATCCTGAGCGATATGGCATCGAATCGAGCTAAGTGGCGATCTTGTTGCAGATGTCTAGTAGAATCATTTTCGTAACTTTCTTTTCTTAGTAGGGCAAAGTTAGCTGCGAGGTTTGATTTGTTTATGACGTGATACGGTGAAATCCGCAAGGAAGCTGTATTGCTGATGTCGCCTTGTCCGAATGCTAACTTGGCCATAATGATGTTGTGGAGAGGTTTAGTTTGCCTCATTTCTGTGAGTTATCCTGATAAATTTACTCATAGTAGCAAGGTATTCCTTTTCTCTCTCTCTCTCTCTCCTAAATATCACTAATAATTTGTCTAGATTCACGTATATACTTTTTTCACTCCTTATGGTTATATGGTAGTAAAACATTAGTCACTTTTGACTTTTGTATGACTGGACATGATGATGATGATGATGTATATTGAGTTGTATTAGTGCTACTATGCAATGGCTCCAGTTTATTGGTACTTATTGTTTTATTCATTAGTTACTTGACTAATCATGCTTTATTTTTTAATATTTACTTCACTGGTAATGTGAAAAGAAATAATCTTTTACTGCCCACAGATATATTAATACGAATAAAAAATGATTGCAATAGTGGAGTATGAGTTTATAAATGGAGATGTTTTGCTTTTATGATTGATTGATGTGTACATTTATTATTAAGTTTGCTTATTGTATTTCTACCGATTCATTAACACAGGAACTCATACTTGGTCAACTTTTAGAAAAGCCTAGTTGAATATCGAACCTTTGCTCAAGTGTTTAATCCCAGAAATTGATTCAATGTATAATTTGTTTATGATCAAATTCAACTCTTATTATATTATACTAACTTTTCGCCTTGTCGGGAATCGTTTGTGCCTTCTTAAAAAGTATCGTTCCCAATTTCTATGCTAGAGGACTTACCGATAGGAACTGATATGTTATGATCTTGATTAAGTATATTTTGTTGTTCATAGGGAACATGCATTTTAACCAAACTGTACAATACGCTTACTTATAGGTGAATTCTTTTTTGCTCAAAGGGGGGCTATGATTGCATAGATTAGTTTATTCTTTATCATGTTCCAGTGTAGCTGTGTTAATTTTATTATCTCCGACTTTATCGAGGCATTTCTCCGTGGATTTATATTTATCCTGCTGCAACTTGGAATTCATACCAAGTATTTGGCGTCGATAGCTACTCATTGCTTATGAAATATTGATTATATAATTAATGATAAGGTGGTTCAAGTAAGACGAGAAGGATGTATCAAAGTCAGCATGAGCAAAGGGTATTATCTTGTTCACATGCGCTTTTTTTTTGCTTTCTGGCGACTCATCAGTGGCAGCCGACATTGCACTCCAAACTCACTTCATATTTTGTCAACAAGTATAAAATAGTTGAAAAGTGCTATCTCCTTTACGTATGCATTGTAAAACAGCAATTGTTTCAACTTCGCCTACAATCGGTAGCATTGTGACAAAAGAGTCTATTCTATCTTGTACACGTGCAATGCCTTGTAACCTGGTATCGACGGAAATCATCTGTCGCATAAATTTGCGTAAACACAGTTATGTATTATATATGGCGTATCGCTATCAGTTCTTCACAACAAAAAATATATGAATATTGTATGTTTCATTGAATAACGTAATGATGACCAAGAAAAAGTTAACTGATGTCGATCGACGTAATTGTTTAAGGCTTTGCTGGA
The DNA here is from genome assembly GCA_029291075.1 of Eudiplozoon nipponicum. Classification (NCBI taxonomy): domain Eukaryota; kingdom Metazoa; phylum Platyhelminthes; class Monogenea; order Mazocraeidea; family Diplozoidae; genus Eudiplozoon; species Eudiplozoon nipponicum. Next base: position 19,676 of record JAQBSW010000482.1, read on the forward strand.
GTAGTTTGTGGTCAAAATGATTGTTCTCAATTTTCTAAAGTTTAGCCTACCTTTAAAATCATGATTTTCGAACCACATATATGTACGCTACATGTAATATACAGCCAAGAAACTTTGAGGTAACATTGCTATGGACTTTATATGAAGTCTATTCTACTACTGGCTAAATACACATACAGTTAGGAGTCTAAGACTTTCACCTGTCCAAACATCCTGGGGTTTAAACGAACATTGGTTGCGCGGGCGGTGATAAAAATTATTATAATCAAGGTTGCAGTCTTGATATAAGCACCTGACCCATTAATTACTTACATATGTCAGTATAAACTAAGAAATGTATAGTGTAGAAAAAGCAATGCATCCCAGGTTCGAGCTCTGTCTGCGGCAAATTCTGGCCAGTACATGATGAGTTCCCAATAAGGACAAACCCGGTCTACTGGATGAAATGCCTTTTCTACATTATACAATTCTTAGTTTATACTGACACATGTAAGTAATTAATGAATCAGGTGCTTATATCAAGACCGCAACCTTGACTATAATAATCCTGGGGTTTAGCCATAGTGTTGGTTCCTTCCGATGGCTCGCCAGTATGCACGTGTTGGGTTTGGTATGTCTTTCTTGTCCTACTTGAATTAACATGTTAATGGGCATGCAATACCTAGTACATGCATGCCTATGTGTTGGTTCATCTCAACCAATAACGTAAAAATATTATTATTTCGTTGAATGGTGTCGTAATTGCTAAATCGTGTCATTTATTCGTGCCTCACCGTCAGTCTGAGCCATCACTGGATAATTTTCATTTTTTTACGAAATTAGGGCCTCATAAATGGACTGACTCACGATCCAAGATTATTTGAAGTGTGAATTTTATCAGCGAAGAATTTTTTCTCATTTTACATGGCCTTTCAGTCAATTACCTAGTATATATTATGTCCTCGTGCAAAGGCATTAGAGTGCTTGTCAGGAAGCACGAGACAACATCAATCTTATTCTGCTTTATTAAATAGTCCATTATGCGTAAATCTGTCTCATGTTTGAAGGTCTTACGATAGTTGCAAAGAGTAAAATGAATTTCAAATAATAATAATTTTTCAATTTTTCGATACAGGCGATTCAGCCTCACTATTGAAAAGATTGCGATACAATTCGAAATTAGGATTATCTAGGAGCGTGGGTGATAACGGTGACTGGCAATTATGGAACTTTGTTACTAAAAAATTAGACTTTCATTACGTGGAAGACTCAGTACAGTAGTCTGGAAACACCTAGTATACTCATGTCTGCGTGAGAATGATCATATACGAAGGAAAGGAAATGAAAGTAGAAGAAAATGATAACTCGTACCTCTCCAATAGTCAATTTCTATTACTGTAAAAAACCCACTTAATCGATATCTGAATGAAGTAACAAATGAGGATCAACAGAGATAATGTATTATAGGGAACATTTCATTTGAAACAAATTCCTATGTTTGACGTAAAGTCAATTTTTTTGCCAATTGTTTATTTATGTTGGTATATTCGCTAACTATTGGAACAAAGCATCTACAGTTTTCACTTTCTCATGAAATCAATAATGGCGCAGTTATTTCACACTTACATTATCTGACAGGAATATTGGGTGCACAGACTTTATGCAGTCATGTACACAATTTTTTTTACAAATTTACCATTAGTATTTCACGTGAACAATAAAATATTTGTTACTTAATCTAATTAGTTATTGTGTGTGCCACAACAACACATGATCTTCATACATAACGTTTTATGGCAATTTGATTTTAGTCTCATTTTTATGTTGGTAAGTGTGGAAACACATGTCTCCATTAAATATTACTCAAAAGTCAGTCGTAAAATTTGGTATGGATAGGCGAATTTGTGCTAAAGTTAGATCAGCATGGCAAATCTAATTTGGACATACAGTAGCTTACATCTTTTTACGTGAAAATAACTTACCTTTCTTTGACAATTTCCGGTATAAGATCGTCTGGGTCCTATGAGACGGGGCCAAATATTGTGAAATGCGGTGACGACGTGGTTGACTTCGATAATGCCAAGAATAATGAGAAAACGGCATCTGGAAGACGGCTGGCATGTGGTGTATCAGCCGGCACTACATCCTCAACCATGTCGACAGCGGCTAATGCTGGAGGCGGTGCCGTACGCCAAATGGCAAACCAACTTTCAATGTCGGATCGGGTAGGCAATTCTTCTGGTGGCTCTTCTTCGCCAGGAGTTGTAAACATTACCGGATCTGCGCGACCGATACGAAAGATTCTGCTGTCGAGAAAGCAGAACGAAAACTCGAGCAATAGTGCAATGGCTACTGACGGAAGTCAGGATATTGATGATATGCCTTTTGACAGTAAGTCAGTGTGAAAGACGAATTAAAATTGATCCGCCTGTTTTAGCTGAACGCTAAGTTATTTGCAAATGATTTTGACTCTGGAACTCTTGTTCATATTATTGAAATTTTTCTCAACATCTATTTGTTTGTATGTTTGTGTGTGACAACTTATATGCCGAGTTTAGTATGATTTTGACTATAATCTTCTTGATTGAAAGGTCTTAGCGTTATGCTAGTGCAGAGGCGAATTTCTAATTTACTGCATTAAATTTTAATGTTTTTCGCATATTTTTCTAATGCCAATTAAGAGTTAATTTTAGGATTTTTATGAATGAATATGAATCTAATCATTGATAAAATCATATTTGATCGCCTAAACTGGTCATGTTGAATGTGTATCCTAATCTTGCTATCTCTTTAAAAATCATGTATAATGGACTTGAAATAAACCCTAGTCCAAATTTGTAGCCAGTATATGCGAAAGGTGCAAATAATATTATAAATGTAATGGCATAGAACTTATTTCCCGACACTGCATTGAGTTAAAATGCATGTAATACAGCAGTGGAAGCTCTACACTAGCTTAATGATCTTGTGGTTCATTGAAATGTTATCTACGTTAATGTTTCTTTGTATTTTGCGCTTAAACAAATAGGTAGAAACACGTTATGGCATGTGACTAGTGGTAATTTCCCTACGCTTTATGATTGGATACATAAATGGATTGGTGTTTACTTTCTGTTTGCAAACTTAACTGCATGTATATATATTAATCGTTTCTTAAGTGTTATTCGTTGTCTCCGATATGTCCTACTTCAACAAATACTGTTGCCGAATATTCCCGAGGTGCACAGACTATTGCGGCAATAGCTTAGATTTTGACTTTTGATTTTCAGATGACGAGAAGCGTGCGCAACGTTCCCAATCTCGGTCAGGTCGTCAGATATTCAGCGCCTCGGAAAAATTAACGGGAGCTTCGACGCCTAGCAGCTGGTCGCGATCGAATAACTCTAGTTCTGGTTACCAGGTGTGTTTTACGTATGTTTGCACAAATTATATTTTGTATTTCTCTTTCCCAAAGTGATTTTATTACTTGTCTATGTTTGACATTTGCGATAAAAAAATGACAGCCAATTTTATCTTTGTTTTCGTTTGTATAAAAATATCTTTTTCATTCCAGTTCTTCTCTGGTCGTTATAAGCATTAATTGACATTCTAATTCAGGATTGTGTTGTTTAGGAACATTTCGATTTAAAATTTCCAGAGTAAAAATCAGTCAAACTGTTACTGTTTTACATAAATAAATAGATACATACATATGCATGTATGCATGTATCCACCCATACGTATATCAGGAATTAATAATGAAACTTCATTTCCGCATACCTTTTAAAAATGTGCAAAGCTAGTTTTAGGCTGCAAAATATTGTTAGGTCGGTAATTAAATAATTTTCAGTTTTTTTCTTTTACATACATTCGTGCATGCGTGCGTGCATACATGCACAAACGGAGATCTTGATATCCCGCACGGTGGTTTCCAGAAAAGGCCTATGCTAATAAATCAGAATTAGTCTACTGGATCCTGTTTACTGCTACGCTCCCACAAGTTTTCAACTATTCAGGTGTCTCTTTGTTAGTAGGAATACGGTGCGGCGTGCTCAACAGACTGATACTGCCAACAATACTAACCTACCACGAGGTTATTGTTTTAAGCCACCCGCGTTCTATAGACACTTGTCGTTATGCGGACAAACATTTATGCGTTGAGATATATTTGCTAATGCATACGAAAGCATAGTCCTGAATGTTGGGGCCAGAGGTCTCTAAATTACCCTGGGATGTAATGTCAGAATATTTCAGATTTGTCACTGATCCAGTCGACAGCTTCCGAACGCAATTGAAAGTCAACTGCGCGTAGAATAGTGTGCGTTTTGCTCCAGTCTTAAGAAAGTAACATAGTCAGTCGCATTCTTAAGTACTTACAACTTACGGGATATGAATAAAAGTATTTAAAATATCCGTGTGATCATAAGTCCGAGTAATTATCTTTCTTAAGACTGTTAGCTCATACTTAGTTTTGCGAAATTAGAGCATGTAGTTTCGACTCGTTGGCACAGTCTTGAGGGCCTCTTTCATTTTCCTTTGAATTTCTTCTGTAGATTACTTGTCTCACTCGTTTTGCACATGCTTATGTTTTAGTCTGAATGAGTATCTTTAGCTTATTTTGTGATAATGCTGCAATTTGCGTTTTACAGAATATCCTGGGGTTTATTGCGTAAGATAATTTCACATAAACATATTAACGTGATGAGCATTCTGTTTTACCTTCAGGTAACCAATGTTCACGAGTTCCCTATTTTATGTAACACTTGTATTTTTCGTCAATTTTAGAAAAATATTTTTCAATATACAAATGATATGATTTTATTCTATTGCACGTTCGTTAATTATAAATAATTTCAATCTGTTTCGCAATTGCTTTGCAAAGGAGTAGTAAACTTTTGTTATGATTTCTCGAACAGCTAAGAATTTATTTTTCTGTGAACATTCCTATCGATTGTCTTTAGCAGTATTATTGAAAATTACAGCTGTATTTACTTCTAATCTCCTTCACAGTTTCTTTGCCTATTGCTGCAATATCGGTTTGTTCATGAATTAAGTTATTGCCGTAATAAACAATAGAATATGTTGAGACCTAGTTTTCTCGCAAGGTGGAATCCAGTGGATCCAATGAAAATAAGGCATTATTATCCGAGCCTCTCTACTAAATCCTGTTTCTGCTAGATCCACAAATATTTTCGCCTGTTCAATCGTCTCTTGATTAGTAAGAGTTCAATGCGCTGTAATTAAGGATTTAGATTGCGAATAATAGTATCAAGCCAAGAGGTGATTTTCTAATTCCTTCTGCGGATCCAGTCTACAGAATTTGCTGCTATGGTCTGACGAGCATAATAGAAGGTTATCCTTCTAAAACTGTCCTAACAAGAGCATTCGCTATTCTATAACAAGGTTCAATGATAATGGATCGTCGAAGAACTGACGTTTAGGACAAGTTGGCTAATATGAATATTGACGATTAGCTGTCAGTGATGTTCGACTTAAAAACCTTGAATTTGGTGCTCAGTAAAATAGACGGGCGATTCCGAAGTGGTATGTGCAATTTTCCAAAAGAAGCAGCCTGAAAGCTGATAGGCTTGGAAATATTGACAGCAGCGGTCCGATCTTGCATCAACAGGAATCCTAAGCAAACGACATCCTTGACGACTGGAAGTAGAGCACCATTAACATAATCTTCTGCTTCAAATCACAATTGGCCATAACGACCGTTTTTATGCGTTTAGATTAATCCGTAATGAATAGACACTTCTCGAGCACTGCAAGTGTCTCCGAAGCTCATTTTTCTTCCACCAGAACGGCATTATTTGCGTATTCTATTCAATAAGTCGGTCACTAACACTGATTACAATTCCTAGAAGAGCTGCGGTAACCTCAGGAAAAACTGCATCGATAATATAACCCAAATAAACGGAAGGAAATACACGTCCTTGTCTAACACTAGAGCCCATCATTAAAGGTTCAGCTAGGACATTACAGTGTCGCATATATGCCGATTGGTCATTAGAATAGTGGTTCACTGATACATGTCGTGCATCTCAATATTGTGACCGAGTACATGAACTTGGTCAACATTTCCTATTCCCATTAGAAACCCTACCTGACTTGTCCTAGTTGGTTTCTATCGTTCTTCGCGAATCCATCTGAGGACAATAGCTGTGCCTACTTTTGGCGCATCGCAGGACAGACTGATACGGCCGTGGTTATTAGGAGTGCTACTGAATGGACAACACAATGACACACTTCCACTCGTTTTGGGACTGATTCCTCCTTTCAGATTGTAATAATTAGCTTTTGTAGATCGTGTTTGAATCATTATTCCATCGAAATTGACAGCTTAACATGTAAGAACATTGACTTCGACGGCTTTACTGTCTTTAATGAGACCACAATTTTCTGTCACTTCATCAAAAGTAGCAGATTTTATGTCTATTAAATAGCAGTTTCAAGGGATGACTTTATCGCTAACCACGCCTTCTGAAATATTTGGCGAATTGAAGAGTTTTATCGCATCAGAAACAGATGGTACTCGTACTCCCTTGGCAGAATGACCACTGATAATACATTAGATTAGTTGTTTTTCATGTTTGTTCATGAGCTATAAAATAATACCGGTTAGCTTATTCCTATAAGGGATGGATGATTCGGATTCTTTGTCATACTTCTGTCAATTGGCCTGTCAATCAAGGCTGATGTGCACCGCTAGCATGTTGGTTTAATTTTAGAGATGGTCTGCTGACAAAGTACCACGAAAAAGATCTGCCCAGAAGAACCGGTGTTTATAAAGAGTGCGAAGAATCAACTTTATATTATTGAACCATTACACTACAATTGCTTCAAAGGGCTTGGTAGTCGTTCTGTGTCCTTCTTGCTGGATATACTCTGTTGTCGATAATCTCACTGTTTGAGCCAGTTCTTTTTGAACGAGTTTTTCAGCAGTAATATGTTGCATTTCTTGACAATTTTTTACTCAACACGCACCGCTTTCCTTGTAATTGCAGATTAGGCTGAAGTAAAATTGATTTTGTCCTGGAAATATTTATGTTTGTTCTTTTCGATGAGATGCCGTTTTACCATTGTGCTAAACGGTAGTACTCAGTTTAACTGGCTCAAGATGACCATATTTGTTTTTTTATTTCGTACGTTTTAGGTGACCTCACGATCTCAGCTTCAGACCTGTTTGGATTGTTATTTATTTTTAGATCGAATGTAATTATTTTTTTATTTTTTTCTGGAAAATATTCATCGGATTCTTTTAAGTAGACTAAATAATATTGGTTTGCTCCTGTTTATTGTATGTATTGCTACATGTCTTTGATTTTCTCTTTTGAGTCATACATCAAGGAAACCCCGTGTGCATTTTACTCTTTTTAAATTTTTAGAAATTATCTTCTTTCTTATTGGCCTACAATTGATAATATGCTTCTTTTTCACTTTTCAATAATATTTTGTATAATTTTATTGCTTTTAGGACGCTGATGGAAAGGGGACATTTAGGCGATCGGCAAATGTAACCAGTTCCAGCCCTGGTACTGGATCATCGCCTAATTCCGTAACCACCGCAAGCACGAGGACAAAATCTGGTCTTGGTAGTGTTCGTGGTGGTGGGGATACTTCGAATACGCCAGCCGGCTCCTATCAACACCATCAGCAACAACCGCCTCCACCTCTTCCGCAGCGATTAAGGCATCGTGGCAACAGTGATCAACGAAGAAGTGACCCGAATGAGGTTGGTTATGCCTACTGATTTGTCATTTCAATTACTCTGACGACTCAAGTTGATTGGCGTCTTCGTACTATTGTAAATTTAAAAGCACCTCATTTCAGTTTTTTCGTGCTTAGGAGAATAATAATTGTTAATTTAAAAAAACTGAATTCATACAGCTATAGATATCAAGCTAGAAAGAAAACGGTGCATTACGGTAGTCAGGTTGGTAATCGTTTGTTAAGTACATTTCATTGATTTTGGTTTATATTAGTTTCTCAGAGCATCAGTTCTGTGCCTGTCCGATGCATTTTTCCTTGAATAATAGGCATCTGTAGGTTTTATCTCGATTGGTGCCACTGATATCACGCTGTTGAAAGTGTAGTATATAAGCATTACATTGCAGTTGCCAACTTTGAGGTCGAAAACACTTCAATGTCCCTATTTAATGCTGATATGAATACAAGAGAAAGTCCACGCAAAAGTGCAAGAATCAAGATATAGCAAAATCAGGAGAATGATGGAAGCAGCAGTCAGGCTTCTGGAATGCATAATAAATAATAATCATTTCTAAATTTGTTTTACTATAGCAAACCATTATGAATAATTGATTAAAAATAAAACGTAATGCTTAGTCAAGTGGTTTTTGCGGTAGTTTGAAAAGATCGATGAGGATTTTGTTGGCTTAATTGAACATTGTAACTGCACAGTTTTAGGCTATTAAGTCAAGGATGAATAAATCAATACATGTTAATAAACGACCCAGCTAACATTGGTGAACAGAACAATGGCGACCGAGCCCAGGTTAATTCATACTAACCTCTGTTCGTGTTAATACCATAATCTACTAGTTATTTCTAGCCTTCATCAGAATTTAAAGCTGTGCTTACACCCCTAGTTGTGGAATGGCCACAGTAATAGTTCGCAAAGTATGAAGCCTATGTTCGAGCGCAAGATTTCTTGTCTCAAACACCAATTTTAAGCGTGGCTGTCTGGGAATTGCCAGTAGATCTGAGGTATGCAGAATTTAATCGATGAGAATTGGATTACTTCCGTGATAGGCCTCAGGAGGTGTTTTTGAAACCATACAGGATGAGCTGCACCTGAATATCGTGAAACGCATTAAGTGGTGGTTATATTATTTGAGTCTGCCCGGTTAAATTTTTATAGCACTTCAACGGACATCCTGCGCTTATGCAATTGAATATTGGAGCCGATTTTTCTGTATTACCCATGGCTTTGCCGTTAAACAAGATAACCTACAAGAACAAATTTTTGTCAGGCTTCTGACGCGATGTTAGTGGCCGGGGCCGAATAAAGGCGTAGAATGTCGGTTGCATTTTAATTCTGAAAAAGTGCAGATAGGTCGGCAAGTGCGGATCCTGGTCCATGCAGTTTCAACAGATGGATGTGTGCCTGTAAAGGATTGTCTGGTGCCCATCACTAGAAGATAATTGCGAGGTTCATTTTTTTATAAACTTCTATAGACCGCATCTCCTGAGGATGACGGTTACTCAACAACCTTTGTTCAAGTTTGGTGGTATTGAGTCACTGTTTCGATGAACAGAGTCCATGTAGCGTTTATCCTATGTAAACAGAAATTAGTAGATGCTAGTATCTGTACTTTGCCATGTCAATTGTGACTTTGGAACAAGAGCAGTATTGAAAGACGACGGACGTCCAGCATAATATGTAAAACGAAGCCAATCTATATCGTAACCGAAAGAGAACTACTAGCCGTACAATATGTGGTCATTGATGGAGATATAGATCTATTTAGCGATCAAAAAGCACGTATGCATTGACGATCAATAGGTATTGATAGGTTACGAGTATATCGATTTATTTTAGGACTCGATTAATATGGTTTTTATGATTTACCATCGAGTAAGTATCGAGAATTAAACGAACATTGGTTGCGCGGGTGGTGATAACAATTATTATAATCAAGGTTGCGGTCTTGATATAAACACCTGACCCATTAATTACTTACATATGTCAGTATAAACTAAGAATTGTATAGTGTAGAAAAGGCAATTCATCAGTTCATTAACTTCGTCCGGACAGGGACTGGGCATGCTTCGAACTAACCACTCATCGACTACCACCAGTACTCATTAACTAATTGTTAACATCTAGAGCATACACACCATTACATGGGGAAGTGGTATTGTGTTGTGTGCGCCACTTCCCCATGTAATGTGGTGTCTGTTCAGTGGACAGATTGGCATTAGTTGTTTTCAATAGTTGATTGACTCGCTAAAGATTGACAACAAGTACACGTGTATAACTGAAAATGAGTGCAGTGTAGTGCGGCACGTAGCTTTACCGATAGATGCCAGTTCCAACCAACCGCCTGGCCATTCCACGGACGTTCAATCACTCTGATGGTGCCTTTTCTACACTATACAATTCTTAGTTTATACTGACATATGTAAGTAATTAATGGGTCAGGTGTTTATATCAAGACCGCAACCTTGATTATAATAAAAGTATCGAGAATGTTGCAGCCGATGCACTCAGCAGAATTTCTGTTGTTCGTGTATCGCCACTTGTCGAGGTCTCGGAATAACCGCCTTAATGCCATATGCCAAGAAATAGTCGGCCAGCCGAAAAACGACAATCAGTGTTCGCATCATATAAAGCGTTGCCCTGTAACATGGGATACCAGTTAAAAAAGTAGAATAAACCGGTGTAGTGTTTTATACGAAAGGAATTGATGGCCATGTGGTATTAAATGCTGGGGCAACCCGGTGATAGATGTCTCATCAATACACTGCAGTCCGATATGTTTGAAGAGATTTGTAGCTATTGTCAGCAGTGCACTAAATATCAACATTGTAAACCTAAGAAAGAGAACAAGTCATCTCGATTGCCTTCAGTGCTATTGAACGAAAATAATTGTTGTATATCAACTTTATGGGCCAGATTCATGTTGCGCGTGTAGGGTAGCCAATTTTTTTCCATGGGTTGAGTGTGTATCATTGAAACACATCACGGAAGAGTATAAAGTGCTTAGAAAAGAGCTGAATCGGTCGATTTGATTGAAAATAAGCTATTGTTACTGACCATAGTGCACAATTCGAATCGACGGAATTTATTCACTGGTGTAGAAACATTGAAATGAAGCATTCTATGGCTGCAACTTACCACCCTCAGAGTAACGCGACGGCAGAGCACGCACACCCGACAATGAAAGTAGTATTGCGATAATGTTGCTACGACGCCCTGGGGTCCTAGCGTGTCAAACAACGTTTGATGGAGCAGGTCATACGAATTTCCATATAAACAGCTACAGGATTTGCTCTGGCACCATGGTCCATGGAGGGAAAATACGACTGCCAGGCGAACTCGTAACCCAAGGGTCCTGTGACTTCTGCTCCATGGCATTTCTTTAAGAGCACCTACAACAGCTAATTAAAGTCAAACATAAGAAGCTCATCTAAACAGCTTCTGTTGCACTTATCTTCCTACGCTATCTGATGATCGAATTAATTCATAAATTATTTATACCAGTTAGTCAGTTTATCGCGGTGTTTTGATGATGACGAAGATAGATCGGATCGCATCAGTACGTGTACATTACGGTATTTTTTATGTTCGCGGATGAATTTGTAAACATTATCCGAATAATTTTTGGTACCAAACTTAGAAGACTAGACAATAAGCGGGCCTTATGATGTCGGAATAAATTGTTCGGTTGTGATCCAAATGATCGTGGAGCCAATTTCTGCTCGCAATGTACTACGACGTACACTTTCCACATTAAGACGATGCTATTGCCTAGTAAATAGATTGCATTGAACTATTCTTACATTTATTTTAATGCGTAGTCGTGGTTGTGGAGTTTTACTAAGGAAATCGCCCACATAATATTCCCAGAACAATTAATAGTTAAAAGTATCTGATTAGAAATTCTGTCCACTATGACGTCCACGTTAGATTACGTTCTCTGTCGAGTAGCATATTGTGGCGATCCATGACTACCACGAATTTGGTTTACTCCTCCACTGTAGTCAGCCTGTTAATCAGTTATATAAATCATGCGCATGTTCTTACCTTATAGTACAAGAGTAATTGTATTCTTGGGAGATTTAAGCAAATGTGCTATTTTGAGTATTTTTCCGTGTATAGTTGCCTGAGGATGGCACCGAAACGTCGCCAGTAAACAAAGATGTGATAGAACCACATTTCCATTGAGACGAATACAAACCCTGCCCGATCGAAGACAAAAAGAAAAATGGAAATTGTGATCAATCGGATCGTTGTGAAACTGGTTGTGCAAAGTTAGAATCCGCGTACGCCAAACGCAGCATTGGAAAATATGAAGCTGGCACTCCGCAATCAAATTTCAAAAAAAATACTATGAATATGATTTGGGTTGATCATACCACTGAGCCCAATATCAGGTTGCAAAATATCGAAAACAGTTTAAGTAGACTATCATTCATTAAACCTAGGTTAGTTTTTAACATAGGCGCATTTAATGTACGAACATTTAAAAAATTGGACAACAAGAAGCTATTGTATGTAGGTTGGATAAAATAGAAATCTATGTATGCTGCGTATCTGAAATCTGAATATAAGTTCCTACGTGCATTGCAGAAATGTTTACACCATACCTATCTACGCGTTATTGGCTTCGAACATCTGGTTCCACGGAGTTTTCTCAAGTCGGTAAATTTGGCGTTGGTATTGTCCTTAGCAAAAGCTTGATTAATTAAATGAATCCCTTTAAATAGTCGATTTTGTGCAGCACATTTAATTACATTTACTAAAATCAATGCTAGAAACCGTAATAAGCATTACCTTTTCATTGTATGTGCATATGCTTCTACCGATTGTAGTGCAGACGAAATCAAGGACGCATTTTACGCGTAACTAAGCTCCTGACTAAGTAAAACACGAATTTCAGATATAGTCTTGGTTATGGGTGACATAAATGCTCAAGCTGGACGTTTAATTATGGCAGAATTTTATTTAGATGGAAGATATATTTTAAACTCGATGCGCAACGATAAGGATGAACGGCTTTTGGATAGCTGTGCGGAACGTTTAAGTAGTACAAACTTCAGACGTAGTGTTAGACGTTTCGCCACATGGCGATCTCCAGCTCCCGGACTAAGGTTGAGTCAAATAGATCATGTAGCAATTAGTTATATATAGCGTGGTTGCATCCAGGATTTTCGTTCTTTTTAAAACTATTATGTTGACTCAGACCATGCACTTATCCGTTGTAGATTTGCACTAAATTTTCTGCGAAAACAAATAAGTATAAACCCCAAATAGATGTAAACAAACTCGAACAGCTGTCCTTCCAACAAACATATTAAGATATTCTGAAGTCAATGCTAGCTGGTCTTGATGGCGAAAATCCGAATTTACTTTGGTCCAAGATAAGTTCCACTATGTGCAATGCATGTACTACTGTATGTGGAATTTCAGGTCCCCTTAGAAATAATCATTGACTCTCTGTGAAATCTATGGCGATACTCGAAACAAGGCGCCAAATTCCACCTGGCTCGGCTCATAATAATACTCTTCGCAATATAAGACGCCAACATAAGTGCATTTTAAAACTCGACCTTAAATCCTTTTGGACAAGAAAGACTGAAGAAATGGAAGAAGCGTTTGAATCAGGTAATAGTCGCTGTTTGTTCAAACTTATTTATGCAACAGGTCCAAGAAACTTAGAAGTTAGCGAAACTATAAATTAGTCGTCATGATAGGTGTGTTGAACACATTAAAGATAAATTTTCGTGGGCACCCGTGTCAGTCCTAATTCCCGAAAGCATGCCTGTATCAACAGTGTTGAATGTTAATGCCGAAGAGCCATCAGAGTTAAAAATACGGGATGCGATCCTATCTCTTAAACGTCGCAAAGCCATAGGCTCTGATAATTTACTTCCGAGATTATTTAAGGATGGTGGCGATATAATTTTTGGAGTGTTGACCAAACTTTTTCGTACTATATGGAATGAGGAGGCCATACCACTTGATTGGAATGAGTAGAATATCATTCCTATCTTCAAAAAAGGCAATCGTAATTCCTGCGATAATCATCGTGGTATAAGTTTGACTCCGGTCGTATCAAGGTTATTTGCTTCAATTATCCTACGTCGTTTTATCGTTTCACGTGAATCACATACAAGAGAAGAACAGGCCGGATTCCACGCACGACGAGGTTGTATAGATAATATTTTTACGTTAAGGCAAGTTCTCGAACAGAGACATTTATATCACCGTCCAACAATGTCCGTCTTTGTAGACTTCGAGGGTGCATTTGATGTTGCTCTGTCCTAAAGCTGACTTGGTTATAATGGTGTTGTGTAGAGGTTTACTATTTCTCACTTCTGTGAGTCATCTTGATAAATATACTCATAGTAACGAAGTACTCTCTTTTTCTCTCTCTCTCTCTCTCTCTCGCTCTCTCTCTGTCTCTCTCCCTCTCTCTCGTAAATCTCACTAATAATTTATGTGCCTAAATTATTATTTTTGTCATTATTTATAATTTTTTATTGTTTCGCTTCTTATAGTTATATGGCAGTGAAACATTAGTCACTTTTGGCTTTTGTATTGCTGTGCATGATGATGATGATGATGATGATGGTGGTGGTGGTGATGATGGTGATGATGATGATGATGATGATGATGATGATTATCTAATAAGAGCGCTTGCACAGGCTGTTGAGATAACTGCGGGGTTTGATCAGTAATCTCATGGCTGAATATTATTATTAGTATTAGAGTTATTGGTTGTTTGATCCCTCTACATTCTACTCACTAATTAAATTGAATATTTATGCGCAAAAATATGCTGTAATCTAGCAGTAGATAGGATCCAGTGGTTAGGCCTGGTTAATTGCATTTTCGGTTAGGCTTTTCTGGAGCTGGCTTAGTCAGAGGCAATTTTCTATTGATGCATGTACATGTATAGTTATATAATTAATCATGGTCTGCAAAAGGGATTCTTTAAGTTATTTTTCGTATTTGAGCTAAGCATTAATTTCATTTTATTTACCAAGGCGCAAAATGAAAAATTGCTCTATCGTATATTTTATATACACATGGTGAACGGTGGCAACATTTGCTGTTTGCAACCGCGTAGAAAGTTGAACACAATTTTGTGCGAGACCATTGACACTAAAAGCTGTTTCTCCGATTTCTCATAATGCATGAATTTCTGTCTGATTGGTTGTAGTCAGTTTGCCGTCGCCATTTGATAATAACGTGTGACTGACTGTAGCAGTGTTGTGCAACTGGCCGAACAATATGAGGTTGGTGTTTTGCTAAAATTCGCAATACCGATTTGTAGTACACGCTTAGTTGTACATCACAAGCCAATTTTCATTCACTACTGGAATATGCTTAAAATAGTTATGTTAATTTTTTTGGAATATGAAGTTTGCACCATTTACTAGTAACAAAACCTGGTCATATTGGCTTTTGTGCACGAATTGTTTCACCATAAATCTATTAATTAAACTTCTATTTACTACTTTGTTATGCTTATAGGGCTATTGCCTCAAAAATAACTTTAATCTTGCTTTTTACTAGTTCATGCACTCTGTTAACATTTAACAGTATTTTTAATATTCCAAACTAGGCTTTTTCATTGGAGAACAACGAACCTCTTTGCAAGGATGCGGTGTCTGTTGGCAGTCAACGACAACCGGTGACAAGTTTCATGAGTGGCTCGGAGCGTGTCACTTCTAAATCGCCTACTTCATCGCCTTTAAGTGACGGTCGTGAGGAATTTCAGAACAACGCCGGCGAGTCTGGAGCTTCAGGAGCAGTGAGTTCATTTAGTTTTCTACGTCTGGATTGCTCGTAGCATAGCTCGTTCAAGAGCGAATAGTTGTATCTGTAATTCTTTCTGTTCGTAAGTTTCAATTAAGTTGGTTAAAGCCAAAACTGGTGTGATCTAAAATTCGATATTTTAATTTTTGCATTGCTTTTTCTGTGTCTGAGGCGTGAATGAAACAGTTCACACATTCACTGTCGCAGGACGGATTATTTCGATGTTTTGTTATATTTTCATTGAACAGTTTCTCATAAAGTTAGTCTAGACGTATCACATATATATATATAGCGATCCATTTAATGTGATTTCTAATAGACAATTGCGGAGCCAATTTTCAAGTGATTCTTTTTTCTAAATGCGTCTTGCATCAAATTTATTTTAAATACACGGGTCGACTAATGTGCATTCGATGTTAAAAGTCCCCACTTAGTAGACGAAATCGACGTACTGTTCTATTTCTACGTATGCTTTTGATGCTCACTAAATTCCAACGATTTCACGTCCGATAGTTAAGAATACTGCAAACAGGTCCCATTGCAAAGGTTGTTCTGATTTGCTTACTAGGTTGTAGATCGGGCATTGACCATTGGGAAATTTTCCTACCTGTAAGACTATTAATTATAATAATACCGCTCCCCTCCCACATACTTGGTCACACAATAGACGAGATCAAAATGCTGGTTCGTTTAATAATTTGTGAACATTTGTGCATACCAAATGTTTTTTTAATGAAAGTTGGCTTTCTCCTTTTTATAATTATAAATAAAACGGGGATTTCATTTACAGCAGTTTCAGGACTGTAAGGTGCACTCGATAATACTTTATTTCCCTTACAAATTGGCAATACGCCTTATAATCCGGAGTGCCTTATGCGTGAAAGAACGTTTTGATGAATAAATTTATGTGACTCATATTGAAGTGAAAAATTAAAGTATTATAGGTAATGTGTTTGAAATGTGCCTTCTGTGTGAAAAAAGATTACTACAACACAGCATTTTTGAACTGATGGTCGTTTTTTAAAGTTGTTCTTCGACTGGTTAAATACAATGAGATTGGTGTTTAATTCAAGCTCGCAATCTTGACTTAAAGAATAGCATCATAATATAATTAAACGAACATTGGTTGTGCGGGCGATGTTAGCAATCACTATAATCAAGTTTACGATCTATCACGTTATTTACATAAATTTCCAATTTAAATTAAGCATTTTATAATGTAGAAAAGGCAATTCATCCAGTAGACCGGTTTCGTTCTTATTGGGAACTCATCACGTACTATCCAGAATTTGCCGCGGACAGAGCTCGAACTTTGGCACGTCTGCTTCTGAATCTCATGATCTAACCACTACACACAACCTGTCATTGAACAGAGACTACACCACACGGAAAAGTGGTATTGAAATGAAAAACTATATATATATATATATATATATATATATATATATATATATATTGCGGCATTTGACAACAGTTTTTTTACTTTTGGTTGAATATTGATGATATACATGACCACATGAATTTCATACCTAAATGCATTGTATAATGTAGAAAGCGCAATTCATCAAGAAGACCGATTTCGTCCTTATTGGAAACTCATCACGTATTGTCCATGAATTGCCTTTTGAACACTATACTATGCTTAGTTTATACTGAAGAATGTATGACCATAAAAGGTCAGGTGTTTACATCAAGATCACAATCTCGTTTATAGTAATAGTAACGGCATCATTAGCTTGTTTTTTAAGCTTGTGATGCATTTGGAACTGAAGAAAAATGTCGCCAGCTTCATTCGAAATATCTCCAATGAACCAAACAACTACAACTCAACCTGTGTTGATCACAACACAAATAAGGTAACCTTAAAAAATTCTGTTTCGCATTTTTTTTCATTCATTTATGCATCATATAATGATGCCTTATTGCCGCATAACTGCAAAATTCATGGTTGTGCATGCACTGAGACCGAATATTTTACGGTAGTGAAGCTTCAATCCTGCTAGTGGTAGTTGCTCTAGTTAAAATTTGGTTTATGTTTTACACTCATGTTGTCCGACAATGGGGTGGTTTTTGGTCCTTTCTATTGTGGATGACATGTTATCAGAGCTAGCACGCGCTCATCGTCGAACTTGACTGGACTTCTTTTGGGATGCAGTCTTGAATCGTAATCATCGGCGATTCTTTGACTTTATTCTAATGTAGGCATATGTTTTCAAGGCGTCTTTGGTTATTCTGGCAGTGTTTGCTTTGAAGCGAGGTCGTGTTATTTAGGGAGATTGTGAAATTGACATGGTGGCTTTTATGATGAATTTGGTTGCCTCATTTGTGTTTGTCGTTTCGACAAGACTTTGCTTCATGACTACCTACGCTTCTTTGATAATTTACTTGTCATTTTGTACAGGCTATTTCAATATTAGGCGTCAGTAAAGAGCCAGTTTACTACTGAGAAGTAGCGGGGGATTCATTACCAGTAAACATTTTTTTTAAATTTTACGCACGTCATTTTTCTATTTATCGATGGTAAAAAGTAACATTTAAAAGGAATCACGTATACATAAATGCTACGCTTTTTGACATTCTGATTGAAATATTTATGTAAGACGGTAAATTTATCTTCATCTTTTCAGTGAATATGCTTTTTCGATAATTTGTTTAATTTTTAGAAAGGACAATATATAAGGATTATTTTGAAAAAATACTTTTATGAATGGTGAATTGATTCTAATTTTCCAATCAATCTTTTTAGCAACGTTTTGTTTTTCGCGTGGAAAAAGCAAATCGACGTCAGGCCGACGATATGATGACCGAAATTCGTGCCGCCTTAACAGCGAACGGCGTTGAGTTTAAACAAAAAGATGCATATCGGTTGCTATGCGTACATGGAGATCCTTCTATTTCAGCTGGCGTCAGTAACACAAATAAAGACGGTAAGCTGCAAAAATCGCTTTCAAAGAAGGGTAGTACCGGCAGTGAGGATGTTGATGGAGACGGGGATTCTGCTTTATCTTGTGCCAGCGAAATTGTTCAGTGGGAGATGGAGGTGTGTAAATTGACACGTTTAGGTCAAAACGGAGTCCGATTCAAACGTCTTATGGGACCTATGCCAGCGTTTAAGCGCATTGCAAATAAACTGGCCGAGGATTTAAAGCTTTGATACAAATTTCCGGGGTGATCAATAGTTAAAATAGTTTTACTGGTGATTTAATCTTATCTGGTTTCCAGACGTTGACGCAAATTTAGTCTTCATTTTCACATTCTGTTACAAGATTCGCACGAGAATTTTTCTATTTGAATTTTTTGTGCTAGCTAAATATTCATGCACACATACATGTGTATACACTCTGATTGAAATTGCATATGATTTTAGAATAGCTTTAGTGTATATTCGTGTATGGAGGGCTTTTCGATTCCCAACGACAGTAGAAACATTGTATCACTGTCTTTCTTAAAATATGAGCATGCAATTGTGAAGAAGATTAGCTTGCCATTATCTTATTACAAGGTCTACAATGCGTGATGCGCGGGTTATCAATCATTCAAAATAGAGATTCACATTTGCGTAATTTCGAGATACATGTATAGATTTTCTATATTTATGTTGGGGTTTGCTATATGCGTTATTCACAAGCGTGATTTGCTCTGCAGCTTTCCTTTTCCCTTTAGCTTATTAGTTTTGTTCTGCGTTTAATTGCTTATCAAAATTTCCCAGAATCACAGGCCTATAGAGAGACATCCTTATTCTACTTGCCTGTACCTTTTATGTATTTATTTTGCTTTTTCTTTGTTTAACGTGATGCAAAAGCCTAGAAATTGTAATTTTTTTATTATTTAAAAAAATATCAGTTTCCTTTATGCTTAAAATGTAATTCCGGAAGCGCTGCATTTTAATCTGCTTTGCCTTAAAGTAGCGCAGTCTATCTGATTGGATCGCTATCCATAGACTGTAGTTTTTCGATGGGTTAGTCATCCTGTTTTTAGTGCAAAATTAAAACCGGTCTAGATGAAAAATATTCTTATTCTACTCTTTATTTAATTTCATTTGTAACTGTTATAGTTATTTATTCATGCATATGAAATGTTTGCATTTATACAAATTGGTAATTTAATAGTAATTCTTGCAACACGACTAGCCCAAGTGTTACACTGTATCACATATTTATGTTTGAATAGGCGATTTCGCATATTCTTTTTCGTTACTCTGTTGACTTTCTTTTATTGTTAATAGTGATCAGTAGTTTCGGGTTTCCTTCTTAATCGAACTTCACAATTAAATACGATAAGTTTTGGTAAAATTTTGGTATTTTGTTCAGTTAGAGTTTGGTTATTTACCACGATGGTATGGAAATTTTAATACCGAGCAAATTTTCGCGAATGCTGTTAGTATTCTACTATTGCACAATAATTAATTCATGTTTTTATCAATCGTAATGCATGGTGTAATTCCCACATATGTCAGGTACTGAGACAACTCACCTTTCTGCACTGTTGCTAATGCACGCCGGATATACAGCAAAGTATCCCGATGTGAGTGTCTCTTTTATTTCCGATATGTGCGGATCTACTCTTTCTTTCTATCTCACTGTTTTTGTTGGGATACCTGCCATTTGGGTGGCATTCTGTTCAAACTTTCCTTTCATTACTTTGAGGCGATGAGCAATAGACAAATTTATGTATAATTTTTAATCCAACCATACTAAAAACTAGTTACTCTATTTTGGATAGATATTTTCGAAAATGAAGTACGGTAAGTAATTACACGCAACAAACTTTAATGTAGAAATATTTTTCTTTTTCTGATTTCCATCTTGAAACGCACATGTAATTTTGTGTGTGTGTATGTGCGTGTGTGTGTGAAAGAGAGTGTGTGTGTTTGTGGATGGATTGTGTCTGTGTGCATGCGTTAATATACATTTTTAGATTATTAATAAAATGACATTCTGCATTTTATTTATTCTGTGATACGTCATTAACTTTGTCTAATCATTATATTTGACTTTTTTCTTCCTGCTACTACTGAATACTGTTTTTTTCCTAAGTGCACACGTTTTCAATAATGTCATTTGCTCATTTTTTCTTAGAATCATTCGTAGACTAGATTTCAGACCATGTATTGCGTTTAATTATTCCATTTTGTGCGAATATTTAAGAGAATGACTGAAAGTTGGTAGATAGAAAAAAGGCCAAATAGATAGGGATAGATAGAGCGAGGAAGTTGTTGAAGCCAAGTCACATTTTCGATCGCAACGAAAAATTTTGAATACGTAATAATTATTTACGCTGTATAGACAATTATTGGCACAAGACGCATTACTTTTGGTGTAAATATTACTCGTCACTGGAGGCAATTATAACATACTATGATACATAGTCAATGCCAAATATGAAAATGTACTGCAGTTGCTAAAAATTAGTTACATTGTTTACTGCGATACAATAGGTGACGATGTATCTGGGTGTACACCTTCAAACCAAATTTTGTAACACAGCGTTGAAGACTGTAAATCAGTGTTCGATTATGCAAATCAGCGCAGCCTGAACTGTCATTATTAAAATCACTTTTGCTGACCTGAACCAATTAAAAATAGATTTTTTCGACGAGTCGCGTAACACCGAAACTCGTCAGTTGCACGTACTGATGTGTTACTACCTTCCTCGATCAGTTTTATTCTACAACGTAATGTCTAATTTACGGATATCAAAAAGGCTAGGCGTATGCATAAAAAACCTCGATTTAAATTTAAATAATTTGTAACGCTGTCATTACGATCATCGTTTGCCTAACTGGTTTGTTAATTATTCAAATCACATGCGCAGAACCTGAAACAATTAAAAATCGTTTTTTTTCCGACGAGTCGCGAAACAACGAAACTCGTCAGTTGCACGTACTGATGCGCTACAATCTTCCTTGATCAGTGTTAGTCCACAACGTAATGTTTAATTTACGGAGATCAGAAAAGGCTTGATGTATGCACGAAACCTGGAACTTGATTTAAGTAATTTGTAACACTGCCAATGCAATAACCGTTTATCTAACTGGATTGGTTATCTGTTGAAACGGATAAGACTACAATTAAATGTCACAATGATATTGGAAATGGCATATGCTTGCATTCTGATACATGTTGCTGATTATTGTACCTTTATTTAAATGTCTCTTTATAATTCCTTGTTTTAAAAATATACCTTACTATTTTGGCTGTAGGTATTTTAGAATAGCTTTTCTAAACCTTAGCATTTATATTTTATATTCATGAGTATTAATCATTGCTATGTATAGTTGTATTTTTACTAATTAAAGGGAATTTCAATCGGAAAGAATTAATGACTTAACAGGAAGATTAACATTATACATACACACACACACACATATATATATATATATATTTGGGAGTTGTGGTAACAAATTTACGATCCTATTTATGTTAATGCACAATTAATTTTTTGTGGATTGATTTTTCAATCGAGAAACCTGCCACCTTTTCTCTAATGTGGCTAAGAAGCTGAGAAATCCGTGTTCAACGATTACATTTTTCAATTCAGTTGAAATAACGATTTTTCTTGTTTACTTGAAGTGCACCCAACAGGCAGTATGTTCAAGTTGATAATAAAAGGCGATTATAAAGTGATTTGGCTTTTAGCAAACTTTTCATGAGACACACAAATCTGGGTGTTTGCGTAGATCAGTTCATATCTATCCAAATCTCAGAACAGGTTATATTTGTCTAGAGTTAGAATGTATGCAGTTAAATGATTGGTCTTTCAATTTAATGAAATTCCTTTTACGTGTTATTTAATACTTGTCCTTGTGTGAAATGGCGTGTGTATTGCTTAGTTTCAAAATTTTATGTGCAATACACAAATAAGAATACGTAAAAATATTCAATTCAATTCTGAAAACCCTACGTAGTTTTTATCGCATTTTAAAGTCCAAATGTTGCTATCATTTACAATAAATCATGGGTATTGCTTATTCTCGCCTGCGTGGTACAATTGATAAGAACAAATTGCAGTTGACCATACTACGCTTTGCTCATCTTTTGACTAGGTATGACATGCTGTTTGTCTTTGGATGTGTTACAGCATGTTGATAGTATTCGCGAGGGTAGGGGGGGGGTGGTTTGCGTATGGAAATATTGAGAAATTTTTAATGCAGTATTGCAACTTTTACACCCGCTCTTCACACTAACACCCATTTTGTTCTACTCACCTTCTACTCGATATTTTCAATTCTACAATTTCTACAATTCTCGGCCTACCAGATTCTGACAATGCGCGCGTTTTAGGTCCAATATGTGTGCCTGCAATATTACTTAGTTAAGTGATTCACACCTGGCATCAATGCAAATCAGAAACCATTGGTGTCGATTGTAACTGATAGCTAAGTTAGCTGTTTTGCGAAGGAAAATTTTTGTTCAAAATTGAAATTGAACACTGCATACCTTCGAGCGCCAGCGTGTATTTTAGAAATCTAGTAAACTTGACTAGCCAATTCGGGTCGACATAATTTGTTCATTCTCTTACGATGAAAATAGACCAATTCGTTCATTGATAGACTTAAAATGTTGATCATTCACGTATCAGTTCAGTTCAGTGCAATTCATTTTAATTATTCCAGTCGAAATGCATCTAAAAATTTTTGTGGCTGTACTATTCAACACCGTCTCATTGAGAGAAATCGGCGTATGCATAGTTTATAAACATGACTTTCATTAAGTACCGGAACGCGTCTCCAGGATTGTATGCTATAAATCGAGTACGGACTAACTATTATCGAATATAGTCGCCTCTTTTGTGTGACTTGGCTAGATTTTGCGAGTCTTTCTAATATTTATATGAAGTCTTAATTAGGCTGTAGTTTACAGTACATCGTTGTTGTTTTGGACATTTGTATAAGCTAGTAGAGCGTTTTTTTGCTTCGAATGTGAAGTAATACCTTTTTCAGCCATATTGTCTACAAACCGTTTTCTTGCCTTTTTATTATAATTTACTTCGAGCCATCATATGCACTCTTATGAAGACTGTTTTGTTCTAACTAGTATAATCGTTTTCTGATATGTATTATGTATATTAGTTTCATTTAACGGCTTCTAATATCGCAAACTTTAATTTAGTATGTGGCATTGTATTGGGCATTTCATCAAATTATTCCTTAGTAATTTGGAGCTTCTTAAACAACCTCTTTTCTCATTTTGTAATTGCTTATACCTTGATGAAGCATATATGTCTGTCATTCTCAACCTTCTTAACATTGCTTTGCTTTTTTGCTGTTCAACCAATGCCAGTTGTAAAGTTTTTGTTTCAGTCTAACCCGAAAAATTATTACTATGCAAGAATAGTGTGCTTATGCCATCCGTTTGCTGATGCAAGTAAAGCCTCACGACCATGCCATGCCAAATATGGTTCACTTGCAATTTCGCTATATAGTATTGGAATAACTTCTCTCGTGTTGCCTCAACAACTTTCTCTCCTGATACATACATATATATATATATATATATATATATATATATATATATATATAAATCGTACGATATTATAATATTGCAGCAACAACTCTTGCAAGAACGACGACAATCCATTTCTAAGACTATATATATATTTCAAATCGGACTGCTAGCTATTAGCCCGAGTTTCTAGCCGAATTTGGACAGAAAATCTTTGTTCCTACCATCATCATCATCATTATTGTCATCGTCATCATAGATATCAATAGACTAGCATTTAGAAGCTTGCCTCTTGCCACATTAGTAGGCTATATGAAATAACTATTAAATAAGACGAACACTTAATAAGGGCGAAACTGGTCTAGTAGAGAAATATCATTTGTCATTTTATATCATGTCTAGTATTTAACGTCAGTATATATATATATATATATATATATATATATATATATATATATATATATATATATACATTTATGTAATGCTCGTTCTTTCCATTTAAGAAAACCAAGTTTAATTCTATATCGGGGCAATGATCTCGTATAAACATGCTTACTTATTGCCTAGTATTATGGAACTATCTATTCAATATTTTTCACCTTCAAAATAAATCTTTTATTCTGTCAAATGCACAGCTTTCTTACATGGTATATAACTTAAAGCGTAAGCCATTGTCAGCTATTAGCATTTCAGTCTGGACATTCATTAATTCTTCGGCTAGACTGCCATATTTTGGTCCACGTTGAAAGTCTGTCCTTCCTTCGAAAATTTTATACCTGTTCCAACTAACACACACATACCTTATAGTCAAATTCGACCTTATATTCAGTAATTTAGTTTTCGTATGTTCAACTGAAACTAAATGAACATATGTTTGTGAGCCTTCATTTTCTGTACATTTTCTTGTTATGATGAATGAGTTCTGAGTGGGACTGTGTGCTGTTGGTTTATTTTTCTGTCATCAAGTTTGCAATTTGAAAATATACACTATCCCTATTTTAGCCTCTCGTATTAGTAAGAAAAACTGACGGTCGCATGTATTTTTTGTGAGTTGCCTAATACTGGGATAGGCGCTTATTTGCATATTCGCAAATGTGGTTAGATAATTTCTATCACCGGCCGCGAAATTCGTGACTACTTGACGGTTCTTTTTTGTCAGTTTATTGAGCAGAAGCGTGTTCTTATTAGTTTTACACTATATTTGTTTATGATTTGATGGAAACTGTCTGAGTCGTTTTAGCAATTTGAAATCTTGGCAATATTAAATTCCTCATTAATTCGTTTGTACAAAATCCCTTTGAAGTCGGCTGATTTGTAGATTTAATATCAAAGTTATACATAAGGTGACGCTATTCCTTTTGATATACTCAACTGATGCTTGAGATCAATCTCATTTTCATAACCAACAGGCATCAACTTTCGTTTTTCCTCAAAGTAGTGTTTTTTAGAACATAACTTAATAAAAAAAGTTTTCAGGATATTGAATTTTACGTCGATTTGTGCTCACAAAACCATGCAAGCTGCCAATTAATATTGAATTCGACTAAAATAGTGCTAATTTTGTGCTTATTCTCCTTTTTAATAATGTATATTTACTAATACTTTTGTTATCGTCATTCAAGTACTAAGTTTTGAGTTTTTACGTAAGACTTCTTTAACTAATAGGATATTTGCAAATTTTAAAAATTAAAAAGGGCTATTTCCACCCTGTGATTGAAGTCCTGTACATTTTCTCCTATTGGACATGTGACGTTTGTCTTGTTCACTACAAGATTTTTCTATCAGACCGATTTAAGTTCCTTATTGCTATTTATTAGATATAACAGATGATCTCTTCTGGGTCGATATCGCACTTATATGATTTTTTTTCCTGTTGTTTAATTTTCTCGTATTTGTCGTTTTTTACTACTAGGTGTTTGAAGCTGTATTTTGTAACATTTAAACCGTAAATACAGTCTTACTTGGGTAAAAACATTGTAATATTCTATATGAAGTTGAATTTGAAGTGTTAGTTGTTGATTCGCATCTTTTACTTACGAAATCTGATTGATAACCTCTATTTAAGCCCACTACAGGGCCGAGTTGATGAATACTTTCCGAATTTGTTTGCTTGCTTCTTGCTATTTCGCCAAACTCAAATGGGTGCAAATCTATATTTCTCACGATATTATTATGTATTTATTTTTGTTATTGATGGCAAATTAAGTTGGTAATTTACAAAATTATTAATTCTTTCATGTGTCTAGAAGGTTTTGGTAAAACAAATTCAGACTGTTGTCATTTCATTAAATTGCAACACAAATATTTGTTTTGTCAACCTAACACTGCGATGCACTGTGTGCTTAAAATGCGTATTTCTATTTTTCAATTGGCACACATTTTGGCTCAGAAGTGCAGAATACGCTGCATTAATTGAATTCGCGCACGAATTCAAGATTTTTCACCTTTGTCTAAACATGTCAAATTATATTTTAGCATTTATTGTTATTTCAGTGATACAATGCTGCTTTTACGCAATCTTCAGTTCATCAAGCAGTCATTGCGGTGTAACACTTAATGCTAATGCTATACAGGCTTCGCCCACTGTTCAATCCTAAATTATTTCATTTTTTTTATTCGGAACTGTAAATGGATCACTGTTAACTGTTAATGTTTATGGCGTATTAACACTGCTTCTCTTTTTAAACTGATTGTTTTCATGCTATGCATCTTAAAATTTTGAATGAAGAAATCATATCTAGAAAAATAATATTTGCATATAATTATATTTTGTTTTAGTGCAATTGTTCAAAGTACGGGATCAAGATTTTTTCTGGTGGTGGCTGGTTAATCACACTCTTTTATTACGTGCTACTAAGTACGCCATACTAGACAAAAAATGTGTGTAATTAAACTCGTCACAACTGAAAATATATAGACAATTGCTCTTTTTTCATAATTTAATGATTTCACACGATGCCGATCGAGGACTGAAGGTGATGTTTTTCTGCTTGTATAAATTTACGTTTTTATACACTTCTTTTAGATAGATATAAGAAAACCGTTTCAGTTAAAACATGCAATGTTGTACAATTCTTCAAGGCAATAATTCGCATTGGCTTACAAAATTATCACAAAAAAATGTCCCTTTAAGCAGACCACATTATATAATTATGTAAGCCAATGATAGTCGACTACCTGTTGTACTAGTCTACTGAAAATAAAATGCTCTATATGCATGCGGATAATGCTATTAAAAGCAATCTTTAAATATATAATATAGGTACATTTAATATTTTATTATGTAATGAATAAATAAAATATAGTCGAACTATATTGTAGCACAAATGTAACTCGACATTAAGTTCTTTGTCTAACTGCACTGATGTACTTCCCTTGGTTGGAATTTAGCCTTTTTCATGTTAATATGTTATTTTCTTAAAGCACTAAGTCGGCAAAGCATAACTTAGTCAGATTAACCTAATTCGAATGGAGTCAGGCTCATACTACGTGTGGTATTATACGAATTACGTGTCGTTTTAAAGAGGAGAGTGCTATTCAATTCATCCTAATAATTGTGAATGTTCACCCTTTACTAAATAGTAAAAGTTGGTTATTGTTTAAACTTTAAATAATGCTGTAAATGTCCCTGCTTCAAGTAAATGCCGTACTACGTTACAAACTTGGTTAGAGTTAATACTGTTAGGGGGCCCTTAACAGAGCCGGTCTTGCGTTCTCTGGCAAATGCCGAGAAGGTCCGTCAGTGTGATGTTGTCCAGAAGTACTCCGAGACACTTGTGACTCTCGGGTTGACTTAGGTTGCGGTTCCTCCTGTTGTGGCGTTGGAATCTCGCTGAGTAACTTCGTTGAAGTTCTGCAGTAATTGGGTCGTCTCTCTAGTTGTACAGCAACAAGATTGACGTTGCTGATTTTGCCAATGTTGGTAAAACAAGGCCAAAATTCAGCGTATGTGAAAGGTAGGAGACAGCAAGTCGGGGACACGCACAGCAGAAGACAATCGCGACAACTGAATTGCATGTTAAATTCACCGTGCATATATGACCATGTATTAGCCATATATGGCTACTTGCACATTATTGGTTAACGACAAGTTTTGCTTTTTTCTCATTGGTGCAGCGTAAATCGAATTGAATTTAATTTACGCAATATGCTGGGTATTGTTTTGTGTCGTTACATCACTTTCCTCTCTGAAAAAAAGAAAAAATAATTCCTCTCGGCGAGGCTAGATAAGAAATGCATGACAGAGTTCGAACCAAGTTAAGCAACAAAAAAAATAATGTACCATAAATGCTGTGCTTAAGTATACTTGTTGGTTGCTTCACCAATGATATGATGCCAAGTAACCACTATGATTTGCTACAAAACTTGTTAGCTCTAATGGCCGGTCATACCGCGTGAGGCAAAATAGAGCAGCGTAAGATTTGGGAGCCCTAGCGTGAGGATTTCGAGATAAATCGCCATTGAAGTTGCCAGGTTTAAGTAAAAACCTAGGCAGACTGGATCGTCGTCAATGTGTTTGTATACGACCAAAGGAGCTAGAATGTGTGCTCGACGTTGTGGTCATGGTATTTGTAGAGTGGTCTTTGTGCAATGGATGAAGTTGAGATATGCATTGAAATTGGCCTGCACCATGATATGAAGCTGACAACTACTTAGTGTTGCTACACGAAAGCGTTAGCTCCAAGTAGCTGGTCATATCAAAATAGGCAGTGTAATGTCAGGTGTGAGACATACATTATAATTTAAAAATATATACATAAAATCAAAGGTAACTGCATATAAATTATGTACACGAACATTGCCTCAGAGATGACATAATACCAAAGAACTGTTCAAAAATGCTACACAATTGTTAGCTAAGAACAGCTGGTTATGCCACGTGAGATAAATGCCGAAAATAACGGAAAGTTAAAAATTTTATTACGTAGAATAGCGAAAAGTTAATATTAAAAAATATCAATTACGCCTTATGCAAGGTAGGCTATTGAGATTGTGGGCAGACGCAGCCTGAGACGTGTAGCAGGTTGACTGTTCTCGGAATCAGGCGGTTGGATAAACGGTTTCATCCTATCTATACTTACTGATGTCGGTGTCGCGCCTTGCATAATTATGAAGTATTTGGGTTAAACGAACATTGGTCGCGCGGGTGGTGATAATAATTATTATAATCAAGGTTTTGGTCTGGATATACACATCTGACCCATTAATTGCTTACATATGTCAGTATAAACTAAGAATTTTATAGTGTAGAAAAGGCAATTCTACACTATACAATTCTTAGTTTATAGTGACATATGTAAGTAATTAATGGGTCAGGTGTTTATATCAAGACCGCAACCTTGATTATAATAAGTATTTGAGTTGTCTGAACAAAATCGGGTAAGGACCGCGATACTTTGGTTGTTGTGGAGAAACAGCAGTGTCTTTGCGATCGATTACTCTCTTGCAGCTTTGGAGCTGCGGGTGAACGAAGACTGGACGAGGCGTATGTCTCGGCTGCTGTTCAGACATGTTACCCAAATGAAGTCGGAGGTGGGAAGCTTCGTCTTATGGGTCATCCTGTGCGTGGGAGCTGAATAGGCAGGCGTAGATCCATGCCATACAAGAGTTGTGACGCAGATTCACGATTTCGGGAACGCATGGCAAGCAGAACTAAATGTAGTGCATCGACCCAGTTGCCATTAATGGACGAGGATGCTAAAGCAGCTTTGAGTTCCCTATGCATTCTATCTTCCATACAGTTAGCTTGGGGATGGTATGCAGTCGTCTGGCGTAAGGTGCATCCCATGTACCGCAAGGTGGTTTTGAAACGACCAGATGAGAAACAAGTGCCTCTCTCAGTGATGACCTCATTGGGAACACCATAATTGGATATCCATGCAGAGATAAACCGTTAGTTACTTCATCTGCAGAAATGGTACCAAGAGGTAATGCCACAGGCCACCTTGTAAATCTATCAATCATAGTAAAAAAATAGTTGAAACCTGGAACCTTTGTCAGATGAACTATGTCGATGTAGACGACGGCTAGGCGAGAAGTAGTTCGGAAATGTTGCAACTTAGAAAGAGTATGCCATATGATCTTGTTTTTCTGGAAAATGGCACACTTGGAGACCCATCGTTTAGCATTCTGTCTGAGCCTGTCATCATAGAAACTATCTGTAATAAGTCGGACAATCGCTTTACTTCCTGGGTGAGAAATTGAGTAAATTAAGTCAAAAACTTTTCTCTGAATGCTGGTCGGCAGAACTGGTTAGTTGGGCTGCGTGCTCGTGAAGTAAACAATAGGTAAGCCTTCCCAGAGATAGCATATAAACTTTGTGGGGTGACGGGCTACTGATCTTTGAATGTGAGTGTCACCGCGCTGTACCGTTCGCAGGAGGGATTGTGATAGTGCAGGTTCACTGAGTGTCACGGAGTTGACAGTGCGTGGCGACGGCGGAGGTGGTTGTAGCGAGACGTCTGGACTGGCAATGGCGTCTGCAATGAAGTTTTATTCGCCCTTGATATGACAGATTTCGAATTTCCATTCTCTAAGATGTTAAAGCTGTCTTTCTTCTCTAGCAGGATATATGGCGATAGTTAAAGTCGCATTTCAAAGTGCGCTAACTAATGGTGCATGATCTGTGAAAACAACAAATCTGCAACTGCCAAAGATGATGATAAAATAACGCACTGCGTCGTGGATGGCGAGGAGTTCTCGACCGAAATTGTCGTATCTCGTTTCTACTGGTTGGAGAGTACGCGAGTAGAAACTGATAGGCTTCCGAACTCCGTCGATCTCTTGTTCCAAAGTGGCTCCAATATCGAATTCAGAAGCATCTGTCGTGAGTAGAAATGGTCGCTGAAAATCTGGATGCATTAGCATTGTGGCATTTGCTAACGAGTTGATGGTGAGTCAAAGTAATTCCTCGTCTTCGGATGACCGACTAATGATGGAAATCTTGCTAATTTGTTTTCGATTCCGCAAGTGCCTGCACAAAGGATAAAGTTGTCTTTAAAGGCCTGGAAGGAACTTGCGATAGTAGTTTTTTACTCCCAAAATATTCTGCAACTCGCTGTCTTTGGTGACTTGATATTCCTGATTGAATTCACCTTTGACGGCAAAGGTTGAAAATCTTGTGGCGTAATACGATGCCCTAAGAAGTCCAGGGATGTAGTTGCAATCTGCGTCTTGTCACAGTTGATCATTAGTCCGTGGTTGGATAAGCGTGAGAGGACATTTCGTAGATGCTTGGACTGAATACCATTATGTCATCGAGATATGACATACAATAAGCAGAGTCGTCGCGAAGTATGTTGTCCATGAATCTTTGAAAGGTCTGTGTAGCACACTTAAGCCCAAAATGCATGTAAAGATATTCGAAAAGGCCAAATGAAGTGATGACTGCCGTCTTTTCAATATCCTCTGGTGCTATCGGGATGTGATGGTAGGCTCGTCTGAGGTCAATCACTGAGAAGAAATTGCTGCCGTTGTGTTTTTCAAGTAAGGTGTTAATCTTTGGAATAGGACATGCATCAGATTTTGTCTCTGAATTTAACTTGCGGTAATCTCCATAGGCTCTGTACGATTCGTTTGATTTGGAGGCTAAGTGCAGTGGTGACGCCCATGAACCTTTCCATGGTCTGATGATTCCCTCTTCTTAAAGCCTTGAGAATTTCTATTGGGCAGCTTTTAGTTTAGCAGGGGCCAGTGGTCGCTCCTTGAGTGCAATAGGTTGTCCTTCTGTGATGATGTGGTGCAACGTGTTGGAGACTCGTAGCTCTGACTTATTAAGATCGGAAAGCGACTTGTATTTTCGAAGAGCTGCTGGTATCTCTGCTAAATGTTTCACTGGGGTTGGTTGAACGACCTGTAACTCCAAATGCTCGGAGGCAAGTGTCCAAAATTGTTGCTCAAGTCCGGTGTTGGAGTCGATGATCTTTTGGTTGGAAAGATCAACTATGAGCCGAAATTTCAAAAGGAAATCAAGGCCTATTATATTGTGAGTAAATTCACGCCGTAAACCTATGTTGAGTGTGTGATTTCGGCTGCTATAAGTAGGTATGGGCTACCCAGTAACTGTTACGAGTAAAACGCCTAGCGAAATCTCGGCCATTGAATCACTCTTGAGAACTGAGACTGCTGCACCTGTGTCTACGATGAATTCTTCGCCAGTTCTGAAATCAAGAAGATGCAGAAGTTCGTTGGGCTGTTTGGCCAGGTCATGCAAACAAGTAGGCTGGTGACTGCGACTGATAATGTCAGTTTGGCTGTCTATGTGGCATATTCGGCGTGGACGAAAAGAACCAATAGGAATGTCAGATTGTATATGATTGTTTCCTTGTGGCGCCGTTGATGCCGTTGATGTGCAAAAAGAACGGTCTTCTACACTCTGCGCCATACGGTTCCCGATCCTGATGCTCCACTGCGCCTGTTTTCTGTGCTTTTTCCAGTCATTTGTGGAAATTGGCATTCATTCGGAAATTCTTCTAAACGGTGGAGACAGACTTGACATGAATAAAAAACTTCTGGTGATTATAGCACCAGTTTTTGGGGCATATCTGTTAAAATATTTCGGGGATCTAGATCGCCACCTACTGTTATTTCGTGTTTTGGGTGTAAAATTGGGTCGAGTGTTCACCTGATTTAGCTTGGATTTCCCTTTGGCCAATCCTTCTAGAACTTTAGCCTTGTTCGATATTATTCTCTCTTAAGAGGAGATCCTATCATCCTGCGGGGAAGGAAAAAAGGATGATGAATTAAATTTAGGTTCCAAAACCCTAAATTCTAACTCGCATCTCTCAAATAAGTCATCTATTGAGAAAGTGTTGGTGAGCTCTCTGGCGAACATTTTTAGTGAATGGAGAAAATTTTTAATAAAAGCAACCTTGGCCTCATGATCAGCAATATTGGTTTTATACCAATGTTTCCAAAATTCCCTTAAAAACTCAATTGGGCCAATTTTTGGTATGTCTAACTGCGCATTTTTATTTATTATCTGATCAGTTTCAGTGGGACCCAGCAAAGATTCTATTTCAATTTGGAGGCCTAAAACCGGAGTGAGTAGTTTTTCTATGGTCTGAAGCTTTGGATAAATCCGTCGCTGCAATTCTGATGGTAGTTAGGCGAAAACTTTTGACAGGTTTTGATGATTGTCATAATCTGGAAACGTGGAGAAATCAGAAGTTGGTACTGACATTCTAACAATCTTACGAAATCCTAAAAGCATAAATTTATAAGCAAGATGAAATGTGATAAAAGACGTGAAACGAAACGCTTAACCAAAATCTGCTTCCACAGTTCAAACAAAATCTGCGTGATGAGTAAAGGACACAGATGAAATTAGTTCTTTGATAAAATCACAAGTCCTAGTCCTGTACTTTCGTACAGTCAAAAATGTTCTTTCACAAAATCAAAAAAAAATTCTTCGTTCACATTCCAGTTTGGCACACGAGATCACAAAGGTGTACATTTTTGCTATAACGTAAAAAACACTACTGTCCTAAGTATCCTATGGCGGTCTGTTAGGAGCCAAGATGGCTGATTTTATTCTATTTGTGGCTCTTATTAGGGCCGTTATTTTGTTCTCCGGTAAATGCCGAGAAAGTTATTTAATGTAGCAGGTTCTAGAAATACTCCTAGACACTTGAGACGAGCTCTGGTTGACTTGCTGTTGGTTCTTCTGTTGTGACGTTGACATCAGTGGCGAGAGACTGTGTGAAGGCTGAGTAATGTCTCGTTGAAGATCTGTGGTAACTGGCACAGGTAAAGGTCTAATAAGTAGATGTTGCTCCGTCTTATTGGCTGCGCAGCAACAAGATTGACGTGACTGATATTGACACTGTGTGTGAAGCAGGTCCAGAAGTCAGCGTAGGTGTAAAAACAATATGACAGGAGACAGCGCGCACATGTAGCACTCAGCAGAAGGCAAACGTGATAACTGACTGGTGTAGAGGAAGATGTTTCCTTTGACCAAATTAAAGTGACATTTATTGATAAATTTAAACTACCGTGGCTGATTGAAATGAATATTATGTAAAAAGAAATTATTCGTGTATTTTCTATAACATTTTTTATTTAGATACTTGACAGAATATATACTTTTGAATTGTGCTTAATTTCAGTTTTGGTAATCTGTACCTGACTGGCCTAATTTTCCTTAGAAAACTGCATTTGTTTCTTTTCTACAAAATTCTCAATTTTCAGAATATACACCTGCTATCATTTTGTCTTTTGAATTGTACATATTGGGGATGTTCTGGAACAGGTAATTTAATAATTCTGTATTTCGCGTCTTATTTCTTTCCAGGTTATTGGAACGGGTGTTTTGCTACGTAAGTAGTACACAGTACGTTACCTAACACTAATTTATCAAATTAATATTTAAGTTCGATCAACATGGACACTAACAAATTAGCTCAAGATATTGCAGGCATGAACTTAAGTAATATGGACGAGAATGCTAGTTTATCAGACTCAAATAGGTGTATTAAGACTAAAAACGACTTGGTATCCATGGGGTTCTCATTTATTAATAGGTATGGAGCCTCCACAAAATATGGCGACCACGCCAGTCGAAAAATATCCGGTCTACCATAGTATAAATCCGAAAAACTCTCAAGTTGGTCGGGGGTGCCCAAATGATTTTTAAAGCTTATCAGATTGTTAATCATATGGAGAAATTTGCTGCAGCATGGATGGCATTGCCAGAGTATTTTAGAAGCACCTTTGAAAACTTTAGAGACAGAACTGTGGAAGAAGAACCGTATAATGCAATTGAGTTACTAATGGCCGAAATTCAACAGAGATATCAGCCTAGAAGATCGCCACAAATTTGCGAATTATTACGCCTAGAAAAGATGAGGCGACAACTACCATCAGAGTTTTATGAACGCCTTTGTACGAAAGCTTCCAGGTTGAATATATCTAGAGATGTGGTGAACTCTATTTTTACAGCTGAGCTACCATCCAGGTTTATAACCACATTAGAGGTATATGAAACAATGAATATTGATTGCCCAAGTATACTCAGATGGCTAGACGGGGTGTATGAACAGCAGGAACCAAAGGTACATGCTGTAACGGCAGATTCTGTCATGGTGCCACCAGGTAGGGCAGATACCGAAACCATCCTGACGCTACAAGAAAGTTTTCGTTAATTATGTAGACAATACTAGACGTTGAGAGAGTCAAACGCGTCAACGCTTCGATGAGCCGCGCGGATGGTGTAAGTTACACTGTGAATATGGACGAAGTGCAAAGTGTCAAGGAGAGAATTGCATATACTCGCGTTTAGGTGGACCAAATGGAAAGGAAGCACTAAACCGGCATGGAGGAATTCATCACCGGGAAAAGGATAAAACCCCTGCTAATTGGAGCCGCAGGGGAGAATTTCATTGCTAAGGCTCCCAGACATGCCATTAAAAGGCATACTTAAAGATGCGACAATATCATATAACACCGTAACAGAAGGTTAGAGGATTAGATTTTTTCTTAGCGGAGATCTGGAAAACATTGCCGGATTTTGCAGCAACAAATTCATTATTGAAAATGAATTAACTGGACTAGAGTTTCTCGTCGTCACAGGTGCTGAAGTAAACATAGTTAGGTCAGATTTGGTGGAATCAGATTGCCCCACATTTGATTGTCAACTATGGGTCACAAATGGTAGTCCGATAGGAGTTAGGGGGATGAAAGAATTGTCGGTAACCTTAGGCCAGAAATCTTCATTTACATGTAACATTTCTTGTTGCCGATATCAAATACAATATCTTTGGGATGGATTTCTTGGTGCTCTTCAAACTGACTCTAGATCCCATAACTAGGGCTATCACAGAGGGTGTTAACAAACACTGAGTCTAGCATTTCGGAAAAGAGAACAGTCCTTTTACCTCGTCCCACAGTCGCACATGACTTTGCCGACATCATCAAAAATCACAGGAGTAGAACACCAAATAGAATTGGTGGCTCCATTACCTTGTTCACCAAAGGCCCAACCATTTGCACAACACAAGCACCAAGTTGCTGCGTCTTAATTTCACCAATTGTGCAAAGAGAGGGATTTGTAGAAGATCATATTCCAATTTTGCTTCCCCAATAGTGGTAGTTCCCAAACCTGAACCGGGACAATGAAGGGTTTATGGGAATAAACATCTATTAAACTCAGTGACGGCGGGTGATTCTTAAACTATTTAGTCAATCAAATCGAGGAAGCACAAGGATTGGATCCCTTTACGTTAGTTATGTCCAAGAGACCAGGATATGTTTGCAAGCTCCTGAGTGTCAAGTGGTTATTATGCGAAACGTCCAGAAATCAACCACGACTATATGTGCCGTTCGAGTTACGGGCCAAAATTATCCAACAATTACACGATATGTGACATCCATCCATAAAAGCCACCATACGATTCTTCTTCTTCTTTACTGCGGCTGACTCCTTTTGGAGGATAAGCCGGCTCCATTGATATCCCGGATTATACCTCTCCATGCCGGGCGGTTGGCAGCCATTTCGGAACATAAAGAGGGCCAATGACGCTCCCAGTGACGTGGACCATAAACATTGCGTAAACCAAGGAGTTCCACGTCCGATTTGATTGTTGCAAGCCATGTCTTCAGTTGCCCACCTCGGCGGCGGCGCCAGTTTGCACATTGACCTGGGTTCATCACCTGCCGTACCAGTTCGTCTTCTGGTTTGCGTAGTACGTGCCCGAACCATTGAAGTCGACGATGTTGGATCCAGACGGATAGTTGCATGATGTCACCGCATTGGTGACGAACAGATGCGTTCGACATCCGGTCCATCCATTTTGTCTTTGTGATGTACCTGAGGCACCAATGGTCGAATACTTCAAGCTTTTTGGCGTCCTCAGAACGTAATGGCCAAGTCTCACAGCCATACAGTAGCACAGGGCGAACAGTAGCCTGGTAGACTCGGATTTTCGTTTTGAGGCTGATTTCACTTCTTCTCCAAAGTGAGTTCTTCAATTGTAAGAAAGCAAGTCTGGCACGGTCGATGCGTGTTCGGACTTCATTCTTTGCTTGACCAGTTGGAAGTATTTTTGAGCCAAGGTACGTAAAATCGTCGACTGTTTCGATTGGGCTGTCGTACACCGTGAGCTGCTCATCAGATGAAGATACACCGATGGCGAAGGCTTTCGTTTTGTCGGCATTGATTTCCAGACCAACGGCTGATGAAAACTGGGCCACTTGATCCAAAACGGTTTGCATGCTCCCAAAGCTGTCAGCAAGGAGAACAACATCGTCTGCGTAATCAACATCCGTCAGCCATAGGTTATTTGATACTTGAACGCCTCGGAACCCAGTTAGCGCGTTGCTCAGAATCCAGTCAACCGCATAATTGAACAATATGGGTGACAAGGGACATCCTTGTCGAACCCCAGTGTGCAGACTGAATTCATCCGATTCTTCTCCGTAAACACGTACTCTGGCTTTGGTGGCTGCATAGTAGGCCTTGATCAGATTGACGAGT
Source organism: Eudiplozoon nipponicum (assembly GCA_029291075.1). Taxonomy (NCBI): domain Eukaryota; kingdom Metazoa; phylum Platyhelminthes; class Monogenea; order Mazocraeidea; family Diplozoidae; genus Eudiplozoon; species Eudiplozoon nipponicum. Next base: position 57,063 of record JAQBSW010000482.1, read on the forward strand.
TTTATGGGCATTCCGTCGAGCAGCATGATGTTCCATAGGGAGTCGCGATCAACAGAGTCAAAAGCAGCTCGGAAATCAATAAAACAAGCGACGGTTGGTTGTTGAAATTCGTTGCGATGTTCCAAAACTCGCCGTAATGTAAAGATCTGATCAACACAGCCTTTGCCTGGGCGGAATCCACCCTGATTGGGACGGGTACGGGCATGCCGCTCATTACAGAAGCGGTTCAATAGAATCGACGCCAACAGCTTGGATGCGGTGTTGAGAAGACTGATACCACGGTAGTTTTCGCACCTTGATCTATCACCCTTTTTGGGAAACGGTAGCAGGATTGACATTCCGAAGTCTGACGGGCATACTTCCTGTTCCCAGATAGAAGAGAACAGTCGATGGATTGATGGCAGTAGTGTGCCTATACAGGCCTTGTAGATCTCTGCAGGTATTCCATCTTCACCTGGGGATTTCTTGTTCTTCATGCGCTGGATGGTCGTAGCGATCTCAACCTCAGTTGGGGAAGAGCAGTCCACGTCGTAGCTGGGTGTAGATGTTGTAGGTGGTTGCGGTGGGGAGCGGCCACTGTATGGTCGGTTCAATAACTGCGATTACTTAACGACAGATACGTATGGCCGCACATGTCTAAAGACATACGGGTATTGGTAAAAGCCTGTGCAAATTGTCAAACGTGTAAGGTGTGACGACATACCAGAACCGAGATACAGAATATTGGGATACCAACTGGACAGTTCAGACATGTACACATAGACATTGTCAAAATGCCTGAAGTCAACGGTCAAAAATATTTGTTAACAATTGTAGATCGCTTTAGTCGCCAAATCGAAGCAGTGATTTTGAAAGATATGACAGCGCAAGAAGTCTTGTTCGCGTTCCTACATAATTGGATACCGCGTAATGGTGTTTCGGAAAGAGTCACTAGTGATCGCGGAAGTCAATTTATATCAGAGCTTTTCGTAATATCTCTCATTATCATGGGAAAAAATATATTGTATACTAGCGCATACAATCCACGAGCGAATGGGATGGTAGAAAGGCTGCATCGTGAACTGAAAGCCGCGTTAAGGTGTACTAGTGGAACAAGCTGGATACAAAATCTTCCTCTAGTATTACTTGCCATGCGCAACAGATTTAGGGCACAATTAGGAACTTCGGTAGCAGAATTGTTATATGAGGAACCATTAAGTCTGCGAGGAGATTTTCTAATAGAAACTCTAAGTAGTCTTGATTGGGCTTCTAGCTATTTAGATTGGTTTTTAGTAGCACTTAGAGATAAAATGTGTCGTTTGGCTCCGACCAAGTCTAGAAAAGTAAAAACCAAGTGCTATGTGTTCTCTGATCTAAGATCGGCTTCGAGGGTTTATTTAACTACTGAAAAGAGGAAGAGCTGCCTGATTCCATATTACAAAGGACCATATAATGTCAAGAGGATGTCTGAAAAAACGTCGTCATAGAGGTAAATAGAATTGAGTATTGTGTTACTTCGGATCGTTGCATTCCCCAGTTTATCTGGACTGATGATAGGACTGAATTGCCAGATGAGTTGAATGACCATCTTTCCATGGACGAATCTGATTTGTGCAATTCAAATCAACAACTTTCACAATACGCGTTGTTGAACACATCGAAATCATGTTTTACCGAGTTACAATATCATAACCTTCTGTCAATGTCAGGCGAATTAGCAGTGCCAGTGACAACTGTACAGGGCGCGATATCGACGTCATTGGCGCCATTATGCACAACTCGTTCAGGAAGAGTACAATGTCAGCCGAAGAAAAATGATTACGTCTATTATTAGCCGTCTTTTTTAGAAGGTGGTGTATATAGAGGTAGATATTTACTCCGAAAAAATTAAAGTGACAATTATTGATAAATTTTAACCACAGTGGCTGATTGAAACGGATATTATTTAAAAAGAAATTATTCATTTATTTTCTATAACATTCTTTGTTTAGATACTTTTGAATATAGTTTTGAATTGTGCTTAATTTCAGTTTTGGTAATCTGTACCTGACTGGCCTGATTTGTTACTTTTCTACAAAATTCTCAATTTTCACAATATACACTTGCTATCATTTTGACTTTGGAATCGTACATATTGGGGATGTTCTGGAACAGGTAATTTAATAATTCTGTTTTTTGCGTCTTATTTCTTTCCGGGTTATTTGATCGGGTGTTTTGCTACGTAAGAAGTACACAGTCCGTTACTTAACACTAAGTTATCAAATTAATATTTAAGTTCGATCAACATGGAAGCTAATCATAAGTTTGAGGTGACTAACAAATTACCTCAAGATATTACAGGCATAAAATTAATAAATAAAGACGAGAATTCTTGCTTGTCCGACTCAAATATGTGTATTCAGACTGAAAACGACTTGGCATCTATTGGGTTCTCATTTACTAATAGGTATGGAGCATTCACAATGGCATGGTAAATTCACCGTGCTTAAACAGCCTTTAATCGAAAGGTCGCACAACATTGGTTAACGGAAAATTTCGCTTGTTTTAATTGGTGCCGCGTAAATTAAATTTAAATTTCATTTACGCAATTTGTCGGCGAATTGTTCTTGAACCGTAACATGTCATTGTACATTTTTGTATGAAAAAAAAGAAATTTTCGAAAAAGTATATAAAGTATGAGCTTTCAAATCTAAACAACGGTGTTCTTAAGGATAAGAAGATTATTTTCTAGTTAAAATTCAAGTCAATGTCAACGCGCGTAATTTGAAATGTGTGAAGAAAATGTCTAAACAAGCAAGACCTGTTGTAATCAAGATAGTCAAGAGACCTATAAATATAAAAATGGAGATAATAAACAAAAATGAGAAGGGATTCATGAAATTAAAAGAGTATTTATATGTAGAGATACAATGTTTCAGCAAAGGAAGGTAGCAACAGCAAGGAAATTAAAACGAAATTTTGCGCAAGAATCATCAAGAGCAGTAGAGTGCAGCGCGCAAAGTCTCTCACTGAATTCGATAGTTATTTCGGAAAACCGATTACCAGCAGCATCATCGCTTATGAACATAGTGGAAAGCGATGTAAAGAGAAGCTTAGTGATAAAAACAAACAAGTTGTCTATAAAGAAACTGACAATGAATGTTTGTTCACCCTTGACATGAAAGATGTCGAATTGCCATTTGCTCAGACGAGTCAGCTGTCTATCCACTCCGGCAGTGTTTATGGCGATAGTTGAAGTAGCGTTTCGAAATGCGCTAACTAATGGTGTATTGTCTGTGAAAACAACAAATCTGCTGCTGCCGATATTGCTAAAAAAACAGCGCACTGCGTCGTGGATGGCGTGGGGTTCTCGACCGATATTATCGTATCTTGTTTCTACTGGTTGGAGAGTACGTGATTGAAAACTGATAGGCTTCCGAACTCCGTCGATCTCTTGTTCCAACGTGGCTCCAATAGCGAACACAGAAGCATCTGTTGTGAATAGAAATGATCGTTGAAAATCTGAATGCGTTAGCATTTTAGCATTTGCTAACGAGTTGATGGCGAGTCAAAGTAATTCCTCGTCATAAGTTGACCAATAAATGATGGAGTTCTTAATAAGCCCTTTTCGATTCCGCAGGTGCCTACACAATGGATAAAGTTGTGTTGATACACCGGAAAGGAACTTGCGACAGTATTTTAGGACTCCTAAACTTTTCTGCGGCTCACTTGCAATCTTTGATGACTTGATATTCTTGATTGAATTTTCCTTCGGCGGCAAAGGTTGAATACCTTGTGGCGGGATACGATGCCCTAGGAAATCCATGGATATAGTTGCAATTTGCAACCTGTCATAGTTGATCTTGAGTCCGTAGTTGGATAAGTGTGAGAAAACCCGTCGTAAATGCTAGGCATGAGATTCTATGTCTGAACTGAAATCTATTATGTCATCGAGATATAAAATACTATAAGCGGCGGCGTCGAGAAGTATGTTGTCTATGAATCTTTGAAATGTCTGTGTAGCGCAATTGAGTCCAAAAGGCATGTAGAGATATTGGAAAAGGACAAATGGAGTGATGACCGCAGTACTTTCAATACATTCCGGCGCTACCGGGATGTGGTGGTAGGCCTGTCTGAGGTCAATCACTGAAAAGAAATTGCTGCTGATGAGTTTTTCAAGTAAGGTGTTAATATCTGGAAAAGGACATGCCTCGAATTTGTTCACTAAATTTCACTTGCACTAATCTCCACAGACACTGTACGTTCTGTTTGATTTAAAGACTAACTGCAGTACTGACGCCCATGAACTTTTCGATGGTCTGATGATTCTCTATTCCAATAGTTCTGAATATTCCTCTTGGGCAGCTTTCAGCTTAGCAGAGGCCAGTAGTCGCTTCTGTGTTGTCCTTCTGTGATGATATGGTTCATCGTTTGGTCGTATTCAAACACATTTACGGCGATCCAGCCTGCCCATGTTTCAATTTAAACCTGGTAAATTCAGTGGCAATCTACTTTGCTATCCTTACGCTGCAGCTCTTCAAACCTCACACTGCTCACTTTTGCCTCACGCGGTATGACCAGCCACTACAGCCTACAATTTGTGTAGCAATTCCTAGTGGTTATTTGGCATCATATCATTGTTGAAGCAACCAACAAGCATACTCTAGCCCAGTAATTACGGTACATTTAAAATTTTTAATAGCTATGGGCAAAATAATATCTGGGTTTGAAATCTTCCCTACATTAGTTATCAAGCTTCGAGGATTGTTTTCTTTTATTCACAGAGCATGTAACGTCTCAAGAAAAATTCGCCGACATATTGCCTAAATGAAATTCAAACTTCATTTACGCGACTCAAATTAAAACCAGCAAAATTTGCTGTTAATCAGTGGCATACGAGCTTTTGTTTACCACACTATATAAGCACGGTGCAGTTACCATCCTTTTCATTATCGAGTTTGGTGTCTCCTGCTGAGCACTACGTGTGCTTATTGTCTCGCGCCATATTAACTGTTTACCTACGCCGACTTCTGGACCGGCGTTAAGATGAGTGGCACAGTCACTGGTATATCACTCCAATCTTGTTGCTGCACAACTAGTAAAACGGATCAAACATACATTTATTTGACCTCAACGTGTGCCAGATTCCAAGGTGTTGCCACAGATCTTCAACAAAACCTTTCTGAACATTCACACAAAAACAAACCCTCTGGTTTCGCCGCCACAGCGAAGGAACATGAGCCTATTCAATCAGAGACGGTCTTATGTGTCTAGGTGTATTTCTAGACACTGCTGCACTACCTAACTTTATTGGCATTTGTCGAAGAACGCAATTTCGGCTGTGATTAGAGCCACCAACTGTAACTGTCTCTCAGCCTCCAAGTCTCCTAATGTATTTGTAACGTAACACGGCATTTACTTGAAGCCGGGGGTTTATAGTGTAAGGCACCCCTGCTCCAATTAAATGTCGTACGACCTTACGAAGTCAGTTTTGGTGCCAGGAAGGCTGAGTTAGTACTGTTGAAGACCATTAACAGGGCCGGTTTTGCGTTATCTGGCAAATGCCGAGGAGGTCAGTTAGTGTAGCAGAGTCTAGAATTATTTCTAGACACTTGATATCAGCTCTGGTTGACTTGGGTTGTGGTTCCTTCTGTAGTGGCGTTGAAATCTAGCTGAGTAAACTCGTTGAAGTTCTGCAGTAACTGGCTCGTCTCTCTAGTTGTACAGCAACAAGATTGGCATGACTGAATTTGCCAATGTGTGTGAAGCAAGCCCAAAAATCAGCGTAGGTGACGATAGCAGACAGCACATCGGAGAAACGCACAGCAGAAGGCAAACGCGACAAGAGACTTGTATGGTAATTTCATCGTGCTTAACTAGTCTTGATTGGCTGCTTGCACACCATTGGTTAACGGCAAATTTCGCTTTTTTTGCATTGGTGCAATATGTCGGCGATTTACTTTGTGTCGCTACATCACTTTTCTCAATGAAAAAAAGAAAAAAAATATAACAATAATTGTTTGCGCGGGTGGTGGTAACAATTCTTTAAATCAAGTTTGCGAGCTTGAAGTAAACACCAATCCCATTGTATTTAACCAGTCGTCGAACAACATAACAAAACTACCGCCAGCCGCAACGCACTGACGCGTTTCGACCTTCCTTGATCATCATTAGAGTACGACGGCAAACTGACTATCGAGGATCAAACCGCTTTGAATATATATGGAAATCAAATTTAGATATGCGGCCCTCATCTCTAGCAGTCTCGCATACATTGAATTTGACTAGAAATGTCGGCTGCATATCTAAATTTGATTTCCATATATATTAAATGCGGTTTGATCCTCGATAGTCAGTTTGCCGTCGTACTCTGATGATGATCATGGAAGGTCGAAACGCGTCAGTGCGTTGCGGCTGGCGGTAGTTTTGTTATGTTGTTGGACGACTGGTTAAATACAATGGGATTGGTGTTTACTTCAAGCTCGCAAACTTGATTTAAAGAATTGTTACCACCACCCGCGCAATCAATTATTGTTAAATTGTATTGCCTATATATGTATATGTGGCGAAAGCTACAAACAGTTAATGTTCGTGACGGCATAGAAATTGTGCAGCCGACATTTCCAGTCAAGTTCAATGTATGCGAGACTGCTAGAGGTGAGAGCCGCATATCTAAATTTGGTTTCCATATATATTCAATGCGGTTTGATCCTCGATAGTCAGTTTACCGTCGTACTCTGATGATGATCATGGAAGGTCGAAACGCGTCAGTGCGTTGCGGCTGGCGGTAGTTTTGTTATGTTGTTCGACGACTGATTAAATACAATGGGATTGGTGTTTACTTCAAGCTCGCAAACTTGATTTAAAGAAAAAATATTCTTTTCGACGAGGCTAGTTAAGAAATGCATGACAGAGTTCGAACCAAATTTAGCAACTGGACATTATTCTGCCCATAGATATATAAAAAACGATGTACCATAAATGCTGGGCTGAAATATGCTTGTTTGTTGCTTCATCAACGATATGATGCCAAGTAACCACTAGGAATTGCTACACAAATTGTTAGCTGTAGTGTCAGGTCATACCGTGTGAAGCACAATACAACAGTGTAAGATTTGAGAAGCGCAGCGTGAGGATTTCGAGGTAGATCGCCACTGAAGTTGCTAGGTTTAATTTAAAACCTGGGCAAACTGGATCGCTGACAATGTGTTTGTATACGACCAAAGGAGCTAGTGTCTGCTCGACGTTCTGGTCATGATATGTGTAGAGTGGTCTCTGTGAAACCGATGAAGTTTAGATATGCATTTGATGCGGTCTTCATCATGATATGAAGCTGATAACTAATTAGTGTGCAACAGGTAATCGTTAGCTCTAAGTAGCTGGCCATACCAAAATAGGCAGTGTGAGCTCAGGTGTGAGCCATATATTATAATGTAAAAATAAATACATGAACATAAATGGTGACTGCATAAAAAGGTATATGTATGCAAACATTGCCTCAGAGATTCCATAATACCAAAGAACTGTGAAAAAATGTTACACAATTGTTAGCTAAGAACAGCTGGTTATGCCACATGAGACAAGTGCGAAAAATAAAATGAATCATGTGGATTCATAGGTCACGTTAAGTGACATAGTGCGCAATTGGTGCGCGTAAAGTAAAAATTTTGCTACGTAGGATAACGAAAATTTATTGTTAAAAAATCAATTACGCGTTATGCTAAGCAAGCTACTGCTAGGTTGAGATTGTAGGCAGATAAAACCTGAGACGTTTATAGAATGTGGAATGCTCTCAGGATTAGGCGGTTCGATAAACGGTTTCAACATGTCTATGCTTACTGATGTCGGTGTGGCGCCTTGTATTATAATGAAGTATTTGGGTTGTCTGAGCAAAATCGGATAAGGACCGCGATACTTTGTTTGTAGTGGTGCAACAGCAGTGTCTTTGCGATCGATTACTCTCTTGCAGCTGTGGAGCTGCGGGTGAATGAAGACTGGACCAGGCGTATGTCTCGGCTGCTGTTCAGACATGTTACCCAAATGAAGTCGGAGGTGAGAAGCTTCGTCTTATGGGTCATCCTGTGCGGGTAGATCTATGTCATACAAGAGTTGCGGCGCAGACGTTTTAATGAATTGACGAGTGCGGGAACGCATAGCGAGCAGAAATAAAGGTAGTGCATCGACCCAGTTTCCATTAATGGACAAGGATGCTAAAACAGCTTTGAGTTCCCTGTGCATTCTCTCTACCAACCGTTAGATTGGGGATGGTAGGCAGTCGTCTGGCGTAAGGTGCATCCCATGTACCGCAAGGTGGCTTGACTGAGGTCAATCACTGAGAAGAAATTGGGGCCGTTGAGATTTTCATGTAAGGTGTTAATATTGGAAATAGAATATGCATCAGATTTTGTCACTGAATTTAACTTGCGGTAATCTCCACAGGCTCTGTACGATTCGTTTGATTTGGAGACTAAGTGCAGTGGTAACGCACATGAAATTTTCGTTGGTCTGATGATTCTCTCTTCCAATAATTTTGAAAATACCTCTTGGGCAGCTTTCAGCTTAGCAGAGACCAGTTTACGCTTCTATGTTGTCCTTCTGTGACGATATGGTTCATGGCGTTGGAGACTTGTAGCTCTGACTTGCTGAGATCAAAAAGTGACTTGTATTTTCGAAGAGCTGCTGATATCTCTGCTGAATGATGCACCGGGGTTGGCTGAATGACCTGTAAGTCCAAACGCTCGGAGGCAAGTGTCCAAAAACTTTGCTCAAGTCCGGTGGAGGGGTCGATGATCTTTTGATTGGCAAGATCAACAATGAGCCGAAATTTCAAAAGGAAATCAAGGCCTATTATATTGTGTGAGACCTTGGCAATGATGAAGCTGTGAGTAAATTCACGCCGTAAATCTATATTGAGTGTGCGATACTGATCTCCATAGGCAGGTATTGGCTCGCCTGTAGCTGTTGTGAGTAGAACGCCTAGCGACATCTCGGCCATTGAATCACCCTTGAGAACTGAGACTGCTGCACCTGTGTCTACGATGAATTCTTCGCCAGTTCTGAAATCAAGAAGGTGCAGAAGTTCGTTGGGCTGTTTGGCCGGGTCATGCAAACAAGTAGGCTGGTGATTGCGACTGACATTGTCCGTTTGGCTATCTATGTGGCAAATTCGGCGTGGACGAAAAGAGTCGATAGGAATGTCGGATTGTAAGTGATTTCTTCCTTGTGGCGCCGTTGATGCCGTTGATGCACAGAAAGTACGGTCTTCTACTTTCTGCGCCATACGTTTCCCGATCCTGATGCACCACTGCGCCTGTTTTCTGTTGTCTTTCCCGTCAACTGTGGAAATTGACATTCATTCGGAAATTCTTCGGAACGACAGAGACAGACTTGACATGAATAAAAAACTTCTGGTGATTATAGCACCAGTTCTTTGGGGCATACCTGTTAAAGGATTGCGGGGATCTCGATCGCCGCCTACCGTTATAATGTGTTTTTGGCATAAAATTTGGTCGAGCATTCACCTGATTTAACTCGGATTTCGCTATGGCTAATCCTCCTAGAACTTTAGCCACGTTCGCTATTGTCCCCTCTAAAAAGGAGAGCCTATCATCCTGCGGGGGCGGACAAAAGGATTACGAATTCAACTTAGGTTCCAAAACCCTAAATTCTAACTAAGAATGTGGAGTCTACGCGCATAAGGAATACTTCGCTATCTCCATCCCAAACAAGAACATCAATATCTAAAATTGGACCTGACATTCTTATAATCTTACGGGATCTTAAAAGCATAAATTTATAAGCAAGACGAAAATATATAAAAAGACTTTAAACGAAATGCTTACCCACTAACAGCTTCCACAGTTGAAAAATAATCTTTCGCAGTTGAATCTGTCGAGCTCAACAGTTCTACTCTTTGTACAGTCAATGTTCGTTCACAGATCACCAAGATTTACAGTTTTGTTCATAGTAAAATTATTGAATAACCAACCATCCTTTAAAATATATATCAAACAAAATTCCCCAGAAGACCTCGACTTTAGAGTGATTAACAACCAGAGTAAAAACGTATACGCAAATGTTAAATCATTGTAACCCCAAAAATATGAAAAAGAAACACACTCGATTGTATTTATGCCAAATTTTTCCTGACGACTAAACTGAAAAAACAGTACAGTACTCAGAATCCTGGCGCGGTCGCCAATTTTGTAAAACACCCCAGCTTGAAGTTAGTGTCGTACGACGATACAAAGTCAGTTTTGGTGCCATGGAAGGCTGAGTTAGTACTGTTGAGGGCCCTTAACAGGGCCGGCCTTGCGTTTTCTGGCAAATACCCAAAAGGTCGGTTATTGTAGGAGTGTTCAGAAGTACTCCTAGACACTTGAGACCAGCTCTGGTTGACTTGGGTTGTGGTTCTTTCTGTTGTGGAGTTGAAATCCAGCTGAGTAAACTCGTTAAAGTTCTGCAGTATCTGGCTCATCTCTCTAGTTGTACAGAAACAAGATTGGCGTGTGTGAATTTGCCAATGTTTGTGAAGCAAGCCCATAAATCAGCGTAGGTGACGATAGCAAACAGAACGTCAGAGAAACGCACAGCAGAAGGCATATGCGACAATTGACTTGTGTGGAGGAATATAATTCCTCCGCCAAAATCAAAGTGACATTAACTGATCAATTTAAACCACCTTTATTTATTTTCCAAAACTTTCTATGTTTAAATACTTGACTTTAAATTGTGCGCAATTTTCAGTTTTCGAGCATTACTGTCCTCGATTGGTTGTATCTTCACTTGGCGTACTGCAAATTTCTCGTTTTTCTTTATTACAAGTCTGATCAATTTCCACAATATACGCCTGCTAAAACTGTCTTACATTTTTTATTGATGCACGCATTTGGGGACGTTCTGGAACAGGTAATTTAATAATTCTGTTTTTCGCGTCCATTTCTTTCCAGATTACTTGTTCGGGTGTTTTGCATCGTGTAAGGTTTCACATCCCAATTTGCCTAACAATAAATGTCAATTTAATAATTATATTCAATAAAAATGGATGCTTATCTTAAATTTGAGAACACTAGCAAGTTAGCGCAAGACATAGGAGGTTTTAATTTACCCGATGCGAATGAAAATATAAGCTTATCAGATTCTACTGTTAATTATAGGACTACTAACGATCTGGCATCTATAGGGTTCTCAGACACGAATAGCTTAGGAGCCTCTACATTTGCATGGTAAATTCACCGTGCTTAAATAGCCTTTTTAGAATAGAATAGAATAGAATATCTTTATTTGGATTCAAACCACACATATTCCATCAAATAATAAAATTGGAAATTGTACAATATATATTAAAATAATTATCACATCACAATAATTGTGCAATTAATCTCATGTAGATAGGTATATCTCACTAGTTGTACAATACAATATATCAATATCAGAAAGTTCGACTGAAAAGAATAATATATACATCATCAAATTAGGAACAATTAAGGTATAATTCGAGTGTAACATTATGCAAAAATGACTAGCAATTGGATTGTATGTAATGTTAACTAATTTGAAGATATAGTGCATAACATGTTCAATTATAATAATACAAAAAATTTTGGAAATAAAAATCTCAATCAAAATCTGTTTCCGATAACAATTATCGCTTGTCTTTTTATTCAACCATGAGAAAGTATTATCATAATCAAAAAAAATAAAAGATATCAGCAGGATTGCCGACTTTTTTCCAAGTTCTGTAGATAAAGTTTTAATAGACATCTTAGATGGAGGACATTTCTACTCCTAAGCCCGCTTCGGCAATTGAGTTATAGAATTTTTTGAGATTTTTCGAGAAAGAGAATAACTGTGCTCGCTACATTCCCCACAAAAAGGAGGAGATATTGCCATATGTCCAGATCTAGTTCCAATTTCATGACTCTTTCTTATCGGAGTCATATAGGTACCAGTCCACTGGTTCAGATGGAAAACTTTTATACAATAACACATCCTCCGAAACCACAGACGGTGCAACTGACGCAAACTGAAATCTAGAGGCGTATATGTAGTGCAGAAAATAGGACTAATATGTTTCACAACTTTTCTTTGTACATCTTGCTATCTTATAAGACAAACCGCTTTTTAATAATACTATCGGATTCCAAGTAGCGACAGCATATTCTGAGTACCGGTCTAATCCACTATTATATACATTTGAGAAGTTTTATATCCATTTGATAAAATATTTCGATTTATTAGTGCCCATCTTTTCTTGGCACTGCCTACTATACTTTCAAAATGTCTCTCAGCAGAAGCTGTACATTGAATAGTTATGCCTAAATCCTTAATTTCTTGCATAAGTTTAATCTCAAACACATCATTAATAACAGCATCATGAAAATAAACATAATGAAAGTTTGTGCTGTTCCCTATTTTTAAAGCTTTCGTCTTTTTATTGTTTAATTGGCTGCTTGCACCCAATTGGTTAAAGTCAAAATTTGAGTTTTCTCATTAGTGTAGCGTAAATTGAACTGAATTCAGTTTACGCAATATGTCAGCAAATTGCTTTATGTCGTTACAACAGCATAAATTTCCACAATAATCACGTTTTAATATTTTGCGATTTTTCAAATTAGCAGTTCTGTGTATTCGCAGATTAATTTGAGGTTTGCATATTAATTATACTAATCTTTTAACTAAATCATAATAAAACTTACCTATAGCTTCTTTGAAATAATCAAATTGTTTCCTAATTTTAAATACTTTGAATTGGTTAAATTGAGTGTGTTTTGCTTATATATATCGTTGTTTTTAAAAAGTATTGCAATTTATTAGTCACCAAGAGGTTATGCTTAGGCTCAAAAGTATTATTTCGCCTTTTAGAAATTCTTCATTAAAACTGCCTTTGCAGTCTATTACCGTTCCATCTTTCCCTAAAGATGAGCGAGGCGCTTACTTCTATTTAATGCCAGAAATACCTCATGACTCTCCTGAGTCAAATCCTCTTTTACGCAATGATAAGTATCCAAAGTAAGCTGCTAATTTATTACTGATTTAGTTTGAGCTCTTTAGATCCAGTGGCATGTTTTTCGGGTGTTTCGCGTTTGATTTTAGAATATCAGGTTGCAGTTTCTAATCTATTGGAAAAATACAAAGATTCAAGCCCTGATATTATGAGTGATTCAATTTTTGAAGAAATTGAATCCGCTACTTACCCTTTAGATAGAGCATTGAGATTGGTTAGAGCTGCTATGATGTTCAATGTTAATCCATTTATGGAAATCGTTTCAAACCGTTTGTCGTTAAAGTTTGATTTTGCCCGCAAAGAACACTTACTGTCTAATGCTCAATTTTTTCGTATACTTTCCGAAATTAAAGCATCTAAAAAGGATTTAAAACCTGAAACAATATGTGAGTTTTTACTTTGTATCGCTTTGACTAAATTATATGAAATCAAAAGGTGTACCTTAATCTACGATTGAATGTTTATTAAAGTCTTGATGGGAGCTCCTAACTGTAGACTATCCATTATGCCATTTATGTGTATTTACGCTCTGCGACTGAGATTGTAGAATTTGTGTTTGTACGTTTCACGGACAGTCTCCAATTTTTGGTTTCTGGCGTGGTCAGTTTTAAAATCTGGAGTAGTTAATCAATATTAAGCTGGATTTTCTAGCCGTTATTAATAGTTCCTTGTCACGTCAGAACGTCAACCTACTTAGTCTAATTACACCACTATCCTTCTAACACAGGCTAAACATCTGTGCCACAAATCCTAAATCCAGTTGTTCAATTTACGTTTTTCGCACTATGGCCGTTAATATACTGTTTCTATTTGACTAATCTTCTGCTTCTGATGGCACTTGTCTAAGCTTTTGTTAGCGAATCTTCCTATATTCCGAACTTGCCCGATAAAGAAAAGTATTTGCTTTTATAAGCTCCACAACATTCTGGTTTAAGCTTCTCATGTCCATTCACTTTATGCTAGTTTGTATGGCATTCATTACATGGTAACATTGATTAAAGCAGTATCTTTAAAGCTTAAAGTTAACAGAACATCTGAGCCTAAGTTTATGGAGCTCTTTGCATACGAAATCGAGTTAGCTGTTTATTAGAATTTTTTGTGAACAGGATACATGTACTCCTTGAGAGATGCCAGTTTTGATAAAGACTAGTGCTTGCGTTGATTGTTAATAATATACCAGTAAATAAATTGAGAACTACGTCGCGCTGAGAGTTCAAAATGAGCCTGTGCTAATAAGGTAGTCATTAGGTTTCTCCGCTGAACTCGAGCTGCAGATATATTTTAGTATATTTAAGTGTCTTATGGATAGTACGTTGTGAGAATGTTAGTGAAAGTCTTTCATATTTTATCTGACAAATAATTGGCAAGGAAACGTACTTTATTTATTTGACTTTCTTACTTTGATGATATTGAGCATAGCCGTAATCTTTCGTGAATTGCAGGACAAATAAAATTAATCTATGCTGAAATTACTGCAAAATCCGATTTATAAAATATATCTAGATAGATATTCGAATTGATTCTGTTTACTGTCAGAGTAGATCGAGTCAATTCTTTTACAACTAGGTCAGATAACTATTAGTTACAGATTTATTTTGTAGCAGTTTATCATCATTACCATCCCTAACTAGTTTTCGTTTCTTCCTTATCTAAGTACATTAATAGTCCTCACAGCTAGTGGTTCACATGCTAGACTGTTCGGTTTCATCTCTTAAGCTGACTTGCTTAAAATTTTATAAATCATCAGCGCACTCATACTTTAACTGCTGTTAATGTTGTTAATAATATAAAGACTATAGAATAAACTGGTCCTTCATTGTCGCGTAACTGTGGTAGCCATGATTATTTGTGAACTATAACTGAACAAAAGCGAAATTATGCTGTCTTAATAATACAAGAGAGCATAAAAATTGGGCTAAAACTTAAAAATACTGATGCTTGAATTAGAGCTTAAAAATATATATATTAAGGAAATCAATGGCCGTTAACGTCGCTCGATGTCAGTTCGTGAAACAAAGATAGAAACAATATGTATTTCTGTAAAATCAAGGATTTGCTTTAACGACTACAGACATTTAATTGAGCTATGTGATAAAACGGAATATTATTTTCAGATGTTATGATAAAAATTTAAACATTGTCTTACAGTAGATTTCAATATATTTTTGTGCTGTAATTAATGATTCAACTGATATGGCAGAAAGTATCATTACTTCAGCTGGGCAATATATATATATATATATATATTATATCCAAATAGATCAATTATTTACGTCCTTCATAAAAATTTCTGGATATGCTTGAACCCCTGGATGTGGAAAAGCTCACAGCTGCGGTTCGGCAAATTTCAGGTCTCTGAGCAAGCCTCAATTCTACGCGTAGCTGTACAGGAATTAGTCCAGGGTACGGTGGCTGTCCAATTTATACGAAGGCATAAAAGCTAAAAAGTTTTGAAATGGTGGCCTTTATACTGATGTCAACTACACCTCATTACAACAGCGAGCAGAGGCGATATACTTTCCGGGAATGGCGGCTGCAATCGGTGGCTTTGCAGCAGTCTCAATATGTAAAGACACTAGCAGTTCACCAATGCATCGCCTATTGGGCAGCAACTTTAATGTAGTTTTCCGTGAGAACGATTAGCTCACTGTGGAAACAGGGTTCACAATATCACGAATATTAATAACCGAGAAAAAACGCTCGCCGTGTGTTCAGAATTATGAGTCAAGTGGCCCGCGAAAATAAGAAATCGGGGAAATGTTGCCATACGTAAGGTTTTATATTAAAATTAATATTTTATATCAAATGTCAGTCTGTGATTGTACACTTGGGTAATGAAGCCGGTGTTTCAGTATCACACATGAAAAGATTTAACTTCGCAGGCAAATTTATGTCAGACTTTTGGCGCGGCGGTGGCGTCTGCGAGCAATTTGTGCACTTATTTTTAAATAAATGATGATATCTACTCTGTTGTTTATTTGAGCGAATACACAGGTATCCCTATAGGTTTTGAACAATTACAAATTTTGTTAAAACCTTTGATTTTACGAATAATCGCATATATCTCTCGGGACAGAAGAGTTACAGTTGCCTGCTCCGGTGGTGGATAGTTTCGAATCCAGTAGGGCACTGTGTTCCAGCTCCACGATTGCACCAAACGCTCTGGCACTCGCGGCTATAAAATGTAGTTGGAATTAAATGACAGTTACGAACCACCAATAGTAAATAGTGCTCACCATAAAGCTCTATCAAAGCATTTATGACCGTCTTTCAATGCCTCAAAATCATGTTAAAATAATAAAATGAAAAAATAATTTTGTGATGAACACTGCATACGAGAAGAGAATAGTGTTATACGAGGTTGTGAATATGACCTTGAAGGAAAGACCTAATGAGACGACACAGAAGCGCGGTCACTTCGACCTTTGCACAATGCATAACATAGGCCAACTCAACTTCAAGACAAGGTGATATCCGAAATATAGATTCTGTAGCTTTTACTGCATTGCTTTATAAATAAGACACCTTTGTGCATTTAATTCCATAAATCTATTACAAAGCAGTAGAAAATGTGATATTTACTAGAAGTGGGTATTGAGATCTAGGTTGAGCTCGATTCGATGCTATATCGCACAGGGATTCCAACCAATATTAGTATTGAGCATGTCAACATCATTCTGATTGACGAACTGATTATATACTGCCGTATATAATTGAAGCCGACTTCACCCTTTTCAATGAAAAAGCGTCCAAGTATGTGCCTTACGCAAATCTGCCACTGTCTGGGAAAGTAGTGCTGCTTCGAGCAATCACGCTGAAAGCTTATTTAGTGAAGATTACTTATTGTTGTATTAAAAAATAAGACTACGGATATCAAACTAGCTTATTCGTTTTTGATAGATAATATGGTCTATATTTATCAAATAACGATAGATGAAAAACTGAAGAGTTGATCATACAGTAGTATCTCACATTAAGCCGAGTGGTGAGGGGACACCACTTGTACCAAATTCCCGAGAAACTCCATGAAATGTCACAAATACCGTTCATGCTACGGCGTCCCCGGCAAGCGACGCGCTCTGTATCAGCGCGAAAACACCTATTTATTTCGGGTGTTGGAATGTTTGATGTTCCGAAATGGCTGCCAACCGCCCGGCATGGAGAGGTATAATCCGGGATTTCTATGGAGCCGGCTTATCCTCCAAAAGGAGTCAGCCGCAGTAAAAAAAAAAAAAATCTCACATTAAGTTAATGCATTTTTCATACCTAAAGCCGAAACGATGAATGCTTATTTATTTGAGGTGGTATGAACAGGATAGCGGTTATTGCATAATTATACTATATAATCTGCGTGAACAATCTAATGCCGGAGACAACTTTAATGTGTGTATTATGAACGTATGAGAAAGTACAGTTCTGTATATCCCATCACTGACGATTATATTCTGCCGTTGATGCGAAAGTGTATGTGCCTTTATGACTTTGGACCATACTGATGGCACTCCTGTGCTGTCAGATTCTCATACCAAGCAGTCCAATGAGGAGCTATCTAGTTTTAATTTACAGTTCACCCATACTTGAGCATATCGTAGTTTGCAGACGTGAAGCATCAGTATATTGTGTGGTTTGATACTTTCTAGTTCTAAGAGTAACAATAGTATATTAATGTTAAAAATGGTGGAAATATACATCTGTGTCGGACGCCACGGCTGGTAGTAAATTGGAGTGTTAACTCTGTAAATATTAGCGAGGCCAAAAAGGTTACTTGTAAAGAGCTCGTAGAAACTATTTAAAATTTCTCGTGCATATTATTTTTCAACAGAATACTCAATAGATAATTGCATTCGTTTGAGACGAATGCAATCTTGAAGTCTAGAAAGACGGCAATAATCAAGTAGTCGTCCGGAGTCAGATTTTTATCACGATGGTTTTTGGTGGTAGACGCGGCTCATGTCGCGCTAAAAACTGTCATCGTCACCCTTAAATGTATTTCGCATCAGATCATCCTAACATAACGCTTTGTAACGCTAATAGTTAAAATTTCATTTCATATTTTTAACTCAGACATTGAATTGTGGATAGTGTGTCTCCTTGTTGGCAGGGTATATTTTAGGGCTAATGCAGGTATCCATAAAAAATTTTTTGAAGTGTTCGGCGCACTGTTGAAATAATATTTTTTATCGTTTATTAAATTATTTTTACGAACACTAAATTTCTCTCGCTGTTAATAAACTCTGAACTGTTTGGCGTATAAATTGGAACACATTTCGGTTGTTACCTGATGCGAATACTTCAGTCTAATCAACATTTTACTCCAGAAGGATTCAAGATCGGATTTCAGACTGTGTATCTTTATTTCCAATAAGTCTTGGTGATGCGAATACTTCAGTCTAATCAACATTTTAATCCAGAAGGATTCAAGATCGGATTTCAGACTGTGTTTATCTATATGTCCAATAAGTCTTGGTTCTTTTGGAATGCGAGCCTTAATAAAATTCGTAGTACCCTTTCCATGTGCAAAAATACAAAGCATTTTTATCAGATACAAGAACCGCTTCTTTCTCATTTTCTTCTCAAGTATCTACAAATGAACATCTCTTTATATATAAATTGAAAGGCAAAACAAGATAGAAAAATGTAAACATGGAGAGAGTGTGAAATAAGGGAACAACCAATCAATTGCGTGCGTCACCTCCAGTTCAAGCTCAATGCCTGAACATGCTTCTTCTGCTTGCATAAATCCGGCTGAAATTTGTTTATCCATAAAGCTTCGTATTTGTTATTGTATTTTGTAATTATTTTAAATGCTACGTCTGGAGAACATACGTGTGAGGTTTCAACAATGTGTTGCGCAATTGCAGACGTGTATTCACCATTTGATTTGAAACAGGCGTTTAAGTTGCAATATTCTCTCATTCGAGTAATTAACCGTCTGTACTATCAACTTACGTAGAGCACATACACACAAACATGACGTACGCTTATCTAGTGAGTCGTAATTATTTGCAATTAAATCACTATAATGTCATTTCGATGACGGTACACATGCAGACACATACACAAAGTTGAAACACTCTTACCTAATGAAAAGACAGTTATGCTCAAGAGCTCTAAAAATAAGTATAAACGGGACAGATTAAACGAATTTTTTAAATTTACATATTGATTGTTAGATTGTTTGAGTGATGTGCTTCCCGTTGAAAAATACTTCCGAAATAGGAATAATCAGGTGGATAATGAATGCAAACAACTTGTAGTATCCCACAAGGAAAAGGTAATTATTCTATTTCCTGTCGTGCAACGTTTCTTTTCAAATGCGAAAGAAGCAGTTCGTGTATCTGATAGAATTTCTTTTTATTTTGCACATGAAATGGAAACTATGAAATATTTTGGTATTATTAGAAGCCGAACTAGCTGGGATTTCGCACCTAATTTCTGGTATATCTTCAAAATTGTCGGAGTGATCACTTATTCTGCAAGCACTTCAATGTCACACGGAAGTACCTGCATTGCGAATAGTTAATTTTATCTTCGTTAAACGTGCTACTGAACTATAACCATCAAAACCGGGTAATTTATATTTTTGTTAAGAAGATGACTGATGGAGTTTAATAAATATTTACACCTAATTAGCTTCTTTGAATATTGGCGTGTAGATAGTTAAGTGAAATATGTATATAGAGTCGAAATACATACTCCAAGACGATCGATGGCTATGGATATAAAAAAGCCATCGATAACTATTTATTACATGACCTATTTGAACCACAGCTGTTCGTAAGCCGGTGAGACGCTATGTGGTACAGTATTTTACACGTTATCTAGGGTTTATGCTCATCAAGAATAATCTGTGTTGCGCACGCTATCCGAAGCCGTTCCTCATTATCGTTGCATAATTTATTTCAAGTGTATCTGCTACCCAAAGGAAATTCTGTGTCACTTACGCACGCGAATTGAAGAATTTTTGTCACCTTTTACCACGACTACATCTAAACTAATTGCCTTTCTTAGTTGAGAAGTTGTGGTTGAATAGTAATCGCCCATACTCTTTTATGTACTACATCAACCGGGAGCGTGTGCAGATACAACGAAATTCGTGTTTTATGCGTTGGGCATATTTTAGCGTGTTAATCAAAGTCGATTGCTTTCAGGAATCAATTCAGTTCTAAAATCATCAGCTGGTAAATGAATGATAATACCGATTCCGTATTTTCCGGCTTAGGTCAGTTCTTTAATATCGTTGGTTCCAAGTCAATAACGAGTAGATTATGGATACTAGCTTCGGATAGGCCATGTATATGACGTTTCAATTTCGTTTAAACGATTCCAGTTGCCACATTTTGGCTGTTCAAAAAATTTGAAATATTTTTGATATTCGGTAAAACGGTAGCATGCTCAAGAATTTGATCAAAGCAAGCATTGTTCGTGACACCTGCGAGTGTTTTTTTACGCTGGAAATAGGGTAAAAATAAAGGAAAAGGCAGAATGTAGAATGTAGGTTTCTGCTGTAATTTGATTCCGCTTTTCCATTGTTCAAGAAAAAGCATCTAAACCAACTAATTTTATCCTGTGCTATGGTTGATTCAATATTGAATCAGTTTTTTTATTATTCACGGTTTTGTATTGGCTATAAAAATTTTGTACTTCGTCTATTCCCAGTGTGAATGAATTGTATCCAGAGTTTTATCTCATATGATCTGCCAACCAAAGCTGCCGAACACCATCTACCAATTTTCTATTTTTCTTTAGTTTCTCTTGGTAGCCTGAAATTGCTCTTCGCGTCTGGCTCTCTTGCTCTTATTCATTCGTTACCTATCTTGCTTTAAGTGCTACTGCGTTATGAATTCGAACTTTAGGTTTTATATAAAACTAAACGATAAGTGTATTCCTTTAAAACCGTCAAGGTGCATGATGCTATTGCCAGTGGGCTTTATTGAAGTCCGCTGGTTGCCGGACCAGAAATTTTTTGACTAACGGGTAAATGTACTGTATTTTTTGGTGAACGTTTCAATTGTTTATGATTACGTTTCAGGGTCTAATTTTTTTGCTAATTATTATTTATTTAACAATGTAATTAGTGTAAGAATAATTTGAAGACCAAGTTGACCAACGAATTTAGCACTTTTAATTGGTCGAAAAATTCATCTTGCTCACAGTGTATTAGAATTCTTCGGTTGTCCTTGCTTTTCGTAAATTCTTTTGTATAGTTCTCGAATGTTGTATTGAAAACATGTCTTGTGAACCAGGCGTTTCTTTAGAGTTGGAAAACTGGATAACGTTGCTTTAAATGGTATGCATCCGAGGGACTATGTTTGCATTTAGTATGCAATAATGTGTCTAATTTGGACCTAACAGACGGAAAAGAAAACAATTCTGTCGCAATGACAATGTTTCATAATGTGTTATCTTGTAGCTTGCTTCTTATCTAGTTCTTTTGGAAGTGCATTTTATGATTAGGGAGCTATTATCGATTACTGAGAGCTAGTTAATACTCGCGTAAGTAAATATCTCACAGAAATTTCGAACCTGTTACATTTCACTTTTAACTGTCCTGCCAATAGTAGGAACATAGCTGTCTGGCCGTCCAATTTTTTTACGTCGGTTATCTTAGTGATTGTGAAGGATTTCAGTGCCAAACTAGATCTAGACTGTGATGAATCGGAGAGGTAGACATATATTCTGGTCCTAAATAGATTTGGCAAGGTAATTTGGCTTTGATGTTTCTTTAGGGCTTAAAGTGCGCAACATTTTGTATTGTTTACAGTGTCTTATTATTGCATTCACTTAGATTTTCAATGTATTCGTGTAACATGTCCTCCAGTTTGTATTTGCACCATGTTAATATAAGATTGTTGTTTTTTAATTGCACTAGTACGAATGCTGCTTTCAATTAAACTGCTCTGCCACATTTATTATAGCCTGGCGAACTTTATTTTTGTTTGCCTAATCAGTTACAAACGAACAGTTAATTGGTGATGTATAACGGCCCGCACACTAAATATAAAGTTTCTTGCTTTTAAGTGACTACCTTGTTCGCCTCTTAAATTAACAAGTTCGGCTTGATTTAACATCTTACATGGTGAAATTTTCGTTTCCACCAGATTTCACTTCCTAGCTCCCTCTTTTTATTCGGAGTATCTTCGTAAAAACTGACATTTTCTTGGACGTTATTTTATTTCATTTGACTAAAATAATCGAAGAAGTCACCTATTTCCCTAAATTATACCTTGTGTTAATTTATTTTGTAAAAAATGAATTAAAGCTAAGTTTAATAAAGATGACCATTTTTTTCGATTTCATAAACTAACAGCTATGCTGGATCTAATGTTATCGGATGCCTGGCTGCTTGGTTCAGAATTGGCTGCTCTTTCAAATAGCTTAAAGTTGCCGCCTAAATCAGAGTTGCTGTCCAGCGCTGGCCACTCGAGTCTTCTAGAATCTCCAGCCAGCGCCTTACTGCGATCGATAAGTGGACTACCAAAGTTGTAGGTTTTGTTAGCAGTATAAATTGTTGTCTTGATTTTGCTATTGCTTCTTTAACATCACAGACAGCAACCACTATTAACTGATAGTTCACTGCTGTTGAACCACGAGGAAATATATTGATTTAAAAAAGCTGAAATAAAAAATAATGCAAAATAAAAATTTTACAAATAAATAGTAGGATCATGATCAAATGGAGATATTTGCCTATGTAACACAGGTAAATGATGTAACCGAGGTATATGTACAACTCCAGTTTTGCCAAGTTAGATTTAAGGCAAGGCGACACCGGCATGACAGAATAGCGATAGCTTATTTCATTGCTTTCTTAAATTATAAAATCGAGCAATTTTTTTACATTAACTAAACTAGTAATAGCAAAAATTTTATTTAAAGATACACAGTTTAAATAGTTACATTTTGTCGCCTGATAAGGAATACCTGTGATATACTGGCACGTGGTCGACACCTGGTCGAATGTGGACATGGTTAGATCCGATAAATCGTCTTTAACAATTATTTCGTGGCGTATTTTTCAAGTAGTTTAAATTAAAGTCTTATTTTATTTTTGCATTCTAAAATAAAATGATGAGTTTGAAATTGGTGCCTCCAGGATTGAAAGTTCTATTTCGACGGTGTAGATAAAAAATTAGCCGTGCTCACACGCACGAGCTCTAAGCATAAGGAGAATCAAGATAACTGATAACGCAGCCGCTTTTGTACCCGAATAGACAGCATGCCAAAATACGGACGGTGGAATTCCAGCAGTTGTTGCTGGCACTCGTGCGCCGCTTATCTATTGCCTCTCAGAATGTGAGCTCTGGCTTTGCAAACTAGTCGATCTTCTATGGTGGTTAGACTGCACAGCCGCAATCTTCACATTACTTTTTCAGAAGATTAAAAAACAAAGATTGAGATTCCCCTCCTTGCAGCAGCTCGAATTGCGTCCAATTAGTCATGTATTGAAAACGAATATAATTGTGCAGAATACCTTTAGAGGCGCCTACGATTCTACTGAACCAATTGTAGCTAAGACCAATAGCGTACCAACTAACATATGGAGCGCTATATAGAAAGGCTAAAGTAGGCATCAGCCTGTTTTCCCATGATTAAGCCTGTGGGCTTTTTTGGTACTTCTTCTACTACTACTACAAAAACACTTCTAAAAGCAGTGTCTGCTGCAAGACTAGGAGGGGATTGTCCTTTAGTTTTTAAGATTTGTAAAGAAATTGCTGTCAGCCACGTGATAGATGAAGAATAACACTGGCTTAATGTCGCTAACGAGTTGAAAACAGCGTAGATGCGTAACATTTTTTTTGAAATTTATGCTCAGATTCTGCCGTGTTAGCCTTGGCCATTCTGTCATGGGAATGTTGCTGCTATCAGTTTCCGAAGCGCAACTTGTCAACCACTTCCAACAAATTAATCCGCAACATATGGCAAATGTTTTTGTTTCCGATGTAGTGACTTGAAAATTGTTACGCAGCGGACAGGAACTCTTAGTTTTCATGTAGTGGTAGATTGGCGATCTCATGAGAGACCGCAAAGCCAACGGAGTCGATGGCCTCCGTTTTGAATTTGTCAAGCTCGTTGTTATAGAAGTTCAGAAGGATTTGCACAAGATAATTACCGTAAACTGGAGGGAAGAATCCATACAAACGAGTGTGAAAAGGTGGCACTATCACTTCTGCCAACTCCAGTGGTATTCATTGGTTCTTTGCTACACCAACGTAAGTCACTTAATTCGTGAAGAGTGATGGAAGTGAACTAGGCAAATCTAGGCAGGTTTAACTGGGAATATGATGCGTGAACACAATTCATGCAATTCACCGCACTCTTGAGTTACGCCATCAGTATCGGGAGCTCTTTATTGGTGAATTTTTAGACTACTAATCTGCTTTTGATTCTGCATTGCATGCAAGTTTATTACGAGCTGTCCGCCGCGGACGGCATTGTTCGATTGTTTTAAGCCTGTTTTAATGATTCATAAACATGTATTCGCTTTAATAAAGATTTATTTTTGGGCTTTGCTGATTGCTTGGGCCTTCGACAATGATATGTCGCTGCTCACGCTCTGTTTAATTTTATTGTCAGTGAAGTCTGCTGAGGTCAGCGCATCATCATTTTTAGTAGAGGCCGACAATGTTAGCTGACCTGTTGATCTCGAATACAATTACGATGATATTGTGATGGTGGGAAAATACGGTGATCTTCATAGAACCATTGGTTGTGCTCAGAAAGAATCTATTCGTTATTGACTGAAACTAAAATATTATCGTTATTGCCAATTTTGATCTAGAACTTAAGATCGTGCTAAACGGCACCATATTTTATGTTATCAACAATTTTGTCTACTTATGGTCTCTGGCTACGCAGGACGATTTTGGTTTTTCATAGATTTCCAGAATTATTAGCTTTTCTGTTTCTGCTTTTGCATACTAGTGTAAAATTCTGTCCCTCCAATTCACTAAGCACCAAGTCGAAAATCTTCAAGGCAAGCATACTTCCAGTTCTTCTTTATGCTGCGTAAACTTGGGAGATGACAGATTTTGGTTGTCATCACGTGGAGAGATTTGTTAATCGTTTTATTCGCTTGATGCGGTTTAAGTCATTGATATCCGCGCGTCTGGAGGCATTTATCAGGGGCAAAG
Source organism: Eudiplozoon nipponicum (assembly GCA_029291075.1). NCBI lineage: Eukaryota > Metazoa > Platyhelminthes > Monogenea > Mazocraeidea > Diplozoidae > Eudiplozoon > Eudiplozoon nipponicum. The sequence goes on from JAQBSW010000482.1 coordinate 82,161, forward strand.
TTTACAAGTCGACCAGTTATATACATGTGCTTTTTGACGTTCCATCATCACCGAACTTTGATATGGAACTTCGATTGCGCTGGTTGGGCCACCGCTTCAGAAGACCATTTTCACTTCCTGATTTTCAGACCAGCAAGCATCTCATTTGATTGGCTGGGGCCGTAGGAGTGTTAAGCCAGTTATCTCTTGGCCAGTTGATGTTATTTGCAATATCGGTTACTTGATCACAGCGCATCATCTTTTCACTAACAAAGAATCAATTGATTGCGCGAAAATATGTAAGAGTATAGAGGTTTACAGGTTTAGTGGAGAGGCCTGGTTAATTTTTCCTTATTGTAAA
>JAQBSW010000482.1:87500-200379 GCA_029291075.1 Eudiplozoon nipponicum
TATATTCAGACCCTATCGAGTGGACATCTCTTGAGTGCAATTTGTGGCTGTCTGGTGCTCGGCTGCCTTTCTTACGAGCATAACTATACCGTCAGCGTATTCTAGATCAACAAGCCGGTCACCACCACCTTTTGGCAGGCGGAAGATGTTCTCAGGAGGTTTATAAAGACTTAATAGTGCGTATAATATTAGAAAATTTATTACAACAAGTTTCGATCAATCTACTTATTTTGGTCATTACGCCATCATTAAGCAAATCTCATTTTGGCATCTGTTTTGGTACTGAGTTGAAAGCTGGTGGGTAATCCAAAAATTAACTAAGGCGGATTTTTGGTATCGGTGACACAACTAAACAATGCGGGAACTAAATAAAAGTATTATTAGTCTATGCATCTCATGTAGTCTTTGCATCTCATTAATGGTCGAAACCATGCTATCGAATTTTGATGCAGCTTAAATGCAACGATTCGGAAGTTGTTGGAGGAACCTGTCACATCACAACGGCAATTTTCCACTCGTTTAAGATGGATGCCTCCCTCGTGATGGTGTAAATTAGCTTGTTCATGTCCTCCTAAATCTCTATTTAACCAATCTTAAAAATAAAATGTTAGACCTTCGATTCGCTCGGTTTTGTGGTATGACATCGGTAGACGAATTTTTGATCAGCTAACAATGCAAAGGAGCTGTATTGTCGATATCGTTTTACCTTGAAGCTTACTTGGCTATATTGGTGTTGCGTAGAACTCTAGGTCACCTCATTCCTATGCTTTATTTTATTTTAACTAGACCCTTGCCATCATAAATCACTCTCCTTTAATATTTCATCTTCAAAATCATTTTTTCTTTAGTATTACTTGTATTTTTACTATTTGTTTTTTCTTTCATAGTTGTATGACAATGAAGCATCGGTTACCATTTGCCATAGATGAAGGCAGAATTAATTCATCCTCGTCAATAGAACATTTTTGTCACTAGATTCGTTCTTTATTGTCTATCGGTAAATAATTTCATGTTCAATATTGCCCCAAGTGCTATTATATTCCAGCCGTCTGTGGAGTTTTTCTAGGTAACATGGAGAGCATGATATTTAAGCAGCCTTCTTTAACAATGTCCCAGCCAACGCAATGAGCTTGTGTGATGGGAAATGATAACATGGTTTAAGCTGACAATTTATTGATATACCAAAAAAATTTTTGTTTTACAATAAAACCAATGGCTCGGCTATTTCTCATATGACATCTTTACGAATCGTTACGTATATTTAAATTTTGGCATTTTATTTCCTCAATGTCAATTTAATATTCCATTTTTAAAACAGGTTTCATTAGATGGTCTGATTGAATTGGTTGGATTGAAAATGATTCATGACCCCGGAATGGCAGGCCAAGGACAATTCGATATTGACGCTGGTAAACTGGGAATTTCGTCGCCCTTTTGGCTACCACGCATTTTGAGACCGAGATATATCACCAATTTGCAAACAACAGAATCTGTTGAGCAGGATGACGCTCTGCAAAAAGGAAATTGCAATTCAGGTACACATGTTACTGGTGATGTACCAGAGCTTAGAAGGTCGATGTCTGCAGGTAAGCTTTAAATTATTTATAATGACATGTTGAGCTGCACTTGAGATTAGACTTTCTGTATTTGTTGATTATGCTAGTATGTATTAGGTGCTGTGAACCTAGTAACAAAATAGTTCAATTGTGACCAGGAGGATAAACCAAAGACAGCATGAACGGAAAGTATAATCTCATGCACATTCGTTTCGTGCTTATCGGCGACTCATCAGTAGGAGCCGGTATTACGCCCTTTAACTACTATATATTTGGGTGAATAATGTGGGATAATAGGACAGTACAATCTCCTAGACGAATGTGTAAACCTGCAATAGTGAAGCTAACATCATATAGTCTTCGACAATGCGACTTCAAAGCTAACTCACTATACATAATATATATATATATACCGAATCTTTAAAGGATACTACCACTATGGCTATTGTGTCAATAACCGATACCAACATTATAGTATCAAAAAGATACATGGTACTAACATTTGTCTAGGAGATTGTATAGTCCTATTATCCCATATTCCTGGGTAAACGGAATCGCTGTCTTCATTATCATTGAAAGAATTCGTACAACACAGCAATCTGCACATCCTGTGTTGTTACTAGAGGGACAAAATAAAACCCATGAACGATACGCGCAATAAGATTCTGGAAATACGCATTCGTTCACGCGATAGCCAATGAAGCGAAAGCCTGGTGATAATTCAATTTAACAATGCAAGAATAATCTGATCACAAACATAATTTTGTAATACGATATAAATGATTCCTACACGCATTCAGGCACATTACTACATGTACTAACATGTAAACACTGTAGTTCGGCGATGGTGGTGGCTGGCTTGCTGACGTCGAATATGCTGACAATTTTTTTACAGGAAAAGAAGGCGAGGTGCATATATATACTATGCTATACTACAGACATGTATTCGTTATGATCTGAAGATAAATGTCTCTAAGCAAGTCGTCTGTATTCAATTTTAATTTGGAGCTGAAAGATTCCCTTTTGAAAGTTGTCATTGAAATCGTCTATCTGGGATCCCAGATGACACCAGTATGATTGGCTTTTGCCGCTAGTTACAGACGTATTGGACTTGCTGAAAGCGCTTATCTCTGTCACATGGCTTCGAGTAATCTTTTATACCGCGAACGCACAGGAAACAAATTTTCATGGTTTATCTTAATTAATTACCAGCTGGGCATCTGGAGGAATTAATTATTAAATATCTTTACGACTATTTGGCAGTTCTTTGATATAGCATCACAACCGAACCTTGTTAAGAAATACTGCATACGTTATTTGAGGCATTGCTCCAGAAAGTCACTGACATACTGCTTGCGAAGCTACTAAGGCAAATCCTGTGGATGTTTTGGACTACACAAGTGTCGACAAGCAATCTCGTGGCCGAATACCATTGTTTGTAACTTCACGGTGCACCAAATTCTTTAGGTACATACAAACTCGGCGTCAAGCGGCAAGCAGGGTTCGTTACTTCCGCCATTTTGGCATAGGCGCTACTGCAACCCGTATTGCAGGATACATAGTCTGTTCCTTGACTGGCTTTGACATGCAAGCTGCTAAACGCGCAATTATTTTTGCATGGATGGAAATTAATTTGGATTTGAGATCAGGTGATAAATGACTTACATATAATCATTTTTTGAATGTTTGTTCTCTACGAAAAGTGCGATATTGAAAAATGAGACTGGTATACCTATTCGAAACACTAACTATGAGTACTTGGAAGTTAAATCAAATAAAATTTATTTGCAATAATAAGAATATTAAATTGCTTTAAATTTGTAGTTATCCAACAGTGCTGGCGTTTTAATTATGATTTTAGGTGTAACCGTGCCTTCGAAGAATGTAACTTCAACTGAAAATACAGGTTTATTTTCGGCTGTGCAAAAGCCGCCGAAGAAGATGAGTCCACAAATGCTCGGAAGCATCATCTTGGAACAACAGGCGACTGCACACAGTCAATTGTCGCTAAACATGTTCTATGACCACTGTGTGAATGCAGTACTCCAGAATTGTACCGACAGCAAGGTTTGTGTTAAATTCTAACATGTTTGACTTTTGCGTAACTTTGGCCTTGACTATTATGCGTAGTCCGGACACTGCTTTTACTAGTGGCTACAGCGATTAAGCAATATTTATATTTGAGCACCAGCAAGTGTAAGGCTTATTTTAATGTGATTATCGATTGGCATACATATGATGGGTTTATTGGTCATTATGGCATATTCGTGTTATAAAAGTATATTAATTCAGTCTCTTTCCAAAAAATTGTATTCATAATTTTATATTTTTCACTAACCAAAATTAGATAAAATTAAAAAAAGCATAAATATACTAGGCACGCATAAATGTATGCTTCTACTAATCTGGTCGTCCATTGTAGACTACAAGAATTAAAAAATTCGATACTGAATTAATCAAAATTACCTGATCTGCGTTTTGACTAATGCAGTACTGATTCCAGTTGTTTGTTTGATAAAATATTTCGGCTGCCGTTATCGGCAGCCTTCTTCAGTTGATTCACCATCACCAGTTTTAAAGCCACTCTAGTCTCACTGAATTCGATGACAATGCACATGCACATGTGACACTATCTAGTGAAAGGTCGGTCTGCGGTATAAATGGTATGGCCAGAGGAATTATGGCGTTTGCTTCATTAGTTTATTTTTACAACTTGTGGTGATTGACGAACAGAAGAAGACTGCAACGGCAGCCCAAATATTTGGTACAAACAAAACAACTGGAATCAGTACTGCGATAGTCAAAACGCAGATCAGGCAGAATCCAACAGATTTGCTTCAGTATTCGTGCAGGAAGGGAAAATTAACGTCCTTAGAAAACTGCACAACCACTACAGAAGGCGTTTTGATCTGGATGGACAACAACATCACCGTTGAGTGCGATTCAACGGCATATCCACAGGGTTTCCAATCAAGAAATATGATGCGCACGTGGGCCTCATTTTGAAAGAACTGGTCCTATATAATGTAACTTATCCACGAATTTCTTTCGTGGGTGGTCATTTAGCATTCTCTGTTCCGCAGTGATCCGATTGATTTCCATTTCCAAGTACGTGCTGAGTTCGGTTTCGTTTGTGGCTGGTTGCTGTTTAGTCCCATTAATCCAAAGCCTTACAAGACATTTATATTAAACACCAGAAACCAAGTTCGGACTAACTTTAACTTATTGATGTTTCGATACCATCTTCAGAAATCTAATAACACAGTTTACTAATCAACATACCAAATTGAAGCAAATAGTCCTATACTACCCAATAGGATTTTGGTTGACCTCAACTGTTTCTGTCATGTCAAAATCTACCCACCTTACTTCTTATGCCAATTTGTTGAGTAAATAATGCTATATTTGGCTGTATAATTAAAGGCATAAGTAAATCGATAGAGGCTTATAATATTAACACATTTAGTGGGCATAAGACTTTACGTTAGAATATCGAATAGAACATTTCTACCCTTTGATTCAAATGCAACCTTGAAGTTTATAAAGACGGTGATTTGCCTATCGTAGTTCAACTACTAACCTGGCGGTAAAAATGTTGTCAATGCAACCTCGTCCTAGCGGTTATCAGGTTTTTTCTTTCATAGCTTGTGACTCATGCGAAGCGTTGAGATGGCGTAAGTTAATCGGGGGAAATAAACCTGACAATACGAGTCAAATTCATTCCACGAAGGTTATCACAAGAATTACGATTGTTTTTTATGATCTGAATGATGGTTGACTCGTTCCGAGTAATCGGCGGCGTATCCTTATTCCACGTATTAAGGAAGGGATTAATCAACGTCCTTCAAACAATATCACTAAAACCTTAGGTAAAAGATAACCTGGGTTTGCAGCTTTGCAACGCATATAAGTTAAGATTTTATATCATATTTCGAAGTGTGACAGTTGTTCGAGATTAGTGCTCGATATTGTTGATAAAGACATTTTTCGGAGATCGAAGCTAATTTAGGTTCCCGAGAAAATTGTTCAGCCCACCAAACAGTACGGTGCATGTATCGGTTCTCTAGAATTAACGTACTACGTTCGCGCACACAAAAAAGTATATATACTGAAATATGGGAACAACCAGTCAATTGATTAAGAGAATTGCGAAACTGGTTTAAAAGAAATTACCTGATCTGCGTTTCGACTAACGCAGTAATGATTCCAATTGATTTCTTTGTACAATATGTTTTGGCTGCCGTTATCGGCGCATTTTTCAGTTTGTCCATCCTCAACAGTTTTACAAAACACACTAATGAATCAAGCGAGATATTTACACGGGTCATATCATTTATATTTCATACTGACCTTTCACTGTAAATGTTTTTTAAACTGGACAAAATGAACAAGGCGGCCGATAACGGCAGCACGAAAAAAACAACTGGAATCATTACTGCATTTGTCAAAACACAGATCTATTAACCAATCAATCACATGCACTATCTCAATGCATGAACATGCTTCTTCTTCTACTTAAAACAGTGGTAAACTTAGTAACACTAGTGATATATATATATATATATATATATATATATATTCTGAAGGTAAAACAAAACTGAATATTTAAACGAGATAGTGAATAAGTAAACCCAATTTATTGCATGCATAACATCCAGTTCAGGCTAAATACCAGAACATGATTTTCTTCTTGCATAAATTCGGCAGTTGCATGTTTATCCAGAAAGCTTCGTATGTGGCTAAATCACATTTATTATTGCATTTAGTAATCATCTTAAATGCTACGTCTGGAGAATATACGCGTGAAGCTTCAACGATATGTTGCACATTTGCGGATGTGTAGTCAACATTTGATTTAAAACAAGCGCTTAAGTTACAATGTTTTTCATTGTAGTAATTAACTGTGTGGTCGATGGGCCTACGTAAGCTGATCGACAATTTGCGCATGTATATTTGGAAAATAATATTTGAGTTCGACATTAATGGTTCTATTAAATTGCTGGTTGTAAACGCCCCCAGCTTCAAGTAAATGCCGTACGACGTTACAGACTCGGTTAAAATGCCATAAATATGGAGTTATTGTACTGATAGGGGTCCCTTAACAGGGCCGGTCGTGCGTTCTCCGGCAAATGCCGAGAAAGTTCCCTCAGTGTGAAGATGTCCTAGAGCATTGGGTTGACTTGGGCTGTGGTTCCTTCTGTTTTGCGTTGTAATCTCGATGTGGAAACTTCGTTGAAGTTCTGCATTAATTGGCTCGTCTCGCTGGTTGTACAGAAAGAAGATTGGTGTCACTGATGTTGCCAATTGTTGGTGAAGACAATCAAATAATCAGCGTAGGTGATGACAGTCGACAGCACGCACATGTAACTCAAAGCAGAAGGCAAATGCGACAACTGAACTGCATGGTAAATTTACCGTGCTTAAATAGCCATGCCATAGTTATATATGTCTACTTGCACACTATTGGTTAACGGCAAGTTTCGCTTTTTTCTCATTGGTGCAGCGTAAATCAAATTGAATTTAACTTACGCAATATTTCGGCATTTTATTTGTTACGTTACATGATTAAGACAATTGTGTTACTTTAAACAACATTCGAGTTTTGCTGCCTTAAATGTGTGAATGAATACCGCTTCAACTTCCTTCTGGGAAAAAGATTATGAGACTGACGCGAAAACACCTATCTATTTCGGGTGTTGGAATGTTCGAACACTGCTTGATATCGGCAGCCAAGCAATCACGGCCAAATCTTTATATGACTACCAGATTGAAGTTGCATGCCTGTCTGAAGTCCGACTGCCCGGCACAGGATCAACGAAGATAAAAGTACCGTCGGCAGAATCAACGTACTTGATGCATCACAGCGGACCAGTTGACGGGTCCGGACAACACGGTGTAGCCATTCTACTTGGTCCTACGGCGCAGAGAGCCATTCTGGCTTGGAATCCTGTATCACCGAGGATCGCAACGGTACGACTGAGAGGGAAACCTTTCAACATCTCAGTGGTAGCCGTCTACGCACCAACCCTCGCAGCTGATTCAGATGTGAAAGATGAGTTCTTCGACCAACTCCAAGAGACCATCAACGGAATTTCCAGAGGCGACATACTGTTTGTCGCTGGTGACTGGAACGCACGAACAGGACCTTCTGACTCATCCACCAGACACATACTGGGAAAGTTTGGTCTAGGTGAACGCTGCGAGAACGGAGCACGACTTATCAGCTTTGCAGATGTCAACCATATGTGCGTTACCAATACGCGTTTCCAACACCCTCGGAAGCATTTGCTCACCTGGTATTCAAACGATGGTCACACAGCCAATCAGATCGACTACATTCTGGTACGGTCGCGTTGGATGTCTTCTGTCGAAGATTGCAGGTCATACCGAGGAGCTGAAACTGGCAACCGAGGAGGGTCCGACCACGCTCTAGTACGTGCAAAATTGAGGCTTCATCTCAAGTCCCGACGGCGCCGTCAACCTACGAGACGCCTGAATGTTGCAACCCTAACGGACCCATCCCGTTGTACAGCACTATCTGCCTCAATCACTGCAAAGTTGACTTCCGCTGACGATGGAACTCATGCCGTAGATAAAACCAATGTGGAGCATCAATGGAATAACTTGAAACTCTCTACTCAGCAAGCTGCGCTTGAAACGCTCGGAACCATCAAAAGTCACCATAAAGACTGGATCTCTGAACGCACGATACGGGCGTCACAAAAAGCAAGAGATGCCCGGATGAATAACGCGCCTAATTATCGCCACCTGAGACGTGAAACCACGAGGTCTGCTCGGGCTGACCGTAAGCAGTACTGGGATGAAATGGCTTCCGCCATGGAATCGGCTGCAAACGTCGGTGATTTCGGGGGTCTCTTCCGTCTTATACGTAAAGCATCTGGTAAGCGCAATGCAGAGACAATTCTACGCAGCGCAACAGGAGACTTGATTTCTGATGTCAATGGCAAAATCGCAAGATGGGTTGAACATTTTTCGCAGTTATTGAACCGACCATACAGTGGCCGCTCCCCACCGCAACCATCTACAACATCTACACCCAGCTACGACGTGGACTGCTCTTCCCCAACTGAGGCTGAGATCGCTACGACCATCCAGCGCATGAAGAACAAGAAATCCCCCGGTGAAGATGGAATACCTGCGGAGATCTACAAGGCCTGTATAGGCACACTACTGCCATCAATCCATCGACTGTTCTCTTCTATCTGGGAACAGGAAGCATGCCCGTCAGACTTCGGAATGTCAATCCTGCTACCGTTTCCCAAAAAGGGTGATAGATCAAGGTGCGAAAACTACCGTGGTATCAGTCTTCTCAACACCGCCTCCAAGCTGTTGGCGTCGATTCTATTGAACCGCTTCTGTAATGAGTGGCATGCCCGTACCCGTCCCAATCAGGGTGGGTTCCGCCCAGGCAAAGGCTGTGTTGATCAGATCTTTACATTACGGCGAGTTTTGGAACATCGCAACGAATTTCAACAACCAACCGTCGCTTGTTTTATTGATTTCCGAGCTGCTTTTGACTCTGTTGATCGCGACTCCCTATGGAACATCATGCTGCTCGACGGAATGCCCATAAAACTCGTCAATCTGATCAAGGCCTACTATGCAGCCACCAAAGCCAGAGTACGTGTTTACGGAGAAGAATCGGATGAATTCAGTCTGCGCACTGGGGTTCGACAAGGATGTCCCTTGTCACCCATATTGTTCAATTATGCGGTTGACTGGATTCTGAGCAACGCGCTAACTGGGTTCCGAGGCATTCAAGTATCAAATAAACCTATGACTAACGGATGTTGATTACGCAGACGATGTTGTGCTAGTCTCCTTGCTGACAGCTTTGGGAGCATACAAACCGTTTTGGATCAAGTGGCCCAGTTTTTCATCAATACCGACAAAACGAAAAGCCTTCGCCATCGGGTGTAGTCTTCATCTGATGAGCAGCTCACGGTGTACGACAGTCCCAATCGAAACAGTCGACGATTTTACGTACCTTGGCTCAAAATACTTCCAACTGGTCAAGCAAAGAATGAAGTCCGAACACGCATCTGACCGTGCCAGACTTGCTTTCTTACAATTGAAGAACTCACTTTGGAGAGAAGAAGTGAAATCAGCCCTAAAAATGAAAAATCCGATTCTACCAGGTTTACTGTTCGCCTCTGTGCTACTGTATGGCTGTGAGACTTGGCCATTACATTCATAGAGGACTCCGAGCTTGAAGTATTCGACCATTGGTGCCTTAGGTACATCACAAAGATCAAAATGGATGGACCGGGTGTCGAACGCATCTGTTCGTCACCAATGCGGGGACATCATGCAACTATCCGTCTGGATCCAACACTGCAGTCAGACTTCAATGGTTCAGGCACGTACTACGCAAACCCTGAAGACGAACTGGTATGGCGAGGTGATGAACCCAGTTCAATGCTGCAAAACTGGCGCCGCCGCCGAGGTGGGCAACTGAAGACATGGCTTGCAACAATCAAATCGGACATGGAACTCCTAGGTTTACGCAATGTTTATGGTCCGCGTCACTGGGAGCGTCATTGGCCCTCTTTATGTGCCGAAATGGCTGCCAACCGCCCGGCATGGAGAGGCTTAATTCGGGATATCAATGGAGCCGGCTTATCCTCTAAAAGGAGTCAGCCGCAGTAAAGTAAAAAAAAGGGAAAAAGATGGAGAATATGTTGGAGTGGCAACACACAATTTACGCGTCTGGATGGTAAATTAGATGACATAGACAATGTTGAGTCAAAAGTAATACATAAAATTACAATATTTACTTATAAGGGCTTAATTGATTTAGCCGTTCCACATAGGCTCAGACCAGTCTGATCATCTAGAACGACAATGTACAGGCTAACAAAAGCACATAAACTGTCCTATGAGACAAATATTATCAAATTTCAATTCTCGGTTTCATGGGCTGTCTAAATGTTTAGTCTGTATACTGGTACATTTCCGCAAACTTCAAGGTAAATATTCCGTTACCGATTCCTTTGAGTTTTTGGTATAATTTAAGATATACACGTTAAAACCAAGATTATGGTGTGTTTTGATGTTACATTCTTGTTTACAAATGCTTCTGTTGGAGAAAGATGTGACATTATAGTTCAGGCGTTTGGCGAAAATATATTTCCATCTCCGGTCGCAGGTCAGCATCATCATCACGCCCAGCTATACAAAAGCCAACAGTTACTAATGTTTCACTGCCCTATAACCATAAGAAATGAAAAATATAAATAACAACAGAAATTATATTTTGGAAAAGTTATTAGTGAGATTTACGAGAGATATATATCGTCAATTATTTATCCCCTGCCTTATTTAAGTTAATGGTGATCCAACATTCTTACATTTATACTTCAGCGAGTTTACGATTCTAATTCGTGCAACCTTCGCTTCCTACCATTATTTGGTGTAAAAAGATAGCTGATACCAAGCAGAATGCTTCCGATATTTCCTGATTTTGGTATGCTGTACTGATTGATAATTCCTAGCTAGGATTGTTATAATGAATTCCCCCTAGTCTAAGATTGCGAGGCTTTCGCTAAAGTTGCAAGTTTTTATAATTACTATTGTTATTTTTTTCATTTTTATTAGTTTCATTAAATTAAGTCGCTAAGCCAAATCGTAGTGCTGGCGACATATATAACGTCATTATAAACATTAATGAAGATCTGAGTCTTCAGTATCGTTTTGGGCATTTACCTTTAGAGCACACCTAATAGACCCTTCTCAAGCGCGATTAATATCTCTCAGGTACTCCTATTTTTTTCTGTCAACACAATGACATTCTCAGCAAATTCGATATCAGCAGTCCATCCAAAATAACCGATCTTCATTCTGACGGTTTAGCGCCTAAAATACTAAACCATCACATTTATTTAAGCAGTACAGCTTCCGTATTTACTATTAGTCCCCAGGTCACAGAAAAAATTAAAATCTGCTCACAAGAATGTGGTTGATCTGAGAATGAGGAAATTTCACTGTTTCATCTGCCTAGTGTACGTGCCATTAGTGTTTGCAAGATGCTGTCGACGCTGTAGATTAATTAGATTCATTGTGAAAAACTTAAACACTAGGGAAAAACTCTTTTCACACTTCCTCGTCCTAAGGCTTCATGTCCCGTCCAGTCTTGACCTAACTTGGTGTTGAAATCAACGGTAATCAGTAGGATGCTCGAAAATCGGTTACAACCAGAGGCCAAATCTGATAGTTTTTTAATGGAATTTTTCGTTCTGATTATCAGAATGGTTCAGTTTTCGCATTCTGATTTTGGTGCAACATTGTATGTCAACAAGAATAGACCATATCTGGCTGGATCATTTACGCTGAAACGGGAGATAAATCGCGTTCTATTGCGTGAGGGGCCCGAATGAGGAACATTCTAGTCGGTTCCAAGCAATTAGAGTTCCGTGGAAACATGTAGGGTGGATCCAGGGATTATGCAGTTTGACAGCCATGAAAGAAAGTTTAGCTGGCTAATAAAATTTAATCATATTCCGAGTGTCCATGGATAGCCTATTGTTTAAATTAAGTGATACAAGATAGTGAGAAAAGATAGCTGGATTTCCACGGTGCCTAGTTCAATTCATCACGAGTTTGATAATTATTAAGTCACGTGGTAAATTTCGTCACTAGATAGTTATGCGTCATGCGTGTGCGAGGGCATGTGTCTGTAAATGTACTCTCATCAAAGTGAATTTAGTGTGATTTATTAATAATACCTACTGACGATTCACTAGAAAAGCGTATCATATATCTATGTGTGTGTGTCTGTGTTATTGTTTAGGTCTGATAAAAAATTAATTAAATACAGTTAACTTCACGTGTGTGATGCTAGAGAATGAGCAAAGTTGGATTAATTTCCACCGTGCGCATTTTGGTGTTTTCTGCTCTAGTACAAAGGATGTAGATTACTTTGATCTATTTTCTGGAGTAAGGCAAGGTTTTCGGTCATACCGATTTCCGTTAAATTATGCCGTAGACTCTTTATGACCCTCTTTACCTGACACACTGACTGAAAATGGAAACCTTCAAATAGCGGGTACTTTTTTGTTTATAGGCTGAATCAAAGTTTTAATAAGAAGTATCAGGGGAGAATGACCTTTACAAATCTCAAGTATTCTTTCTGTCACTAGGGCGAGATCAGTCTTCTAGCTAATATACTGATTAACCAAGCTGCTATTCTACTCGTCGTGCTATATGGCGCGTATGTAGTTATTGAAACGTTATCGGTAAATCCGACAAAGTCTCGTGAAGAAAACTAGTTTGCTATGGCAGCGACCTCAGAACTTGGCTTTCTGCAATAAAAAAGACATTAGATTCTTGATTCTTTGTAGGATTTAGGGAATCCGATAAAAAAAAGTGGCTCGTCCATTACTCATTACCGGACAATACGTGATGAGTTCCAAATAATAAGCTGGTCTTCTGGATGAATTGCCTTTCATACATTTAAAAATGCTTAGTTATTACTGGCAAGTGTATGTACAGGTGTTTATATCAAGATCACAACCTTGATTTAAATACAAGGTATCATCGCCCGCGCAACCAATTTTCATTTAATTATATAAATGTTCAACTCAGTACCACGTCCAAAGGTGGACTGGTGTATATTCTGTATTGACAGATTAGGGGTGAATAATTGGATTTTTAGATTTAAAGGTATGCCAAATAGGCCCCACACAAAAGAAGAGCTAACCGAGAAACCTTAGCTAGTATATAACTGAAAATTGTGTTTAATATGTGGCAGAGCGGCTCAGTGGTTAGAGCAACGAAATCAGAAGCACACGTGCCCAGGTTCGAGCTCTGTCCGCGGCAAAATCCTGATAGTACGTGATGAATTGCCAATAAGGACGAAACCGGTCTACAGGATGTATCGCCATTTCTACATTATAAAGTGCTTAGGTTATGCTGACAAATGTATGTATATCATAAGACAGGTGTTTATATCAAGATAGCACCCTCGATTTAAATGATTGTTATTACCGCCAACGCAACCTATATTAATTTATGTTCTAACATTTTACATTTATGCAATAAGATTTGAAATCGCTCGTCCATTAACAAAAGCACACAGTGGACCAAATTCAATCCAAGTATATCGTCAGTCTTATATTCCACCATACAGAATAATACTCGTCTATAGTTCCAGTCGTTGTATACCTTTGTTTTATTCATATTATTCATATCCTAACTGCAGGAAGCATTTATCGGCCACAAAATTTAAGAGCTGACTAGTTATATCCGGTTGCACTGTGATATGCCATTGGCGTCAAATCTAGTTAAGGAAGGCTGATTACGTCGCCTGGGCGCTTTTTAAGAAGACTATCAAGCCAACACCAATGGATGTACGGATCCTAAGAAAATGTAGCCTATCAATTTTATGGCTGGATTATACTATGTAGTATTTTGATCATTTGATCACGCCGCTTTGTATTCTCGATAAACAATAGTTTGTTGACTATCTGTGACAATCTGATAATAAACAGACCTCCAAAACATTTTCGATGAACCCTGTCGCGTTCATTTTGAGCTATAAGAGTTTGACCCTATCCTGAAATCGTAAAGAAGTCTTATTTATTGAACAAAATTCTGTGGATTGCCAAACTATAAGAACCAGAAATTAGATTTAAAAAACCAGTCAAAGGCGCAAGTATTTTTCACATGAACACCAATGATTATATAAATTAACAGAGCATTATTTTTTGTGACGAACAGGCTCTGAAACCGTGCTATGTAAATAAAACCAAATCATAGACCACCGATGATAAAATATGGCGTATGATTAAGATCATTTGCGAAGCAATTAAACAAAGAACCGATAATACGAATTCTATTGAATTCTATAAGATTTTACGTCGTCGCAAATAAGCTAAACTAATCGGCATACGTGTAGCCAGAACGCACGGCATGCCGTAGTTACATTAAATAGTTGAACCGACCAACTTGCCTCCATTCAGACCAATTATGCCAATGATCAACATTCCCAGCAAAAACTAGCGGGAAAATACAAAAAAACTTATAGCCAGTACAAACTAAAATTTCAAACGATTGTACTTGCCTTAATTTAAAAAAAATAGAGTCGTATAATTTCAAGGATAAATAATGATTTCATTCGATGACAAAAATCTATGTATGAGCACCCCTGATGATGAAACCATCTATACTTTTATTGATAGCGACCACCCATCATTCACCATACCCACAAATTATATGAAGGTTCTCCTCTTTATGTGCACTACAGATGTTTAATTCACTTTCAGTGGTCAATATTTCACGCATATCGATGTGGTGCCGTTGAGCCGTCTGTTGGTTAGTCTGATAGCTGAAGTCTACATGTTCCATCTGGAAACATCAAAACTACCACCACTTATTCGAGAATACCGCCATACATATCTGAGATATTACTATTATCAAGGTTACGATCTTCTTATAAACACCTGACCCATTAAGTACATACATTTGTCAGTATAAACTAAGAATTTTATAGTGTTGAAGACCGGTTTCATCCTTATTGGGAACTCACCACGTACTGGCCAGAATTTGCCGCAGACTGGGCTCGAACCTGGGCACGTCTGCTTCGGAATCTGGAGAGCTAACCACTGAGCCACCTTGCCGGATATCAGGTGCCATATTCATAGTCATAAATGAAGTTGTCGAAACATGAAACGCTTAAAAATTTGAAAAACATTGATCATCACATTCAGTTTAGCTTCAAGTGCGAAAATCTATTACCACAACTCTGCCGCAGTTTCACAAAAGCGAAATTTGATACGCAATTTATCCTACCGAAAGAAAATCTGTTTTGAAGTCTTTTAATGTCATGAACTGGCGGTACTCAAAACGACATTTTTAGAGAACGAGCACATCGAAAAATTTGTTCAAACAAACGTGAAGTATAAACAGCTGTAAAAGAGCATTGAAGCTGTACACTTGTAAAAGAAATTATTTGCCAATATACCTTAAAAATGGAAAGCACCCTCCGAAATGCTTACGCGAAGAATTAAATTGCTGTGACTTTGCTAATGAATAATGCACAATTGATATTTTTTATGCAACAAAACGCATGTTTAACTTAGATGGAATGTTTAGGTTCATGAATTGGATAGTCCAGCAGTGTTTGTTTATATAAATGTCATAGCTGCTCAATGTGCTATAATGTCTGGACTAAGGAAACGAATCCAAGAACATCTGAAAACACGCACAGCTGGCATAGGAGCGAGCGTTTACGCAATAGCTCAAAACGTTTTTTAGAAAAATTCCACTCCAGATCAGGTGGATTTTAAATTTTTCTTCAACGCAAAAATCGGAAAATAATTACACACAATGGAGGCTGTTGTGTGAAACCGTCATTATCCTATTTGTGGCGGAGTACTAATATACATACAATTATGTATTAGGTGTTGCGCATCGTGTAACAAATTAGTTCTAATGTGACCAGAGGGACAAACCAAAGACCATGAACGGTACGTATGATCTCGTACACATTCGTTTCGTGCTTACTAGCGACTCATCAGTAGGAGCTGGTATTACAACCTTTACCCACTATATAATTGCGTTAGTTATGTGGGAAAACAGGACGGTACAATTACATATACGAATGTGTAAACCTGATGTAGTGAAGCTAACTTCAGATGAAGTCTTCGACAATGCGACTTCATAGCAAACTCACTATATATAATATATAAAAAAGCCTGTAAAGGGTTCCTACACTATGTCTATTGTTTCACTATCTGATATCTATACTATGGTTGCTGAAAAGGTATATATTACAAACTCTTTGGTTACCGAGTCGGCATATGGTACCAACACAATAGAATTCAATTAATGCCAAAGTTCACCAAAATTAAGAGGTACAACTATGTATGAACACCTGTTACTGCAGCAAATTCATTCACTCTGGCCTTGATCGATATACTATGATTTAAATTTAAACTGGTCAGTCGTTTGTGCGAGTTTGTGTTAGTGTGTACCCCAGCATTTACGTTTCTCTTTAATTTTTGTAAAAAGTTTTTAATGCGACAATCCCCCTTGCTTTAAAAAATAATTGAGCGTATATATTACCAGGTATTACCTTCGAGTTGAATTCTGGCGAATGAAAACGTCCTTTTTGAACTGTGTTGTACATACCTGCTTTATAATATTTTTATGCATGATTCATTTGTCGTTTAATATTTCAAATGCGTAAAATTATCGATATTTCATTTTTGCTGCTTCCGGTTGTGAGAGAAGTAAATTTGATCCGAAAGATAGCTCTAGAAGATTTTTGTCGAAATACTGAAAGGTTTTATTCAATCAAGTATACATAAATTTATTAAGGAAGTGATTTTTTGGAATGCGAGCCTTATTAAAATTCACAGTACCCCTTCCATGTTCAAAGATAAAAAGAATCTTTATCAGATACAAGAACCGTTTCTTTCTCATTTAAGTTAACACACTTTCCTTTACCAGCAATCAATAGAAACAACCATTAAAGTTGACATCAAATATTATTTATCAATATACATGCGCAAATTGTCGGTCAAACCGACCAGACGGTTAATTACTAGAATGAGAGATCATTGCAATTTACGCACATGTTTTAAATCAAACGGTGAGTACAGGTCTGTAATTGCGCAACATATCGTTTAAAAATCCCACTCGTAGCATTTAAGATAATTACTAAGTGTAATAATGTAGCAAAGCTTTATAGGTAAACAAAGTACAGCCGGATATCTGGAAGAAAATGCATTAACCTTGATTGGCTATTTCCCTTATTTCACACTCTCTTCATGTTTACATTTTTCTATTTTGTTTTGTCTTTCAATTCATATGTAAAGAAATGTTCATGAGAAAGAAACGATTCTTAGATCGGATAAAATTTCTTTTCATTTTTGACCATGGAACAGATTCTATGAAGTGTGTTTTAATAAAAATGCTGCATCTTTTCTATATTTTACCTTTTTCAGTTGCGCTATGCCATTTGGGCCGCGTCAGTTCGTCGTGGAAGTCGCCTGCAACTCCATAGTCGCACAGGTCATGCATTTCCAAATGACGTTGTTATTGAGCGTATTCGGAGCTCTCGCACAAAGGTCGCGGAACAGCTGGGCGCACGTGATTCTTTAACAGCCGTATGGCGCTCAGGATACGCTCGTGGACCAGCCTCTATTCATTATCTAGTTGATTGTTGTCTTGAACCTCTGCGTGTTGGTCTAAAAGATAGAGGTGCCGAAGAATGGGATACTCTGAACAAGTGGGCTCGATCGGATTCTGGCCCAGAATCCGGTGCACACTGGCGCTTATTAAAAGGCCAGACTGAGAGTAGGCTTTCCTATCTAACTGATATTTGAATTTGACTCATTGGTTTGGTAATGGTATTATGGACTGGTAGGCCCTAGCTAGTCGTACTTGCGACGATAACTTTAATCTAGCTGGTGGTAACAGGATACGACTGTTTTATCTCATTTGAAGCTTCGGGTTCGGTTTTACTGCCCAAGTTACACTTTATGCGAAAGTCGTAACGAGAGTGAAAGCAACCACGTAAGATATGTGAGCAAATTTCATCTGGTTAAAAGAGCATGGCCACTGGCGTCTCCAAATCTTATTTTCCAGGCAGTTGGTGCTCGTCAGGTTTGAGTAGCTGGCCATCTCGGAATAATTGGACAACTTTATGTTCATTTAAATTCAACAGTTAACAACGACAATTCAAATAATACTTCCGTAAGGCATCGGTCTGCACACAGCTAGTGTCGCCTTATCAGCTGTATTGCAGGATGGAGAATAGACATCATAGTACTGCATGTTAGCCTCGAATTGAGATCCCCAATATGCACGGCCCTTTATACGATGCGAGGAAAGAACAAATACATCTCGTACTCGGAAAAGTGTAAATAACGACGGCGCGAAGTTAATACCTCCACTTGAAGAAAGACTATTTCAGGATGGGCCTATCTATTTGACCTTTGACTTTGTGAAACCAGTGCTCGCATACTCGATTTTATAGACCAGTAGAAGATTGGCGATGGGCGACGCAACATCGCGCTTACCGGAGCAGAACAAATTAAAGCGATACGGAAAGTGGACCTCAACAGATTTTTCTAGTTTCCGTACGCCGCTTAAGCCAAATGTTACTCGACCTATTATCTCTAGGAACTTGAGGGCTCATGCCTCGCGAGCTAGTCAATATTTTATAACTGACGAGTCGCAAAAGGATACCTAGCACACGCAAAAAGTATTGTGTAACCATTCTGTCAACCAATGTTGCCAAATAGCTTTACTTGACTGGAAAACCATGAAATATTTTTTGGCACGGCTTGATTTCGCGTAGGTTTCCTGGTTTGTATTGTCGTAAACAGGTATGCGCAACTCAACCGTTCTGCCATAAAGAATATTTTTAAAAAAGCAGACTTGGACTTTTGTTTTTATTTTCGTTTAGACACACTAGCACTAACGTTATTTTTAACACTAAGCCAGACTAAGACTGCTCCAAAATATTGCGCTCTAGGATATCAAGTTTGGCTTGCATTGAATTTGACAATGGAATCAGTCTCTCCAGTCTTGTTTTAGCCTCAAACATTTAGTGTACTTAATTGTCTAACTCCAAGGGCGTTGTCTAGCCATGAGACATAGTAACATGCACCGTGCAGACGAGAGGGGATATGTCATTAGTACTTTGGTCAAATACATTCTGCTAAGAAAACGAAAATTGTCCCATACCCAATCCGCGTGGCTAAACGCCTAGTGCTCTACTGATTCAACCAGTGATTCCAACTACGTTCTTTTGGTCACTAGAGTTCAATTTAAAGTTTTTTTTCCGGTTGTCTGTATTTCGTCTACGTACTCATACATTTGTATGGCAAACTTCCAAGGACGCGTTTCGGCCTTCCTTGGTTATCAACAGAGTGTGGTGAAAAACTGCCTAGAAGGATAGATCTAAAACTAAACAAGGATGCGATTTTGGTATAAACACCGGGCCTTTTATGTAAATACATTTGTCAGTATAAACTAAACATTGTATGGTAATTGTTATCACCGCCCGCGCAACCAATGTTCGTTTAATTATGAAAATGTCGCTTTAAAAAGCTAGCATTTGGCTCTCATCTCTGGCTGGCCCATATACATTGTGCGTGACTAAAATGTTGTAAACACATTTCCTATGCTTTCTTGACCATAACTTTTAACAATGTCGCGACTCACGTTCACTTTATTCATTTAAGCAGATATTAATTTAGCGGGTGGTGAAAACGACTATCTAATTCAGGATTGTTAATTTATAATAAAAACAAATAATATTTTATAATCAATCACACCATATCAAAACTAGGATAATTTCGGAAGTCATTCAGTTGTAATAGGTGAAAAAAAGACCGTTCTGCCAAGATTCCACTCACATTACAGCCCATATCTGCTATTCTGAACACAATATTTAGATCGCTGTGTGGTCTCTAGCGGTCAGTTTTCCGTAGTTCTCTGATGATTATGGAAAACATCGTCAGTATGCATAACCGAGGGATGTTGTTATGTTGTGCGGCTGGCTGAAAAGATGGATTAGAGGGAAATATTTATTTTTGCAGTATACAAATTTTTACCGCTTGAAAGCTTCCAAGTAAAGCTGTTTCTATATTCAATACGCTTAAGCTAACCTAAACTCCATTGAAATAGTCAAGCCAGGCTTATTATTTAATTATGGTGAAACTCTTTGAATAAAGTTTGTAGCTTGAGATAAACGCAAAATTTGTTGTATTTAATCTGTGACACAACATGGCAAAACCACCGTCAATCGCGCGTACTGCGACGTTTTGACCTTTCTAGTTCCTCATTAGAGCACATTGGAAAACTAATTAACGACGACAAAACCGCGATGCATATAAAATTTATAGAAATTCCAATGTATGGCTCTCACCCATAGTAGTCTGGCATAAATTGTACGTAATTTGAGATTTCGGTTGCACAGTTTCTATTGCATGTACGAACTTAACCTTTTTATATTCTTTAAATCAAGTTTGCGAGCTTGAAATTGACACCAATCCCATTTTATTTAACCAGTCGTCGAAAAATATATAGTTGAATAAAATAGGATTGGTGTTTACATCAAGCTTGCAAACTTGATTTAAAGATTTGTTACCGCCACCAGCGCAGTTAATTTATGTTTAATTGTATTGTCTATAACAATTTGCAGTTTTTGCCACATGTACATAAGTTTTGTCTAAATTAGTTAATCAAAATACATCATATGAAATATTTTGAATTGATGAAATTTGTCGGCTTCACACCCGATGGGCTTTAGCTTGTCGTTTCGGAAACCTAAGCTTGAATTTTGTTGCTTCTAACGGAATACAACCATGATATCTGATGTTAAGCTTAGAGTGTTGTTCTACTACACAGTTAACACGTAGTTTTTAGTGGACATTGACGAAAATGACATACAGCAAGCCAGACGCGGAGGACAAGTTTCGACTCGTCACAGAAACTTTTGGGAATGGAGCTTCAAAATCATATGCTACTGGAATGTGTTTCTCTTCAACCGTGAATAGTAGACTGTATAAAATAGAGCACACTGAACATTAATCCGTCTTTAAATCAAGTTTTAATAATTAGAGTAATCACCAATCCTATTGTATCTAACCAGTCGCACAAAATATAACTACCGTTAATCACATGTGATGACTCGTTTCGACTCCCATGATCATCATCAGAGCACGGCAGCGAACTGATTTGTGATGGTCAAACCGCAGTGCATAAATAAGGAAGGAATAATTATATATGCTGTTCTCGCATTTAACAATTTCTTATTAATATTATTTGCCTGGAAATAAACTTTCTTCACTAAGAATGGGCGTGCAATGTTCACACCTGCTGCACCACCAAATACTGTTACATCATTCTGGATCCGACTTGATTCCATAAACTGATTTCTATACTTCAGACCCATTTCCCGTCTATCGTTGGTATAGCTCACTCAATAGGGCGAAAACGACTGCCTCAGTTCCAATAGAATGCTCAAAACAAAGGAGTAATGTATTTTGCTTATTTAATTAAACAAACATTGTCTGTGCGGGTAGTGCTAAAAATTACTTAAATCAAGGTTGCGATCTTGATATAAACAGCTGACCCATTATATGCATACATTTGTCAATATAAACTAAGCCTGGTATAGTGTAGAAAATGCCATTCATCAAGTAGACCGGCTTCGTCTTTATTGGGAACTCATTGCCTACTATCCAGAATTTGCCGCGGACTGGGCTCTAATAATGCTATTTATAAACTCAAATGAACAAAACTTTGTTGACCTATATTTTATCACTGTGTAACTCTTGAAGGCAATAATTCTCAGTAAACGGCATAGGATTGCGAAGAAAGCACACACATCATAATTTCACTTACTAGCCAAAAGTTCAACTTCAATGCACAATAGTTTTGAAGCAATTATCCATTGACGCCATTATGGCTCTTAATTTATGAGTCAATTATATTTAAATTACAAGTATTTAAATGTAAAAAATGTTCATACCAAAAAACCTAATATAAACGATTATTTCTCTTATGACAAGTGGCCTTAAAAAGCACAAAAATAATGCTTTAGCCCAGTAGTTTACACAACGTATTATTGAGTAGTTTCTGGGTTATTCAAATGAATAAGCGCATAAAATTATATGCATATAGTCCAGAGCTTAATAGAAAAACATAATTTAACCGTTTATAGCGCAATTTTCGTGGTCGTTCTGAACTTCATTGTCATAATGACCTAGTCGGTCAACCAGTCAGGTATGCCAGTGAGCTATTTTGCTGTGATATAGCCTAGGCAGTCAGCTCTGTCTGGCGGCATGGTTATATGACGACCTGGCGTTTATTAACAGCCCAAGCACAACTGATTACTGTTCATGTCGAGGTTCGTTGAAGCATCCTTTTAAAATTCTGATGACGAGGAGGATGAAACTGGTTGCAAAAACAGACATTGGAGGAAATTATGGCCACTGGTTTCGAAGTAAGAAATGCTCCAAGCAGATAGTAGTAGTTCCCAGCTTTAAGTGACAGATCAAATAAAAAATAAGAAACCAATAATTTCAATAATCTGTTCGAACGAGGAAATTTTGCACTATTTTTCTTTAATAGCCCACGAATAGCGATGAAGATGGCATAGTTACCCGGCAGGCATGAGACTGTCTTTGTATGTCTAAACGTTGTAAGCAAGTCGTTTTGCCGCCCGATAATTTCATTTCACATAAAGCTTCAGCAAAATTTCGTGGATTTTGCCAATTAACTCTAGGGTAATTAAATGAATATTGGTTGCGCGGTCGGTGATAACAATTACTATAATCAAGGTTGCGATCTTGATATAAAAACCTGGTCAATTTTTGTCAGTATATACAATGAATTGCATAGTGTAGAAAAGGCAATTCATCCAGTAGGCAGGTTTCGTCCTTATTAGGAACTCATCACGTACTGGGCAGGGTTTGCAACGGACAGGGCTCGAACCTAGACTAAAAATTCGCGGATTTTAAAATTACCTCTAATGTAGCTAGTTTGTTTTTGTTTCGATTAAACATGCTGGATGTCTTCCTCGGAAACCCTCTCATTATAGTCCACATGTGACCAGAATCATTTACACAAACTGTAACATGTGCAGAACTCTGGCATTTTTTATATTTAAATTTATGTTTATTATTATACGTATTGTTGCTCCATTATAAAACAGTATGAGCAAAGTTGTGTTAAATGAAAGATTTTAAAATGTGTTAAATGGTAATAATACCATTAAAGGATAGCGCAGTGATAGAATAAACGTACTTTGTGAAAAAGATCTAATAAAGTAATCAACAGTGAGAAAATAAAAATTAAAAGTTTTCAAGTAGAATGAGAAAAATAAATTGTTCTTTTTTATTAACGTTGTTAAACATACTTTGTGGAAATATAGCCCTGTTATTTGTTAATTTGAGAGCATTTGCTAACCTTTTCCATTAAGCCTGTTCTTCCAGTGGTTACTCTTTTGTTAAGTACTGGTTCTAAACAATTTCGCTACCAACGATATTTCATTCTGTCTTAACACAAAATCTGGTATAGAAATTAACTTGCAATCAATCTGGGTTTGAGTATGTTAACGGTATAACCGGGTTATGGTACGAAATTAAAAAAAAAACATGACATAGCATATTCAATTGCACAAAAAATGAAGTACAACCTCATTGAAAACAAATTTGGTGGAGTAACAAATGTCTTCATTGCATGCGATTCAAGCCGTATTTTTTTCAATTTTTTATTAGGTATCGCATGCCTAGTAACAAATTTGTTCAAATGGGCCCATTAGGATATAACTAAAGGCAGCGTGAACAAAAGATTACTCTCATGTTAATATGTGTTTCGTGTTTCTGGCGTCTTATCAATGGGAGCCGGTATTAAGTCCTATACCCACCTTAAATTTGGTCGAGTAATTGGAGACAGACGGTACAGCATTTTGGTTAAATAAATAGTGGGTATAGTGCATAGTACCGGCTCCTATTAATGAGTCACCAATAGGCATAATACACATGTGCAAATGACATTCGATCTTTTGTTTGTGCTGACTTTGGCATATCCTTATAGTTCAATTTAAAATAATTTGTTATTAGTTGCGAAACACTTATTACACAATTTCATGTATATTAGTACTCCACAAGAAAGCATACATTATTATTTCATAGTTTGAGACTAAAAGAAAATAAACTGCAATTCTAGATGAGACTCTGCAGGCCTCTGATTTGCCGTTCGCAATTCGTCAGTTCAACTTCGCTGCAAATATTCGCTATGCCGAGGAGCGCACCAAAAAGAGATTGGCCGTCAATGATTCTGTAGAATCTAGTTCAACGAACGTGCTACACTATGAGCATCTGCGTGAATTCCCATTAATCGATAGTTTGGACAGGTTGTACTCACGGTTAGCCGCACCGTTTGGAATTCGAGTCTCGCGTATCAATGACTGTGACCCTTTATCATCAACTCACCAGTTGCCTGACTCATTGCGTCAACTCTTTCCTCAACTAAACGACTGGCAGGGGGCATTGGTATATCGCGTTGAGGATGTGGCTGGTGCCGGTGGAGAGTCAGATCTATGCGGATATGTACTGTTGGATATTATAGATAGACCGTAAGTTGCTTACATTTGTTACATTGGCTGTACGGCTCGTATTAAAACTTTCCTCTCTTCTGTATAACACGAAAACTGTATCTTATTAATATATGGGTCTTATCTATTTTTTGGAATTTCTTCGAACGAGTGACGATGCCTTGTTTAGGAATTAGGGTTCAATCATTTCCTAACAAGATCATTAATGTGCTTATTAAAACTAAAATTTGTCGTTCATTTCTCTTCTGCAGTTTTACTATTCTAGTATAATCTATGTTCTTCGTAGACATCCAACAGTGGTTCACCATTATAGTTGAGCAACTTGATTAAAGTGTATCTGCACCTAGATGGAATTCTGCGTCGCTTAATCGACAATTTGAGCACTTCTATCACCCATTACCAAGACTGTGTATGAACTGTTTCTTTTACATAGTTGAGAAATTAGTTTGAAGTAAAAAGCGTCTTGCTGCCATATGGGCTGAAATCGGTGGGATCATATGCAGATACATCGAAAAGGCAACGTTGGTTAAGCTTTCTGGTACAGATTTTAGTGGACGTCTTTAAGCGTCCCGTACAAAGTCGGTTGTTTACAGGTATCTATTCAGTCAAAAAAAGCTTCAACTCGTTATCTAAGGATAACGCTGTCTCCCCATTGTCCGGCCAGAGATAATTTCGTGCTCCCAGAATTTCGAAGCCAATAACGTCTACATAAGAATGGTACACCCAGTTCTGTAATTATTGCAGGAGCCTGCATTTAATTTTCGGATACGCAACATTTAATTTCGTAATATTTCCATCGCACGCGATTCAGCTTTTTTCCAAGATTGTTTTAATACACGTACATTGTATGCGCTGGCGTGAAAAGCTATCCTAGATTATATGAATGGTAATTTAATTGTACTGTTTTCGATATTTGTCAATACGTTATTGGGCTCAAAGATTTGATCAACATTCACCATATTCAGAGTATATACAAGAACGTTTTTGTTAGATTAAAAAGAGCAGAAAGTTAAGAAAAGGAGGCCGATGTGGAAATAAAGATGTCTGCAGTAGCCTTATTTCGCTTACCAACCCTGCTCGAATAAGTAGATAAGGCGACCAGTTGTAGCCTTCACTACGACCGATGCAGTATGGAGTTATATTTAATATTGGTATTTGTTATATATGGGTTATCAAAAGACACTAGTTCGCCCATTCCTTGTGGGCTGGTTTGTATTCAGATTTTTCCATTTAGGATGATCTGCCAATCTGGGCTGACTAGAATTGTCTGCCAAATTGTTAGTAGCTAAAGATTCCTTTTTCAGCCTTTTTATCTCTCACGCTTACTCTCATTTCGTCACTACTGCGAGGCTCCACATGAAGTGGAATAATGATGTTTCTCTTTATATTCAGCAATGTTCATGCTACCATTACATAGCTGACTAACCAGTGCCCGCCGCTCATCAGGCCTTAGCTTTCTTTGGCTATGGACACCAGTTTAAGCCAAACTCAAGCAATTATCCTACTTAATGCAGAGTATAATGCTTTACTGCTCTAATTTTTGCCAAATTGCGTTTTGACTTGCTTATGTACAAAAATATGACATCGATTTATATTTTGGTATTTGTTGTAGAAGTCGTCATTATGCATGCTGTCGGGTCTTTACATTGACCCATTGAGATTAACAAGTTTTATTTCATTAATTTAGAACAGTACTACTATTCTATTGTCCAGCTTGCGGCAATTGGGTATTACTTTAAGCTTGAAGCATATTATGCCTAGGAAAGACGATTCGCAACGTAGAGTCCTGGATTCTGAGTTTGCATTCGCAGCCTATATAAATTACTTATTTAACTGATGCGCTTGTTCAAGCTGTCTTCTAACAAATATATTTTAGCTTTCACTCATCATATGCGTCTATGTGAATTCTACTTATCTGCGGTTGACTTTCATGTAGGTATAAGCCGGATATAGGGCGTATCTATAAATTTTCTTTAAAATAATGTATAAACGGTGTTCAAAATTCCACTTCGCTTTTGGTTTCATGATGCCCCACCAGACGTTATGCGGTAAACTCTGACCTGTGAGGCGGTAGAAAGTTAAAATTTCTTCGAGGTATTTCCGCTTAAGCCATGTCCATACGGCGGTGTGGTATTTGGCTTTAAGACACCAGTAGTTACCTACTTCGATACATATCGAAGGTTTTTGTGAGGATGATTTACCTTTTAGGCTTTTAATATTTAGCGATGCGATTTGACTAACGCCAACCTTATAACAGCTGTAAGTGAAATTTTGTTTGTATGGAAGGGGAAAGTTATAGAGTGTGGTAGAAAGAATTATTGGTAAAGGTGTTTTTCGTGTTTTCTCTTATCAGCCTTTCAAGGCATAACGACCGATGCTGAATGTATTCAGCGGTTTTTTTACTATTCATAGTTGTGCTGACAAAAGAAGAGCACTAGGTCGCCTATGGTTAGTGTGGCTAGCGATTGGAATTGTCAGATTTCTCGCCAACTACCTGCTTGGTATGAAATACGTTAGCGACACATTTGGGGCAGCAGTATAAGACAATGGATCATAAGAATTTGAAGGTCATCGCATCAGCATTCGGCTCCAGGTTTCAACTATGACTGGGCTGTGGAAGTTCCTCGAATACTTTCACGTGATTTCAGACATTGTACTCCTAGTTTCAGGCCATGCCTATGGTATTATTTTTACAAAAAATACTTGTCATTTGACCTTTTGGGGATTGTTAACAATATGTTTAGGTGATTTGAACAAAACATCTCTTATTTAAATGTATGTTCCAAATAAAATCTTTTCTATGAAAAAAACCCTGTCCCATCCTTTTCATATCATAATGAGAAACCGTAGCAATTTTTTGATGGTGCATTTTAGTCTGTTATGTACTAACTGCGTCAGACCGTTTGCTCGTCAATGTTTAATCTAAAGCCCAACTTCGTACATCAGTATTTTGTAAGAGTAATAAGTTAAACAAAAACATTTTTCGTGGTTAATGGGCCATCAAATCCTTTTGTCAATTTGATCCTATGAAATATCATATTTTACTTTATTCCGGGTGATGCAGAACAAGTTAAAAGACGAAGCGTTCTGGCGAGTTTTGTATAAAATTATTATTTTATTCTTTTTCTGATTATGATAAGACTCGCGAAATGATAATACATAGCAATTATGATGAATTGAGTCCTTAGATTGTTTCTTTACTATGATAATTTCTGGACTGACTAACTGTGGGCCCCATCGATAGTAGTGATATCTCTCTCTCTCTCTCTAAAGTATGCATTTATACTTCTTTAGATTTTGGAGGTGACTGATAATTTTCCATGCGTGTATGCGCTAGCTACAAAGAAACTATTCAGTAAGGAGACTAATGCCACTATCTTTTTGGCACTGAGCCATAATTTTTCAAATCATATGTACAGTTGACATTCTACTGCCTTTCTTGGTTCTCGGATGGTCCAATGGAAGGTCTGAACTGGATCAAAACAATATTCCTATACCTGGTAATCTAAATAAAAATTGGTTACGCGGGAAATGATAAATTTTTTTATTGAAATCAAGGTTGCGATTTTGATATAAACACATGTCACATCAAGTAAATACATTTATCATTATAAACTAAGCATCATATAATGTAGAAAAGACAGTTCATCCAGCAGACCTGTTTCGTCCTTATTTGTAACATTACGTACTGTCCAGAATTAGCCGCAGGTAATTTAATTAGAATATAACGCTCAATTGTCAATGTCTGGTAACCGACCAACTGTAAATCACGCCATCTGGCTTGGCTATAGACCAATCCTGCAATATCTGTTATGCATCACTTATATAAATGCGCAAATTTATTTACTTACCAATCTTAAAGCCCCAAGTTATACTGAAAACCTCTTTTTTGAAGATTTTGCAAGAAAACCATTGCTGTAAATATTCTAGTGGAATTCCTCTCGCTACTCTAGAGCATTAAACCAGCATAATATGCTGAGTTTAATTACCACATAACTGAAATTTATGGGTATATGTGATCGGACTTTCCTTGGGCAGCGAGTATACCACGTTGGATACACGAAATTCCTTTTATAAAAATGTATGTTATTAATAATTTACAGTTCAAAAAATCTAGTTGACGGAAATTTTTGCTATAGAATTGTATTTAGCAGTAGCAGAATTTTTGGCTTTTACGGATGGAGGGACATTAAGCACATAACGCAAGCGCCTGTAAGCTGATTTGTATAATCATCTTCGCTGTCAAACAGCAACAACAATAGCATTAAAAAACAAAAAAAAATCGATGCTGCACAACTTTGGCAAGTATTCATTATTATACGAGTTGTGGCATTATCAGAGCTTCTAATGACCTAATTTTTTCTACGTTATCCATGCCGATTACAAGAATTAAATTTTTGCCAAATCAAATCTTAAACGAACATTGGTTGCGCGGGTGGTGATAACAATTATTATAAACAAGGTTGCGGACTTGATATAAACACCTAATAAACTAATATTTCCACTTGACATATTGATTGTCAACTTATGTTGAGCTTTCCATTGAAAAAGATAACCGTATCTGGTATTCGAAAATTTTGGAAAAAAAATTAGGAAGACAGCAGATGCAAAAAAATCGGATCGCAAACCGATAATCAGGTATCTGTCCCATTAATTACTTACATATGTCAGTATAAACTAAGAATTGTATAGTGTAGAAAAGGCAATTCATCCAGTAGACCTGTTTCGTCCTTATTTGGAACTCATCAAGTACTGGACGAAATTTGCCGCGGACAGGACTCGAACCTGGGCATGTCTGCTTCGGAATCTGGTGCTCTAACCACTGAGCCATCCTGCTGCGATAAGGACGAAACCGGTCAACTGGATGAATTGCCTTTTCTACACTATACAATTCTTGGTTTATACTGACATATGTAAGTAATTTATGGGTCAGGTGTTTATATCATGTCCGCAACCTTGATTATAATAAATCAAATCTTAGTCCGATTGCAGACACGAATACACGGTATTTATGTATGATATCGCTAATATAGTGATGCACTTAGGTTGAATAGTTCAAATTATTAACGGGCCGTCTCCGAACTGAATTTTTATTACTAAACGTCTAATCGTAATATTGTGTTCGATTTATTTTTCCTGCTAGAAACCGCAACTTTCATACGCACTGCTCATACCATGTTCTGCCAATTACAATAGGGGACTATTCATCGTCGCCCTCTTCAAATGCATCTGATAAGCCATTGGTTGCTCTTGTGATGGGGCTTGATCCCGAGGCGTTGCAGCGTGGAATTACAGCTAGGGTTAGTTTGTTTTAGAAAATTTGTCATCTGTTTAAACTTTGTCAATGCCTTTGCTTAGTTGAAATGCATTGTGTGGACTTCTCCACAATATCTTCAAGTAAATCAATTTGTGCTGACTTTAGATAAACACAAATCCATTAATTTTATTAATGATATAGCGCAACTACAGTTAGACACAAGCATTAGTTTTTTCTACACTCCATGATTATCGTGAAAACACAACAACCAACCGACTAAATAGTGTCAAATCGCAATTTTTGTGCAAATTTTTGTTGGACAATTACTACTGTACGTGACATTGTAGGCTCCCGTAGAATCACTTATGAGGTCTGTGCAAATTCTGTAGATGTTCTCAAAATTAGATACAAAATTTCTGCCCGGAATGTACTTGAACAGGGATATGAAAATTGCCGTCTCACGTAGCCGTCAATTTAGACCACGTGTGCGTTTGAATAGGTGGATAACATAGTTCTATTTGATATTATGTCGAACTGTGGTCTGAAATAGTTTATGCATAATTGCATATAAATTAGTCATTGCCTGCAAAGTATTTATAACTATTATATTTTCATTGAATGATTTCGCGAACTGCGGTTTCAGATGTCGATCAATACTGGAGTAAAAGGATTATCCAGAAAAGTGGGTGCTCAGAATTGTTGGTATTCACAACTTTGATGAAATTTAACCATATAAAAAGATGTCAATATCCTTTACAGGTTTGATACATGCGATAAATAATGCGTTGGCTTTGCATTCGTATTGTCGAAAAATTTACATTAAGTTGAATCTTTTACTGATTAAATACATATTGGATTTTAGGCGTAATGCCGGCTATTAATGATAAGCACGAAACTCGTATGTACAGGAGATTGTGCTTGTTGACCATGCAAACTTTGGCATGTCCTTCAACGTGAATATCTAGTTCAAGAGCTTAAGTTTAAAATAATAAAATGCCTACTTTCAGTAGTATCAACTTTCAAAACTAAATCTGTTTTTGTTGATTGTCCAATATTGAGTTTGCTTGTTTTAGTCGCACACATTCATCAATAGGACAATTGCATGTGGTCGAAGAACCAAACGAATATTGGTTTCGCGGGCGGTGTTAACAATTACTTTAACCAAGGTTGCGAGTTGGATAGAAACAGCTGACCCATTATGTACATACTTTTCTCAGTATAAATTAAGTAAGTTCATCCAGTAGACCGATTTCGTCCTTACTGAGAACTTATCACGTATTGTCAATAATTTGCCACGGATATTGATCGAAGCTGGGCGCGTCTACTTTAAAATCTGCTTCTCTAACCACTAAGCCACTATGCCGCACACTCCACATAGTTTTCGGTTATTTACTAAGTAACGTTTTAGGTTAGCCTTTTCTTTAGTTCGAGCCTATATGGCATCCAATTAGACATGAAGTTCCATCTAACCATTCCCAATCTGTCATTATAGAACAGACACTACGCTACTTGGGAAGTGGTATTAAAATCAACATTTATATAATGAGTTAAATTAATTGTTATCACCGCCCGCGCACACATTTTTCGTTTAAGTTAATAAATCAAATTTGCGAGCTTCAAGTAAACATCAATCCCATTGTATTTAAGCAGTCGTCGAACAACATAACAAAACTACCGCCAGCCGCAACGCTCTGACACGTTTCGACCTTCCATGATCATCATCAGAGTACGATGGCAAACTGACTATCGAGGATCAAATTGCATTGAATATATATGGAAATCAAATTTAGATATGCGGCTCTCACATCTAGCAGTCTCGCATACATTGAACTTGACTGAAAATGTCGGCTGCACAATTTCTATGCAGTCACGAACATTAACTGTTTGCAGCTTTCGCCACATATACATATATAAGCATTATAATTTAACAATAATTGATTGCGCGGGTGGTGGTAACAATTCTTTAAATGAAGTTTGCGAGATTGAAGTAAACTCCAATCCCATTGTATTTAACTAGTCGTCGATCAACATATCCAAACTACCGCCAGCCGCAACGCACTGACGCGTTTCGACCTTACTTTACTTTTTACTTTACTGCGGCTGACTCCTTTTGGAGGATAAGCTGGCTCCAGTGACATTTCATGGAGTTTCTTGGGAATTTGGTACAAGTGGTGTCCCCTCACCACTCGGCTTTTTGATCGAGGACGCACCTCTAGCCTTTGCACATCCAAGCGCAGTCTGCAAGGCAGCAGTAAGTTGCATGGTTGCCGGTGGCTGTTGAGAGCTCATTCGCCATTCGGAAGTACGGGGTACTGTCCAGGAGTCCATGTAATCCTGTGGCTGTTGAACCCTTTTGTGGCGGGGAACACACGCCGAGTCATGGTGCCGTCGTCGGGCTCATGTGGTATTTTATAGGAGATCCGATTGCCGGTCGGAAATCCACCACGCCCTGGCGACACCACCGCCATAGCCCCGTTAGCCCATGTACGATCGGCCATCGAAACATGGTTGACACCGTCGTACCACGTTGAGGAGGGGATGGACTTTACGACCTTCCATGATCATCATCACAGTACGACGGCAAACTGACTATAGAGGATCAAACCCGATTGGTGTTTACTTCAAGCTCGCAAACTTGATTTAAAGAATTATTATCACTACCCGCGCAATTAATTATTGTTAAGTTTACAAATGTATGTTTCATCACCACTTCCCCATGTGGCGTGGTGTCCTTTGTATAATGACAGATCTGTGATGATTTGTTGGAACTTCTGTTCTAATGGGATGCCATATAGGCTTCAAACAAAAGAAAATCTAACCAAAATCATTATTTAGTATATAACTGAAAATTGTGTAGTGTGCGGCAGGGTGGCTCAATGGTTAGAGCACAAGATTCCGAAACAGACGTGCCCAGGTTCGAGCCCTCTCTACGGCAAATTATGGCCAGTACTTGATGAGTTACCAATAAGGGCAAAGCCGGTCTACTGTATGAATTGCCCATACAATTCTTAGTTTATGCTGACAAATGTATGCACTTAATGTGTCAGGTATTTATATCAAGATCGCAACCTTGATTAAAGTAATGTCATAGCGTTGTTTGCTCACAGTATATTTACGCTTCGCTCTTTAATACTAAGCTTTTAAATGTTGTATTCTAGTATACTCGTTGAATATTTTAGAGCAGCTCTGAAAAACGTTTCATATGTACACTTTCGTAGAAATGGATATTTTAGGCCTGACGATCAGTGGTTGGCGGTATCATTTTCTTTGTCAGTACTGTTTTAATGAATATATGCAGTAACAGCCATTGGTAAATATTCAATATCTGCAAATTCATTGCTTCATAACAATGAAACCAGCATTTGTAAATACCGAAAGTAAGAAACGAACACACTAAGGCACTCACTCACACACAGCTGCACAAACAATTCAACAGCTTATATTTAAATTATAGACGAACTTCTTTTGTTTATTTAGTAGTGGGTTAAGGACGTTGCAAATAACAGCTTCCACAGTTCTTAGTACTTTTTGGTTTTTTGCTTTGACCTACACCTGTACATTCAGATGTATTGGAGTGTGATTTTTATGAACAACGTGTTGAGCTATTGCGGAAACGTTCTTTTCTATGTCAGCTGTATTTGGACTTAAATGCTCTTGAATTCGCCTCATTAGTAATCGGCCTTTCCAACGTACATAGCGCACTGAGTGGCTCGATTGCAGGGAGCTTCTCCTTTGAGTTTATGCTTATCAGACATTTTGTTGTATAAACAAGCATTAACTTTGAATTTAGCATTCGGGAAGTCAGCGATCTTTTAATTCATCGATTAAATATTTCAGACAGAGCGGCACATTTAACTACAGACCTTTTTAGTTCTGCATCAGAAATGTTATTTGTTCAGTTGACTGAACTATTAGACTTTCACAATGAGTATTATAAAATTCTTGAAAGCAGTTTGTTTTCCACATGTTATTTATGTCCATTATTGTACGACATTTTGTCTTTATTTTGGTTTTAGGCGTTGCGAGTCAAGACTAAATTCAATAATTTAGTATCATATGCTGATGTTTTAAGTCGTTAACTTAACGACATACATGCAAGCTAAAATAATGTGAAGATATTAGGCACGTGGTTCTTCAGTCACACGAATGAGCCTATAGTGCTATGAAAGAAGGCCTACCTAGTCCGGCGATTGTGACGTCGCAGATTGTCGGAATACGGCAGGAATATCTTGCACCACAACAGCTCGCCAGATATTTGTATATCGACAGCCAGGTCGACTGGATGGTGCAAAAAGAGACAATTGATGACACAGCCAGAACTCCTCGCTGCCGGATACACTAATCGTCATATTATCATGGAAATATTGACTACACAGTTTGAAGGATAACTCACGCCAGTTGGTGCCGATACTCTCGCGCGTCCAGATAGCCAAATCAAAGCTGGACTCATATCAGGCACGCAGACCTTATGCCCTGATGCATAATTTGTCATCTATCAGATTATTTTATCTGAAAGCATTAACATATGATCCTAAATTAGCTATTTTATTCTTGACTCGCAATGCCTAATACAAAAATAAAGATTATTGCTATTTTCTGTATAAGAATTTCGAACAATTGTGTTTTCCCCCTCTTGCATGCAATTTTGTCTTCTCAATAACTCACACATTCATTCCATTGTTCACACATACTTAGGAGCTTTACGCCTTAGTAAATGGATTTGGTCAGTGTTTATCGCATGTCGCTTGTCGCAGTAAATACTACAGTCTGCGAGAGCCAAATCCAAGCCATATGGCTACATGGTCGGCGCCAGATAGTCTACCAGCTGTTGGCGATTTGTTCGCCGAACTATTACTGACTGAACTCAACGATAGTGCTGAGACGGATGTTTTGTTAACTTCAAATTCTATGAATACGATGCAAACGTCAAGCGAAGAAGCAACACAATCCAGTCAGCATCAGTCGCCGAGACGTAAGTATCTTTGAAAGATTTGCATGAATAAGTAGGTACGAACAAATGAGGCGAGATTTTACAAAGTAATGGCCTTTCATTTTTTTCATTGCACTGCACATGAATTTACTCTTAAATAAGGGTTTTATTATTTTTGTTTAGAACAGATTATAAAACATTGTGTGTTGAAATATATTTATTTTGCTTAAACAGACAATCTGCAGATGGGGACCGTTTATTGTGCTACGCAGGTGCCCACCCTGGGCGTTCTGTGATTAGGAATCTCTGAAAATGGCCACCTGGACAATTTTTATGTTGATCTACGCGTTGTACATGATTCTCCGTTGCTAGCCATCATCTTTGGACCCTCTTAATTGCAGTTGAACAGTCATTCAAATTGTTACTTAACCGTCAGTTTCGTTTCTTTGTGTCATATCAGAGGTATTTAAGTCTAGTACATTTTCGGTCATCTTTGTCGCTTAAACATTAACAGAACCACAACTTTAATAGATTTGTAAATCAATATTTTCTCGCGTTCTAGTTGAGGTCATTTCCAGCTAAGTGCTAATAAGTTTTGATAGAAAGCAAAATTGACGATGCGACAAGTTTTTATTTGCTGACGTTCGATGTATTTTATTCTCGCATCGGGTAAAGAAACATCTGTGTTGGCTCGGACCCCGACAACTTATAACTTATGTATACCGTTTGGTGAGGGGACACCACTTGTACCAAATTCCCAAGAAACTCCATGAAATGTCTTGGAACCGGCTTATCCTCCAAAAGGAGTCAGCCGCAGTAAATTAAAAAAAATTAATACCGTTTGTCAGGCTTTGCAGACAATTTAAGTAAACATGTTTGTACATGCAGTAGAAGCAAACTGTGAAAATAGAGGCACTTGGATGGGCATACATCTGTGGTAAATTGACGATTTATCGGGTTTAATGAAGTGATCTTGTTAACTTTTTCGTGAAACTTCGGACCTCTCTGGAGAACAATGTTCTTTTTGTATTTTTAGCCTATTCTTCGTTGGATTTTGTTTAGCAAAACATTTTCTCTAATAATTTGATCAGGTTGTATTCTGCAGATTTATTTTTACAAAAGTTATATTGTAATTTTTTTACAAACATTTGGTTTTGTAACACCGAAGTTGGCCAGTTGCTACCGTCGTTCTTGAAGTCACTGCCGGCACTGCGCCCGGTGCAATCGGCTCTGCTTTCTCCGACACAGAACGTGCATGACTCTGTTTCAGTTGACAGTTCAGGGGATTTGACCACGCATAGTGGCACTGAAAACATTCAACGTATTGTTGCATTGCCGATGCTGCGTGCCTTATATGAGTCCAGCTTTGATTTGGCTATCTGGACGCGCGAGCGCATCGGCACAAACTGGCGTGAGTTGTCTTCTGAACTGTGGAGTTTACATATGCCTGCTAATATGGCGATTAATGAGTCCGACGGCGAGGAGTTCTGGCCGTGTCATCAATTGTCTCTATTTGCACCATCCAGTCAACCCGGCTTGCGATATACAAATATCTGGCGAGCTGTTGTGGTGCAAGATGTTCTTGCCGCATTCCGAGAAGCTGCAAAATCACAATCGCCGGACCAGGTAGGCCTTCTTTCATAGCACAATAAGCTCATTTGTGCGAATGACGCACCACGTAACTAACATCCCCAAAGCATTTTAGCTCGCGTGTATGTCGTTAAGCCAACGTTTATTGTTATTGCCAGAGTGTAAACTAATTATGATTGTGTCGGCAATGCATAACACTCGGATAGAACTGCCCCCTGACATTATTAGAAAGAAGATCAGAAATGAAGGTCGATGGCTATCTAAATATGGCAAAGTTAACTGTACCAAATTAGAACGAATCACGTCAGCTGAACTTTGACAACTATGCCAGGTTTACAATACTACATTTTGCGGTCGCATATTACTCCTTTGTAGTCGCGTTCGAATCTACCACTGATTTAGCGTAGTTTAGTTTCTGTTATCAGTTTGGGCTTTTGTTTTAACTGCTAATCCTGCATTTTATTTATCCATATTCTCCAATCAATTGGCCCATTATTCAGACCTCTTGGATTGGTCGACCCAGTATGCTTTTACGACCCACACACGAATGATTATTTCTAACAACTATGCTGCAGTGAATCATTGTTTTTTTTTCAAATATGCGAAAATATGGCTGTCTGCATTTCGAAATTCTGCATAGCCTATCTGGCTGGTAGCCTCTTGTGAGTGTCCAGCTCAGGTTGGCCGGTGATTATATGGGTATTTTAATTCGGTATGCCGTACATTTTGGCCGCGCGTGTGACGATGAGCTATGATGTTATCGAATTCAATAGAATTCATTAATAGAATCATCCTTGTCTCTATAGTAGCAGCTTTGTTCACACATAAGTGCACAATAAATTCATATACATGCGTACATTCATAAATAAACACATGCATACCTAAATAAAACATGCATAAATACATACACACATACATACAGACACGCATACATACATACATACATACATACATACATACATACATACATACATACATACATACATACATACATACATACATACATACATACATACATACATACATACATACATACATACATACATACATACATACATACATACATACACACAAACAAATATATATATAAATATATAAATTTATGCTAAAGTTCACCCAAATTAAGAATTACAACAATTTCCGAACACCTGTTACTCCAGTTAAACCATACACTCTGGCCTTCATCGATATCAGTTATCACATTTCGCGGTAAGCATGACATCCTTTCAATTCAATATATTACAGTTAAATACTGTTTGTTGCGAGGAGCTAATATATATGCAAGTATGTATTAGGTTTTGCGAACCTAGTAACAAATTAGTTCAGTTGTGACCAGAAGGATAAACCAAAGGCAGCATGAACGGAAAGTATAATCTCATGCACATTCGTTTCGTGCTTACTGGCGACTCATCAGTAGGAGCCGGTATTACGCCCTTTAACCACTATATATTTGGTAGAAGAATGTGGAATAATAGGACGGTACAATCTCCTAGACGAATGTGTAAACCTGTAATAGTGAAGCTAACATAATCTGAAGTCAACGACAATGCAACTTCAATGCTAACTCACACTATATAATATATATACCGAGTCTGTAAAGGATACTAACACTATGGCTATTGTGTTAGTAACCGATACCTTTTTGAAATCGATGAGTACCGGATACTAACACTATGGCTTCCGAGTCGGTACATGATACCAACCTGATGGATATAAATTTATGCTAAGGTTCACCCAAATTGAGAATTACAACAATTTCCGAACACCTGTTACTCCAGTTAAACCATACACTCTGGCCTTCATCGATATCAGTTATCACATTTCGCGGTAAGCATGACATCATTCAATTCAATATATTACAGTTAAATACTGTTTGTTGCGAAGAACTAATATATATGCAAGTATGTATTAGGTTTTGCGAACCTAGTAACAAATTAGTTCAGTTGTGACCAGAAGGATAAACCAAAGGCAGCATGAACGGAAAGTATAATCTCATGCACATTCGTTTCGTGCTTACTGGCGACTCATCAGTAGGAGCCGGTATTACGCCCTTTAACCACTATATATTTGGTAGAAGAATGTGGAATAATAGGACGGTACAATCTCCTAGACGAATGTGTAAACCTGTAATAGTGAAGCTAACATAATCTGAAGTCAACGACAATGCAACTTCAATGCTAACTCACACTATATAATATATATACCGAGTCTGTAAAGGATACTAACACTATGGCTATTGTGTTAGTAACCGATACCTTTTTGAAATCGATGAGTACCGGATACTAACACTATGGCTTCCGAGTCGGTACATGATACCAACCTGATGGATATAAATTTATGCTAAGGTTCACCCAAATTGAGAATTACAACAATTTCCGAACACCTGTTACTCCAGTTAAACCATACACTCTGGCCTTCATCGATATCAGTTATCACATTTCGCGGTAAGCATGACATCATTCAATTCAATATATTACAGTTAAATACTGTTTGTTGCGAAGAACTAATATATATGCAAGTATGTATTAGGTTTTGCGAACCTAGTAACAAATTAGTTCAGTTGTGACCAGAAGGATAAACCAAAGGCAGCATGAACGGAAAGTATAATCTCATGCACATTCGTTTCGTGCTTACTGGCGACTCATCAGTAGGAGCCGGTATTACGCCCTTTAACCACTATATATTTGGTAGAAGAATGTGGAATAATAGGACGGTACAATCTCCTAGACGAATGTGTAAACCTGTAATAGTGAAGCTAACATAATCTGAAGTCAACGACAATGCAACTTCAATGCTAACTCACACTATATAATATATATACCGAGTCTGTAAAGGATACTAACACTATGGCTATTGTGTTAGTAACCGATACCTTTTTGAAATCGATGAGTACCGGATACTAACACTATGGCTTCCGAGTCGGTACATGATACCAACCTGATGGATATAAATTTATGCTAAGGTTCACCCAAATTGAGAATTACAACAATTTCCGAACACCTGTTACTCCAGTTAAACCATACACTCTGGCCTTCATCGATATCAGTTATCACATTTCGCGGTAAGCATGACATCATTCAATTCAATATATTACAGTTAAATACTGTTTGTTGCGAAGAACTAATATATATGCAAGTATGTATTAGGTTTTGCGAACCTAGTAACAAATTAGTTCAGTTGTGACAGAAGGATAAACCAAAGGCAGCATGAACGGAAAGTATAATCTCATGCACATTCGTTTCGTGCTTACTGGCGACTCATCAGTAGGAGCCGGTATTACGCCCTTTAACCACTATATATTTGGTAGAAGAATGTGGAATAATAGGACGGTACAATCTCCAGACGAATGTGTAAACCTGTAATAGTGAAGCTAACATAATCTGAAGTCAACGACAATGCAACTTCAATGCTACCTCACACTATATAATATATATACAGAGTCTGTAAAGGATACTAACATCTATGGCTATTGTGTTAGTAACCCGATACCTTTTTGAAATCGATGAGTACCGGATACTAACACTATGGCTTCCGAGTCGGTACATGATACCAACCTGATGGATATAAATTTATGCTAAGGTTCACCCAAATTGAGAATTACAACAATTTCCGAACACCTGTTACTCCAGTTAAACCATACACTCTGGCCTTCATCGATATCAGTTATCACATTTCGCGGTAAGCATGACATCATTCAATTCAATATATTACAGTTAAATACTGTTTGTTGTAGTGACACAGTTATTAAACGGCGAGTTAATGTTGAATGCGTTGGTAAGACAAGCTGTTCATGTGATTCCTACGCTAATTGCTTGTCTTTCATGCTTAAGTGGTATGTTTTCGAACTATGTACCTGTCTTGAAGAATAGGTTTTGGCTTCAACAATGGTCGGGCGTTCTAGAATGGTTTGTATCATTTGCCATTTTCATCAACAGCCAGGCTAGTGATTGAGAAATAAGGTAGAGGCCGATATTTTAATGTCACCACAGCTACCTGATAGACTGGTTGCGCAGTCATGTAAGGGCGAGTTCGTGTTGACTTCAGAAGGCAAACTATTTTGAATTAAATCAGTTAGAGCCTAGTTGCCTACTGATTTATCTGATTTGTATCGCTAGTTCATGCCGAAATGGCAATTCTAGTGAATATTAGTGTTTTCTTGTCGAAATTGAACAGTGGTTTAGTGAATGGATTGTTTTAAACTCGAACTAATTTATATATGACTCATTTAGGCAACGGTTACATTAGCTTAGTCGACTTGTGATACAAATATGCTTTGAATTTAAAAGTATTATAGACATTAAAAATTTCGATACAAATTTAAAAGTTTGGCATGCTTATTATTTCGTTTAGCAAACTATAAATTATACTTAGCATGTAAATGATTACTTTACTTGTTGTTGATGATTTAGATGCGCGACGTATTTCGACGATATCGTGAATGTTATATCACGTCTGGAACTTCAATTGCTCCTGTGGACAAGTTCCGCCAGTTTCGTGGACGTGATCCGTCTCCAGTTTATCTTCTGCACGCCATGCTATCATCAGCGGATAATCCGACCGGTCGAGGCGTTTTGTCACCGCTAATTGATCAACCAGTTTCTGGAGATCAGCCCAATCTTATCTAAATGTCCTATGTTAGCACTATCAGAGGGAGTTTATAGCTTATTTTGTTCACCCTTTTAGGTAGCCGTTTGTATGTAGTCATTGTTTCTTCTAGCGTAATATGTTTCCTTCCGTTTTGTTTATCGATTCTTCTAAAACTGCTGCTACATTTTGTTGTTTTCCCTCTGCTTTGATATGAAATCGCGACATTGTAACGAATAAGTAATGTAGTTGATGAAGAAATTGTATGCACAACTGGCTACCAATTTATGCATAATCATATTGTGGTTTCGT
This sequence comes from Eudiplozoon nipponicum, assembly GCA_029291075.1. Classification (NCBI taxonomy): domain Eukaryota; kingdom Metazoa; phylum Platyhelminthes; class Monogenea; order Mazocraeidea; family Diplozoidae; genus Eudiplozoon; species Eudiplozoon nipponicum. The sequence goes on from JAQBSW010000482.1 coordinate 128,828, forward strand.
TCCTGTTAGTCAGTTTTAAACTATCCAGTTAACTTTTGGTGGATGGTTTGAATAAGCTTTAAAGTCTTAAGCCTTCTACTATCCTTTTTTCTGGTGAAAAAGTCCTAATTAGGACCACGGCTATTAACATTCAGTAACAGAATATTGAAGCATATGCTTTTTCCTTAAGCCATTAATTTTGCCTATGGTGATTATGGGGCCCCTAGTTAATACTGTCGCCAGCATTTCATGTGCTTTTCCAGAAATAACGAATACAATTGCCCCACTTATGGAGAAACCAGTACTGTTATGTTTTCGTTGGCTAAGCATAAGCCTGTTCTTATAGGCGGGAGCTGTAGAGAATTTAAAGAGGAATGACACTTGCGACGGTGTCGCCCTAGTGCCGGAACTGAATTCAAATACTCCTCAACTAATCTGATTTGAAGGTGTCTAAACTGGTTTTGAATTTGTTCAGTAGGGAGGCTGAGTTTATTTGGCGATACGGAATCCGTACTTTATGAAGTCCGCGACGTGGGAGATTGATCTCCGTTTATATTTGCTTGTGTCATTATTTGCCTCAAACGATATTCAACTTAATGTCTAGGTGGTTCCAGAAATTTTATGAACCGGTCTACTTGATTTTGCTTAATTATGGTATTCACGTGTACAACAAAATTACTTTTGGCAAATATAATGTATAACTGCCTCGTACACTTTTGTGTTGCACAATATTTCTCGTAATTCGTAGTTGAAATTTTCGTTTTAAACTATTAAATTTTTCTCGAATATTGTTTTAACTTGTGAAATGGTGCTGGCTGATGAGCTGCCTTTATGCGCTTTACGTTAGGACGTTTGAGCTTATATCGTCCGTGGGCAATATTTTCGTTATTTCCACCTAGTTCTTCACTTTTGTAACGAGTGACGAGACACGAAATGTATTTGGTTTATGTAGTTGTTAATCTTCATTTAGTGTTGGTGGCTTCTACGTCATACTTGGTGTCTTACGCGTAGTCAGCAATTTTTTACATTTCGACACTTCATTTTAAACTCGTGTTGTTATTTAAAGCTATTCACAGTATTGATTTTTATAATCGTTTGATTAGTTGTATCGATATTCATGTGTTGTCAGACAAATAATCCGTTAATTTGTAATATTGGATTTGAAAAAAATGTGGAAATATTTTAGCGGGTTTGAAGTGAAGTAACTGTTGTACTTTAACTTGTCTTTTGGTCTGAAACGATATGACTAACAATTGTTTTTCATTTACTGGTTTGTGGTATACGTCTATTATTATTGTAAATCACCTGATTCGTCGAGTAATCTTGGTTGTGATGACCTAAAATTTGAGCATATATGTATTGGGCATGGCGTACCCAGCAACCAATCGGTCATTTTTAATCCAGTCGGATTTGTGAAACTTAGGCCAACTGGATATTATTATCTCGTTGGTGCACGAGGTTCGCGCTTACTGCCTATTTGTCTGGGACAGCAGTCGTTTAGTCAAAACTTACAACGTTGTTGTTCCACTGGGAGGATAACTGAAGCCAGATTAGGACGCCTTTGCTGAAGTAGAAGGCGTTTCGAATGGCCCTCTTTCTGAACAAACATTTCACCCGGTACGCCATGATTAATACATAGATATGGCAGTATGACTGAACTCATTTCCTATTGCACTAGTTCTATTAGTATAGGGTGTGAGTGTCGTGGTTTAGTGACTAGAGTTATGCCTTAGAACCGATAGGTATCAATACTAATCCTGCCTACCTTCGGCAAGTTTCCTAATAAAAATAAGATGGCGTGTCTTTTAGAATGCGTGTCGTTCACAATTTATTCGCTGTTTAGGCTAAATATAAAATGAAGGTAATCAATGCATGCAAAAATTGATAGCAAAATATGTCCCTCCCGGCCAAATTACCAAAAAAATAACACCATTTTGACTGGAACACTGAAGAACTCAAACAGGCGAGAGACAGCTCACTTGCGTTTTGCTTCCACCCTAAGAAATACGCGTCGTCAGTAGCATTCCTCATTACTTTTTCTAGTGTTAGCACCGAAAATGACGACGGGAAGCGACTGAAGCTTTCAAATTTGTTTTCTAAATTCGAATACTTATATCCATTTTCTACGGCGAAAATCATGACATCGTCGTCGGACCATAAATTTCAGTGGCTACTGACAGTTTGTATTTGATAATTCTCATATATATATACATATATATATATATATATATTCATGGACATAGATAATGTAATTGTAAGTCATCATCATCATCACGGTCAGAAATTCAAAGGTTATTGAAAACCGATGTTTCACTACTAAATAACCTTGAAGGAAAAGTTAATATACGGTAAAAACTGAAATATGAAAATATTAAATAAGAATAAATGCTTAAGACTGAAAAAATTGCGAAACAATTTTTCAAAATTCCACGGTATTGGCTGTGACTAACACAGGCTTAGTTCCAGTGGTGTTGCTCGTTTTATATAATTAGGACTCATTTCTCAGAATCTCCCGTCGAGCTACTGTACATCACAAGTCTTCCAAACAAGGTAATGAAGCTTAAATTTAAGAATTGTGGTGTACAGCGAACCGACGATAGATTCCAAGAAATAAATTCGAAATATATACAACGAACAAAATAACTACAGTTTAGCCTGCGTTAGTCACAACACAGATCAGGTAAACGAGAAAAAAGTTTTTAAATGTGGTAATATTTTATACGAAAGATGTTTTTAAAGGAGAATGATTTATGACTGGGAGACTGTCGGAAATGTGAGTATATTTACTTGGATAAAACACAGAAATGTGGCAAACTAGACCTCTACACAACATTATTTAGCGGTATGAATTAATTTTTCTTTAATTAGTTGGAGTTTCCTTATATTAATCCATGATTTGCTTCTGCTTAAACATAATATGCTCGTGTTACGATTTATCAATTCGAATTTGTACACATTTTATTAACGGTAGTTGCTATTAAATCAGTTGGGTTTCGCCCGTTAATGGATTTCTATTTCTTTATAAGATTGGCGTTCAATTGATTACTTTGTTGCTGCTACGCCGTTGGCCAATTTTAGTTCCATGTCTCTTGTCAGTGACGAATCCGTTTCAGATCTACACCCAATCATTTGTCAAGCATTTTGTTGATCTGATTCTGAAGTAGACGCAGTTACTCGACCAGTTGAATTTTATATCTTGCGATTTATTGTTTGTCGTTTAATAACCGTTTTCACTTTGTAACACGTTTATTTTCCATTGAACTCTGGTGCTTGTTAGAATACATAATTTCTGCGAAAAGGAAAGAAACTTTTTCATTTTGATGTCCGTGGATCTGTAATGACTCTGCATTTATCAATAGAGTATTTTCCGACCAGACTATCAATCGATGTCTGCATCATATCTCAATGGCGCTATATATAAGTAGATATATATATATATATATATATATATATATATATATATATATATATATATATATATATATATATATAGATGATACATTGCTGAGTTTTGTGTATCCAAGTTTAATTGAAGACTTATTTTAGTGAGTCTTTGCTGATTACCCTTGTTGTGCCAACGCCGTATCGTCTTATACATTAATTTTTCACATTGTCTATTATTTTGCCGAATTTCATCGTTTTATGGACAACTTTCGTGATAAACTGCTACCATTAGTTGCTCTAAGACAAACAGTTATTTATTAAACTTAGCGGCTAAAATAGAAATTGTAAATAGCATTATTTTCTCACATATCGATCAGGATGTTCCGTTTCTTTGACCTTTTTCTATCGAATGTTGGATCGAGGCATGTTTTGGTGTGTTTTGAAACGGAAGTTTAAACATGTGCACTCTCGAATTATTACTTGATTATAACTGAAATGTCATCTTGACCTGTTTTCATCTTTTGCATTTCAATGCGTATGTTTAATTAGAAATTTTGGCTACAATTGCTTGTGTTTTAAATAAAGTGTCATATCTAGGCAAAAGTTTCAAATATGTAAAGCATTTATTCGTAAGTATTAATTTAAAGATACATCGCACAAAGCGCTATTGATTCGTCTAATCAACTGATTTCGTGAAAAATTATTTTTGTTTTAATAGAGAAGAACTGCTCAAAATTATTGGACACAAAAAATGCATGTCTTCTATACTAAAATAGAGTGAAAAAAACACCATTTTGTATGGGCTTTGGAAAACCCAATATTAATGCTAGTGGAGGAACAACTCTTTTTTCTTGCAGAATTCTGGTCGTCTATTAATGGGAATAGCTTCCAATTAGGAAGAACATTTTGTTCGCCTAGTCTTCATTAAGGTTAAAATGTGCTGTGTTGACGTGGTTAGTTGTATATTTACGTGAATCACCAGTTTTGATTTATACAGACAGTGTCGGTATATGCTCACAGAACTGTGGAAAAAAGGCAATTTGTGCATGTACGTGCATTACGATGGGGCCTTTTATTCCCACGTACTTGCCAAAATTTCCTCCAGCAGAGTTCCAGCAGATGCACATTCGTAGCAGAGCTATGCAATGCATCCGAAGTGCCATCCAAGCCGCGCCTTACCTCTAATTTTCAGTTGACCAACTAATTTAAAAAATCTGTCTTATCATGTGTTGGAGCCAGTTTGGCATCGTTATTTTACCTGTTTCAGCTGGCCACAAGTAATTTATAATTATGAAATTACCATAATGTCACTTGAGGAAGTTATATTTAATTAAAATATAACTAAGATTGAGCTATATCTGTACTATCTATATAAATTAATTATCGTATAAGATATAAATATAAATGTACATATATACATATATATATATATATATATATATATATATATATATATATATATATATATATTGTGTATTTTTTGTGTATCATTTTTTATATTTTTACCGAATTAATTCATATCTTATTTTTTATGTAAATCAATGATAAGATGGAGCGAAAGCGCACCTATACAATAGATAGTGCTGTTTTAAATTTTATACTTTAAGATACACGTTTCACGTATTTGAAAACTAAATATTGTACTAACATTGTTGTTTAATGTGATAGAAATATGTCATAGACAGTGGTTTTGAAGTGTTATTCTAAATAAGCGTAGCTGTCGCATTTTAACAACAATACATTTATTAGCAGGTGTTCTATTTGCGCTTGTGTTTGTGTGTGTTTGTACAGATTTCATATAGTTTCCTATTAATTATCTAATAAAATATTAATTGCGTTGGTTGTGTTGAGTTATGAATAAAGATTAAAATCTTGAAATAACACACGATATCCACATTCAAATAATTTAATTTTACAATACGGTAAATCTAGCATCAGTTGTACATTATGACGTATTTTCACCTTTTATCATCTCCATTAGGGACTGATTGACTACAGACTGCCGGAAATCAAGCTTCAATGCCATTTAAATTGTTCTGCGAAGCTAAATTTTAGATCTCCTTTTAGTTGCCTCTCATATATGCCACATTTATCAGAATAACAACCCGTTAAGTGCACATACAGTCAGATAGATATATCATAAAACAGCTAATGGCGTGTTGGCATCTGCTATTAATTATTTTTTTTAAATTTTTAGCACCCAAACATTTTAATGAACACTTCTGTGTTTAAATCGGCGTGTGTCTGCTAAAAATCTTAGCTTTTTCCACGTTTAATTCTTTTCACAAATCCAGTGTTAAACCGCTGCATTATATTTTTACCAAAACTATTTTATAACTAAGGTATTGTTTTTTGTAGAATGCATATGTGATACTGTAGCAAAGGAAATTTATGATCCAATATGCGTATAATGCGAAAGCTCAACTCCGTCACTAAGAGGTGAGCGTGCTTTCCATAATTCTTCCTGTAGCCAGTATATGCTAGCCTGAACTATGATACTTGGCTTCAGTGAACTAGCTCAGGCCATAATGGGACGAATGAATGTAGCTAGTTTCTACCGAAAAATTTAACGGCATGCTTTTCGGTACAACAGGCTATTGTTTCCGGTTGTTGGATCGGAATTTAGCTAAAATCCATTTCTCTGTTGAACCAAATTTTTACACTAAAATAAGCATGAAGTGGTCTGATATTTATAAATATTAGAACACTAAGTTGAATGATTTCTGCACAATTTATCAATAAAATATTGTTATTTACACTTGTGTTTTGTTTTTATCTTTTGACTTTATCTCTGCCTGTGTGGTTATTGGTTGCGGTTGCTTTAATACTCTGTGTGCTATCGTCATTGGTTAGTATGGAAATTGTAGTTCCGTCGTTCCTCAAAAATATCATCATTTATAGGCCCGAAGTTTTGCTTGTCGAGTCGCACTATCTCTTTATTCAGTAATTCCAGTTTCTGTATAATTTTCGTTACTGTTCAGATTTGCGAAGATAATTCATGGTACGTATTTGCACAAATATCACAATGCCGTTCTGGTTTAAAAAGTCTAATTTGTAACATATTTCATGGCATTAATTCTCGTAGGCTAACAAGCAAAATTATTACTCGTCGATTGGAGAAGATAAATCTCTTTTAATGATCATGCAAATAAAACTATTTTATACGTTTAACCAGTTCTATCATCGTGTATTTTGTTTTATTTTGTTTTTATATGCAAATAATTCATAAATAAAATTTTATCACTCTATAGTCGATTATTAACCATAATTAGTACCTTGTCTAGCTAGGAGAATAATAAATTCCTGTCCACGGCAAATTATGGCCTGTACGTGATGAGTTCCCAATAAGGATGAAACCGGTCTACTGGGTGAATTGCCTTTTCTACACTATAGAATTCTTAGTTCATACTGACAGATGTAAGTAAATAACGGGTCAGGTGCTTATATCAAGATCACAGCCTTGATTATAGTAAGTGTTTTTCTTAATTGTCATCAAAGTATGTCATTATACTAATATTGCGTCTTATTTCATGGTGTTGCAATTGAAGATCTATGAAAACAACTCTTGATAATGTTGATATTGTCAACATCTGGATATCCTTTCCATACTGTATCTGTGTTTTTTGCTGGTGCTGATTGGGCTATACTGCTGGAATTAAAACGCCGTTAACAATTCTCATACCATGCCGGCCAATGGAGGGAGATGAGGCTAACATAATCTTAATCCCTTACCACTACTGAATTTGTGTTTTCCGTCAACAAATATATATTTGCCACTGGAGACTGGATCATACCGTTGTTTTGATGGCTTTTGTGCCTTTTTTTGCTCATTGGGCCATACTGTTGGCGTCAAACAATGTTAACGATTCTTATACTAGACAGGCCAATGGAGGAATATCTTAATCAGTTAAATACTGTTTGTTGCGGAGAACTAATATATATGCAAGTGTGTATTAGGTGTTGCGAAACTAGTAACGAATTAGTTCATTTGTGACCAGAAGTATAAACCAAAGACAGCATGAACGGAAAGTATAATCTCATGCACATTCGTTTGATGCTTACTGGCGGCTCATCAGTAAGAGCTGGTATTACGCCCTTTAACCACTATATATTTGGGTGAGGAATGTGAGGAGATTGTACCGTCCTATTATCCCACATCCCTCACCTAAATATATAGTGGTTAAAGGACGTAATACGGGCTCCTACTGATGAGTCGCCAGTAAGCACGAAACGAATGTGCACGGGATTATACTTTTCGATCATTCTGTCCTTGGTTTATCCTTCTGGTCACAACTGAACTAATTTGTTACTAGTTTCGCAACACCTAATACATACTTGCATATATTAGCTCTCCGCAACAAACAGTATTTAACTGTTATATATTGAGTTCAATGATGTCATGCTTACCGCGAAATGTGATAACTGATATCGATCAAGGCCAGAGTGTATGGATTTACTGGAGTAACAGATGTTCAGAAATTGTTGTAATTCTCAATTTCGGTGAACTTTAGCATAAATTGATATCCATCATGTTGGTATCATGTACCGACTCGGAAACCATAGTGTTAGTACCATGTACTTTTTCGGTACAATAATATTGGTATCGGTTACTAACACAATAGCCATAGTTTTAATATCCTTTACAGACTCGGTATATATATTATATAGTGTGAGTTAGCGTTGAAGTCGCATTGTCGTAGACTTTATATGATGTTAGCTTCACTATTGCAGGTTTACACATTCGTCTAGGAGATTGTACCGTCCTATTATTCCACATTCTTCGACCAAATATATAGTGGTTAAAGGGCGTAATACCGGCTCCTACTGATGATTCGCCAGTAAGCACGAAACGAATGTGCACGAGATTATACTTTCCGATCATGCTGTCCTTGGTTTACCCTTCTGGTCAAAAGTGAACTAATTTTTTACTAGGTTCGCAACACCTAATACATACTTGAATATCTTAATCCCCCTACTACGATTTGGCGACACAGTTTTCATTTACAGACAACATATAAATTTCATGGGCGATGAATGCCAGTATATCAGTTTGATGTAATGCTGTTTTATATTGGTCTAAAAGTTCAACCGATATTTCCGATAAATTTCATTCATTCCACATGTCTAAGGAAGACATCTGTATGTGGTAAAGCTTGATCGGATTATTAATTTAATTGGTTGGCAGTAAAACAGTTTTCAGTCCTATACCAAATATATGCTGAAGCGGTTTTTTACATTTAAACAATTTTTCATTGCACCGGTGGTGGTAACAATCCGTTAAATCAAGTTTGCGGGCTTGAACTTATTACTATTCTCTTTAAATTTAGCCATCGGCGCATTCAATAATTGTTTAATTGTATTATATATATATATATATATATATATATATATATATATATATATGGCGAAAGATTAAAAAAGTTAATGTTCCTGACTGAATAGAAGTTATGCTGTCAAAATTTCCAGTCAAGTACAATATACAGAAAACTAGAGATGAGAGCCGCTTATTCAATATTGCTTTTCATATATATTCGTTGCGATTTGGTTCTCGCTAGTCTGTTTTTATACGATTGGTTAAATAAAATGGGGTTGTTGTTCAATTCAAGTTTGAAAATTTCAGTTAATAAGGGTTGTTTACACTTGTTTGGATTTGAAAAATATATCTATATTTATTTGAAGTTTAAAAGCAAGAGTTTGTGTATACATACGTTAACAGTGTGGACTAAACATTGTATAAGGCAGAAAAGGAATTCATCAAGTGGACTGGCTTCGTCCTTTTTGTGAATTCATTACGAACTAGCCAGAATTTGCCGCGATAGGTCTCGAACCGAGGCACAATAGATTATAAGTTTAGAACTCACACCATTGCCTTACCCCTGCCGCACACTACACACAATTTTCAGTTATATAAAAACGTTTCTTTTGATTTGTCTTTCCTTGAGATGGAATCTATTTGGCACCTCTTAAGATCTAAAGTTCAAAATTGCCACCCCAATCTGTTATTAGAGAAAAGACTCCATGCCACCGTGGGACGTTATATTGAATTGAAGTTTTTAAAAAGTGTTTTTCGATGGGTGTTGGTGGCTTATCTTTTCCAATGTTTGTTCAGTAACTCGTTTACAGCACTAGAATTTCTCGGTCTGTCGATATTTCTACCAATCCCGCGGATTGTCTTCATCATAACTACATTATTTATAGCTATGGAATTCTTAAATGAATTCTTATTTGGACTGTGTTAGTTTTTTTAATGATTTTGGTGTTCAGTGACTATAAGGAGTGCATTTCAGTTGAAGGTAACCTGAAGAGTTGATAAAAATTTCGACTTTCTATAATTTAACTGATATTGTCTGCTCGGGCGCTGATAAGGTATATAAATTAAGATTCCATTCTTGATAGAGAAACCTTACCTCTTATGTACATACATTTGTCAGTATAAACTAAGTATTGTATTACTTGGAAAAAGTAATTCATCCAGTAGACTAGTTTCGACCTTATTTGGAACTCTTCACGTGCTGTCCAGAATTTGCCGTGGACAGGTCTCGAACTTGGGCACGTCTACATCGGAATCTGTTGCTCTAACCACTAAGACACCCTGCCGCACAATAAACAAAATTTTCAGTTATATACTAGCTAATGTTTCTTGCTTAGCCTTCCCTTCATTTTAAGCATATATGGCAGCCTATAGACATCAAATTTCAACTAACCACCCACATACAACCTTGGGATGTGTTACAGAATCGTACATTAATATAGTTTTACAATCATTGGTTGAGCGGTCAGTTATATTAATTACTTTAATCAATGTTGCTATCTTGATATAAAATGCTGACCCATTATATGCATAATTTTTTCAGTATAAACTAAGTAGTGCATAGTGTGGAAAAGGCAATTCATCTAGTGAACATTCTTTAGTAAATATACAGGAAATTGACACCGATATATATATATGGAACAGCTGATGTTTAATCATTTTATTCTTATATGTTCATAACATTAATTTCAGTTTACAAGTGATTTTATTCTTATATTTACAGAACATTACTTTCAATTTGCCAGATTTGTTTGTAGCTCGACTAATTTTTAACCCTTTTATTTCTCTATGTAAAGAATACTACATTCAGTTTACTGATGTTGGTAATGTTGGATTCTGGATACAGCTCATTTCGTAAATTTGGTCAACTTTCAGGGACGGTCTTTTTCGTTTGTTTAAATTATTGTTAACCTTATTAAAAATTGGTTATCATCGTAAATTGTAATTCACACCAAAAAGGCTTTCTGATTATAAAAGTATTATATTTTCAATAAATCATGGATGGTGTCATCATGGGAATTGGTGTTCTTCATATGTTCATTGAGTGGATCAACTGGCTGACCAATTAAAGACGATATATATATATATATATATATATATATATATATATATATATATATATATATATATATATATATTGACATTATAATATTTAAGGAGAACCTGATGAATAAATATGGCCTACTTTCCTTTATACTGGGAAAATAGCTATGTATTTGATAAAAGGGCGTACTCCAGATTAGTAGTTTTTAGCATGATACGTTTGTAATATTCATCAGAATAAGTTTAGACATGTTAATTAATTTAATATAGATTAAAGAAAATTCAAAATCTGCACAATTTTGTTTTCACGTTTATCGTATTTCAGCAATTAACTTTATGGTTTATTTCTCATTGCAGTTATGAGGAATATATTCATATTGGTCAACTAACAGTTCATCATTCCTGCTGCAAGTCGTTTGTTGACAGAGGTCTTCGTAAAACACGTTCGAGACGATCCGCATCATTGTAGCTGCAATCAGTCGATCATAATGCGGACGATCGACTATTTCGAGAAAAAAATTTGTCTTCTGCTGGAATACACTGGTCATGGTGTTGTCTGGATTGCTTTCAGTGTGATATGGATTTTCAGCTGTTTGTCGGATTGTTTAATCGATTGTCATTGGCAGTCTAGCACAGATGTAGTTCCGCCTCGTTCTGGTAGGTCTTTCATTTGCAGTATAATTTTACAAAATGTGAAATTAACGTTTTCAATGGAAAATTATTCCTGTAAGGAATTGTTGACCTATTCTTGTTTTCAGCTCAGAAATAACATTTCAAATAATTTTTCACATTTATGCGGCAATGAATAACCCATTTTCAAATTCTGACGCATTGCTGTCTCAAATGATGATGAAAGCAAAACTCGTATCTGCAATCTGAAGTAAAATTCTTCATACCAGTCAGTCGAAGCATGAATAGGATAAAAAATGTTTACAATTTCCGTTGAAAAATAATTGATTTTTTCGTAAATTGGCAAATTGACCCCATTAACACTAATGTATGTGCTATTCATGTATGAATGAATTTTGTGTTAGAGGAATTGTACATTATGAATAACTCCATCATCTTTCAGTAAAATGACTGATAATCAGGCCTCTCCATTTAACACTGCTGCTAGAAACCCACATATTTTCGACCATTAAATTGTCTCTTAATTGAGTGTAGGATGTGTCGTGATCAAACGGCCGATATCGCGGCATTCAGTCAAGAGTTGGCTGACTGAGCGCTCCTGTTGCTCCACTCAACAATCAGTTTTTCTCGGTGGCCTATTGGGCAAGAAGTTGAATTGGTCTTCTCAACCAGTTGCCCAACCAGCCCAGTTCCCTATCAAAGTTCGATGATGATGGAACGTCAAAGGCCGTCCTTATAGAATTGGTGGATCTGTAAACTTTGCTCTTGATTAATGCCTCCTGGCGTTCAGCTGTCAATGACCTAAGCCAAATCGAGCGAATATATCGATCAACATTGTTGTCCACGCACAGACAGCTATAGTGTGTCGTTTCTCGCCTCCGGAGTTTTGAGCTGGAACGAAGGCTTACTGTATCTGGCGATCTGGATTTGGTGTTCAGTGAAATAGCCTGTCGATCCCAAATTAGCTTGCACAATTTTTCTTCAAATTCAGCAGCGAAAAAGCTTATACGTCTGGAAATCTCGCAGAAGTCTATCCGTCTTACGATATCATAGCTCCTATGTAAACGTAATAATTGGTGTTTGACAGTAGAGCACTATTTAGCACGATCTCAATCTGTATATTTAACTGGCCACAAAAATTAGTTTTGATGGTTTTACCTTTAGACCGTAACGAGTAGAAACTTCTAGAACACAATTAGCGGCTCTTCGAAGTTGGTCATGTTTTATGGTATCAGGTCAACATCGTCAAAGCATTTGAGATTAACAAGCCGGCCACCACCACCGATCTTCACTACGTGTACTGCTGCAATGACCTTAGCAAAGGCTCTTTGGAAAATATAATTAAACAGGTCTAAGGCAATTACACATTCTTTTCGAACGGCAGAGATGATTGAAAAAAGTCGCTTAGTTGCTAACTTGTGGGAATGCATGCCAATGTATCATTATAACGAGCTTCAGGAAATCATTTAACAGATCTCGCCACAAACGTACTCGCGAAACAGAATCGAAAATAGATTACGTGCCCAGACATGTAGCAATTTTGGACCGCTTATACCGCTGGTGCATCTCATGATTGCGGCGGAAAGCATGGGTTTGGTCCACACATCTCATTCCCGGTTGAAACTCTGCCTAAATTTTGTCTAGTTCGCTTACATCGCTCGTCGCTAATCCTTTTTTAGGATGATAGCAATTACCATCCTTAATAAAGCAGCGAGTAAATTAATACCACATTAGTTGGCAGAAGTTCTAATGAAACCTTTTTCTTAGATTGGCACCATGTAATGGACAAGACCTGTTGAATCATACAAAATTTCTCAGTATTGCTTTAGTCTATTCGTCCTCATAGTCCATCGTCTATACTGCAAGCCCATTCCAGTCTACCAATGCTCAGCCGGGATTCTGATCGTTAAGTTGATGAAGGAATTCGATTCTATATCGATTAATTCTGTAGCGGCCAGTGTATGAGAGGCCATTACGCAGTGAAGAAAATCAGGAGTGCGCTTCATACTTGCGAAAAAGGTGAACTAGTCGCTTGTTCGGGAGATGTAATGGGAATTGTAGAAGGCTGTGTTGCATGGATAAATTAATCCAATCATTTTGTCGTGGCATGCGAACATGCATTACTGAAGGCTACGGTGCCTAGGCGTGTCATTTCTGAATTGGGGTGGCCAGCCAATTACCTATCTTACGTGAAATTTGCTCACACGGGACACTAATTACCAGTTTTGCGTCGAATAGATTTGTTCGTTCTTAAAAAAAATTTAGTGCGTTATAGTGTTTTAATTCTATAAATAATGTCATATACTGGTTGCCTTGTCGTCTTCATTAAGATTATGACAGTCATTTTGACGGATTGATTTAAGTGTATGATTGCTAGACGAGAATAAGCCTGCAGTGTAGAAGATAGACTGGGGACGAGTGGACCATAACATAATGGAGAAGTTTGTAGTGATTCAACTTGCATTGACTACTACACAACAAAACGGTATTCTTACAAGCGTTCGGCGCGGATTCCTCCTTCCAAGTTGTGGCAATCAGATTTTGTAGATCTTTCTGAACAGCTATTCTACCGAAATTTAAAAATTTAGAATGAAGATCATCGACTCCGGTGGCTTTGAGTTTTCCCATGAGACCACATGTCTCTACCCTTTCGTTAAAGAGTTTTTATGTCCATCGTACCAATCTTGAGTAGACAAATCATTGCTAGCCGCTCCAATTTTAATATGTGGAATTTTTTAATGTGATTGACAAGTTAAGCTTACGAAACCGATGGCATCCTTACTTCGTCAACAGAATGACCACTGCTAATACGTTGCACTTTAGCGTGCAATTCAAATAAGTTGTTACGCTTTAACGCTATTTCAAACAAATAAATGACAATATGTAAATGTTTATCTTCATCCACTGTGTGACTTGAAGTAAACTCCTTGAGAATCCTCCGAGGCACGGTGCGATCTACTCTTAATTTAACAAAAGATGCCGCGTTTGATAGAGTTTACTTTTAGTATTGATATGATATGATGATAAGCCGGAGCTTACTTAAACCTTTCCCCCATAGCGCTCTGTATACCATTTGTTAGGCTTTTGATAGTAACTCTGCAGAATCATTGGCGTTCCTGAAGGAATTCCGCATATTTTTATCTGTTTTCAATGGTTAAATATTCTGATGGAATACGGGCTGTCGCATGAAGTAAAATCTCAATATGTTTCTAGCGACCGGAAGACCAGTCAGGTTCGTTAATTGAGCCAGTTCATTGCCTGCGATACGCTGTTGCATCCTGAGTAGAAGTTAAAAAACGTCTGTATGCATCACCTTGTTGCGCTTTGTTTCGAGGTTCCGTGGGTGATGCTGTAAAATTGAGTTTACTGCAACCTGGTTTAATAAAATATTGGTGAGTCTGATGTTTTATAATAGCGTTTTTCAGGCATGGTTCATCTTTCTACAAGTCTATTTCCAGAGGTTTGTGTTAACATCACCGGAAATCACTAGGATGTTGGAACGTCCCTCAAGGCCAAACGCCAAAACTTATAGATTGTCGAAGAAATTATTTTCATTCGTAGAATAACTGAGAGTATGGCGTACGCAATTACAACTCAGAAAACCAGCTTCTTCGCATGGAATCTAGCATAAGCTAAAGGAGAACTCATACCTCTCCAGTCAAGCAGAGCTATTGCATGAATATGGCAGAAGTATAACCTTTTCCTGTAAGCTAGACTCGAATGAGACTCATTGGGAAGTGCTCAATTTAGCTCTAAGCTCCCGAAGACAGGAAATGTAAATACTATGCTTGTGCAATTCTGTAACAATAAAAGGTTGACTTGGAGCCCTCACAGTCCAAGAGACAATAAATGAACTATCTTTACGTCCAAGCAGCACTTGAGGATCAACAAAAGCTTTTGAAAGTCCACCGTGGTTTGTCGTGTGCTCTGTTCTGTTACTAAAGAGGTAGCGTCACCAGTCGGCTTTCTTCCCCTTTTTCTAGAACTGTTGCATGTGAGCATGGCGTTTTGCGACGGATACCATTGAAACATAGAGGCGAATCCCATACTAACTCATCTCTTATGGTGTTTTTATGGCATTATCATTGTTGACTCTCCGACACGTACGCGATGATATTGGTCCTTTCACAGATTTTACAAGGAGCATTCGGCCCTGGGAGCCCCAATTTCCGACACAGTAGCTTGTTTTTAAATATCTGCCTTGTGAGACTGAACATATAATGGGACCGCTTCTATCCTGCGTGTCGGCCGACGCGGTGTAGAATCATTATTCTTTTCGTGATGGATGATTCAGATTAAGAGTCATCTTGCTCTTCGATGGCCTGCCAACCGAAGCTGATAAGCGCTATCTGCCAGTTGTTTTTTCCGTTTCTGTGGTATTAGATGGACTGCCGAACACGAATAACATGTACCACCTGCCCATAACAGATGTTATTTTTAAATGGCGCCAGAAATCGCCTTAGTTCATTCTCCTGCTAATAAATTTGCTCACACTACAAGCAGACCAGAAACTGGTTTTTGAATGTCAGAGGCTATGTGAGACGCTAATAAAGTGTATTCAAAGTGTCAGGAAAATAACTCTCATATATATATATATATATATATATATATATATATATATATATATGATGAAATTCTGTCACTATAATTTAATTCAATGAAAAAATGTTTGTTGGCCATACATTGGTTCATATGCTTATTTTCGATCGTGTCTTATTTCGAGCCCTACAACTTGGTCTACATTTGTGTTTTGTCATGTGCGTCACGAAGCATTGGTTGATGTTATTTTCCTTTTACCCATGTAATAGTTCATTTCGCAAGCCCTGCCGATCATAAAGTTATAAGATTATCCTCCTGCTGAGAACCATTTTTAGTAATTCAGTCGCTGTTTCTGATGACCGCCATCCTTTCCTGAGCTAATATGCACTAGACCCAGGGAAAGTAAAAAGCTAGACGTATTAACACGCTATCGCCGTAACAACGGAGCATAATTCTTTATATCATTGGAAAACTTTACTGCCTTATATCTTTGCTGAGTTGTTAAATTCTCTGGAACCCATTGCCATGAGTTTCACGAGAATCCACTGCGAAAGACTGATTTCTGTTGATGTACGTACGTACGTATTTACGTATGCATGTATGTATGTATGAATGTATGTATGGATGTATGTATGTATGAATGTATGTATGTATGTATGTATGTATGTATGTATGTATGTATGTATGTATGTATGTATGTATGTATGTATGTATGTATGTATGTATATGTATGTATGTATGTATGTATGTATATGTATGTATGTATGTATGTATGTATGTATGTATGTATGTATGTATGTATGTATGTATGTATGTATGTATGTATGTGTGTATGCATGTATGTATTTATGCTGTATGTATGTATGTATACTGTATGTATGTATGTATGTATGTATGTATGTATGTATGTATGTATGTATGTATGTATGTATGTATGTATGTATGTATGTATGTATGTATGTATGTATGTATGTATGTATGTATGTATGTATGTATGTATGTATGTATGTATGTATGTATGTATGTATGTATGTATATGTATGTATGTATGTATGTATGTATGCTTATGAAATGTTTCTTCTACAAATGCTGTCTTTCATATCGCATTGTTCACGAATTTTACACAATGAAAATTATGAAAAATGATTATAAATATACGAGGCCCTTAATGCTAGCGAAGTAGCACCCGGCTTAACATTAAAAATTTGCAACAAAATGATATTTTGCTTTACTCTTCTCGGATTACACGGGCAAAAAAATTGTTACTGCTTCCAGGCAAGCCCGAACACCAGCGTCAACCACTATTCCATCGGAATGGTAAAAGCTGAAGTAAAAACTGATATACAAACGGCATCGTTTTCATCATCAGCAATGTCAGAAATTGTAAACCAATTTGTGCAATAAACACGGAAATTTGCAAATTAGGCTGTTACCAAGACAAAATGCACGGAAAGCGCATTCCTACACGTGATAGTTAACCAAGCTTAAACCTGGGAAAGTAACTCTACTCAAAAATAAAAGTATAATCAGATCACAAACATTATGTTTTGTAAATGATTCCTACAAGCACACAGGTACATAACTACATGCACTCACAAGTCAACATACAGGTAGCCAGCATCAGTCGTGTCTGCTTTAAAGAAATACAAATAAAACTGAAAATCAAAATAGTTCTAATTTATTTAATTAAACGACCATTGGTTACGCGGGCAGTGATAACAATTATTGTAATCAAGGTTGCGGTCTTGATATAAACACCTGACCCGTTAATTACTTACATATGTCAGTATAAACTAAGAATTGTAAAGTGTGAAGAAGGCAGTTCATCTAGTAGACCGGTTTCGTCCTTATTGGGAACTCATCATGTACTGGCCAGAATTAGCCGCGGACCGGGCTCGAACCTGGGTATGTCTGCTTCAGAATCTGGTACTCTAACCACTGCGCCACCCTGCCCAACCCTCATTACATAATCATCTTGTAACCCAGAATGGATATAAATTAAGCTTTGATGTGTAGATAAATATTCTCTAAGTGGACCGATCATTATCCACAAATCACGTACTCTTGATTGTTAAATTCTTGCCTTTCCTAAAAAAATTATGTATATGTTTGCGAACCTCTAACGTATATTCAACAATTGTACATTGGGTGTTGCATACCTAGTAAGATTTAGTTCAATAGGACCAGAATGATAAACCAAAGACAGCATGAACGAAAGGTATAATCACATGTGCACATTCGTTTCGTGTTTACTGGCGACTCAACAGTAGGTGCCGGTATTACACCCTTTACCCACTATATATTTGGGTGAGGAATGTGGAAAAATAGGAGGATACAATCTCCTATACGTATTTGCAAACCAGCTGTAGTGAATCTTACTTCATATAAAGTCTTCGACAATGCGACTTCAAAGCCAACTCACTATATATAATATATACTGAGCCTGTAAAGAGTACCAAAATTATGGTTTCCCAGTCGGTACATAATACCAAGACTATGTTTGCCAAGTAGACACATAGTACTAACTTAATGGATTTCAAGATATGCTGCATTTCACTAAAATTGAGAGTTGCAATTACTTCTGAACATCTGTTACTCCAGCGAATCCATACACTCTGTCTTTGATCGATATCGGTTATCACTTTTCCCTGAAATCATGATATAATTCAATTAAATATATATCAGTTAGATACTGTTTGTTGCGGAGAACTAATATATATGCAATTTTGTATTATTTGTTGCGCGCCTAGTTACAAGTTAGTTCAAATAGGTCAAGAAGGATAAACCAAAGTCAGCATGAACGAAATTTGTAATTTCATGTGCACATCCGTTTCGTGCGTCCTATATCCACTATATATATATATATATATATATATATATATATATATATATATATATATGGTGGGACAATTAGACGGTAAAATCTCCTATACGAATGTGTATATCAGCAGTAGTGGAGTTAGCACTAAACGCAAGTATAGATATGATTATACCTTTTGTTTATGCTGACTTTGGTTTATCATTCTGGTCATGTTTGAACCAATTTGTTAATACGTACGCAACACCTAATACACTGTTGCATATATATTTTTTCCGCAAAATATATATAACAATATATTCTTCAATTTCAAAACCATTCACACACGTGATGTATCTAATACTACCTTAACAAACTTTCATTCATCTCTATAATTAAACGAGCATTGTTTGTGCGGGCGGGTATAACAGCTGTTTAAGTCGAAGTAGAGAATTTTATATAAACCAAAATTTCATTATAAATACATTTGTCAGTATAAACTAAGCATTGTATAGTGCAGTATAGGCAATTCATTGAGTAGACCTTTTTGGTTCTTATTGGCAGCACCATCCAGAAATTATTCCATATAGGAACGGAAGCTTATTTTAAAATCAACCGGAACAAATGATTTAATCTCATTTACACATACATTTTGTGCTTACTGGTAAACAATCTATAAGGTCAGCGCTACATACCAGACCAGCTATATATAAATGATCGACAAATTTAAGCATTTGATGGGTGTAATCTCCGATAAATGTGCGTCCCAACGCATTATTGGTAATTGCTTTACTTAAATTCTTTAGCGATGCGTCTTTACAGCACTTTACTATAAGTATTTTACTTGGAAATCTGAAAATTGTACCGACACCATGCTTATTTGAGGTAGGCCAAATTTCATTAAACTTGAGAATAGCAATATTTCTGTACTCCTGCTACTACGACATAGCGTCAAACTCTGGCCTCCAACGACATTAGTTTTTGATCCTATTGCTAATTAGCCAGTAGGTACAAAAGAATTGCGCATGGTGCATGCGTTGAAATTAACATAATCTGATTTTATGAAGCCAACATACTTTCTACCAAGTACGTCATGAGTAGAGCATCAAATTATTTTTATAATAAGACTCATTTTGTCATAGTTAGCAAATTCTTATTCATTTTTCTTGTGTTACATCCAGATGGCAAAAACAATTATAAAGCCATTATTTATTTCAAGTATACGAACAGTGCAATTCTGACACGTTGCACAGCTGAAAAACTGGCACTAATTAAGCGTATTAGCGTTTTTTGACCTGTTCGGATCATCATCAGAAAATGTTCGAAAGTTGACTATTGTAAATAAATCCGCAATCAATATTTACTGTTTTAAAATTTCACATCGGTTCTTATTAACAGAGGCTTTAAATACATTGCACTAGATTGCATGCATGTTATGCACATAAAAACATCTTTCATTAGCTCCAACTACAAATTTAGGAATTACCCAATTAATAAGTCATTGGCTGTGGCGTAATTGCAGAGGAACCTTTGCTTTTGGCCGTTTAGAGATTGCTCAGTCGTAATTTATGTGAAGTAAAGTTTGTTTTAAGCGACGATAAAGCGAAAGCCTATTTTGGCTTTCAAGAACTATGTATTCTTTGCAATTTGACCCCTGTTAGCCAATTTATGACTGCTGTGAATTTGAAAATGGCGGGTTGGAACACGAAAGTATTTGTAATTGTGCGACTAGTTAAAATGGAATTGGCTCCTATTTGAAGAGCGCATACTTAATTTAATTACCTTTTATCGCGGGCAGCGAATCATGAATTACCTAAAAACCGTTATCATGCCATTTCTATAAATGTTGTTCAGTCCTGATTTTATTTTATTTACTTTTAAAACTTTACATATTCGCTGTACTGTAATGCACCAACGAAGCATCTCATATTTAAAATTACTTACACGTTATCAAATGCTTTAGGATCAATAAGATGAGTCACCGGTCTTTTCCATTTATCAGTTACTGTATTGCCATATATCTCCAGGTGAATAAACGAGAAAGGCTCTTTATGTTTACATTATTATTGCTGTTACAACTTTTATGATAAGTGTGTCTATGCGGTTTCATATCTAAATATGAAAAACATTTTTTCCAACCATGAATTTGGCACAACATTATGAAGTGTGCGAAAGCGTTTTCGCTCTGTCTTATCATTTGATTTATTGGATAAATAAAATTTAATGAATTTGATAGAAATATATAAGACAACACAAAAAATTGACTATTCTGTTAAATTCAAATGGTTAAATAAATACTAGACATATTGGCATGGTGCTAAAATCCCCATGGTAAGTCCAGTGCACAGAAAAATGGCTTGTTTACTCAGTTATGGGCAAAATCTTTTTAAAGTATACTATTAAAATATAAAATAAATAGCCGCAAAATTAAGAAAGCATGCTTGCATATTTTTCCTTAATTGGAGTCGTAATTCATACAAGGGCTCGCACAGCTTTCATATCTCATGATCGACTTAGGTGTAAATTTGAAATGTTGCCCAGGTCACTTTGAATAGATTATCAGACGTTGCTCCGTCTTTCGGTTTGAAATTCGCACTCGCTAAATGTAACATACCTTTACAGGATCACCGACCACTCACTTCAACACTGTGACTGCAGAATGACGATCTAGTCATAGTTGACAGGTTTACCTATCTTAGGAGCTCTATCAATAACTTACGCAATATGACCGACGAGGTGATAATAAGAATCGCGAAAGCTTTCACGAACCTTCGTTATCTATGGAGAAACGTGAGTATTTCGCTCTGCCTTAAATGTCGTGTTTACAATTCATTTGTACGCCCAGTTTTATTATACGCTAGTGAAACTTGGAGTTTATGGTTCCCGTGTACAATTTCAATTGGGGAAAATGTTGGATGGTTATAGCAGAAGTATAAAGTCTTTATCCTAAGATAGGGAATGTTTTGTGGAAGCTGTAATCAAAATTCATACCCAGAATAAATGTTTTGCAGATTAAAACTATATCTTTAAAACATGTTCAGCCTAAATATATTGATTGTTCATGTTTTTCTGTACACACAGAATATTCAAGCTTCATCGATTTTCTCGACGAATGACCATAACTTACTAGTCTACGTCGAAAAATGTATAGTTTCTGTTCTCTGCTATAAAATTTTATTACTTAAGTATAACTTAAGCATAGCCAAAGATAGAAAATGCAATCTATCCACTATACCAGGGTTTCTTTATTGGAAACGTCTTCAGTAATAGCCGAAATTTTTGTCGGCACGGCGTTAGGAATCGATCATTTGGCTCCGTGGCACTCAAGTCATCCTCTTCAACCCATCTCCATTGGCTTATAAAATGAGCTTTACGGATCTAAACTTGCCTGGTGCATTCCTGGTTACCCAATGAAGAAAAGACATTCTAATTACTGGATTGCGTTTAATAATTTTTGCACTGCTTATTTGTATACAAATATGCTTATATAACATTAAATTCGGTCATTAATACGATAACTAACTGTCCTGTATTTCTACACAACGAAGGTTTGTCTTTGACAAATGCCAGCATGTCACAATTTCTACAACTTGTAACTGCCAAGTGTCCAGCTCCTCGTGAATCATCTTCCACCATGAGGCAACCGGCATTTTCTGGTATCGGAGATGTGCATGGCCGCAGACTGATTTCATCCAACTTTATCAGCCAATCAGAACACGAGTTGGTGTGTGCTCTATACCTTTTAGGAGCTCTACTAATCGACATGATATTTGTTGGGCTAATAAAAGTGGCCGTACGGCGCAGTCGGCCAAAACCACCGGTTGACATGTATTTTACTCTGAAAAGCGTCGACAGCTTTTCGTTTCCATCCGGTATGCTTATATTGTTGACGAAATATAGTTTACAGTTTTAATGTTTCATCAATAATAAATATTCTTAAAGTCTATGAATTCGTCAGACGCAAATTTCCATCTTGACGATTGCTGGTTCCTGACCAGTCATACTGGCAGTTTTAGCACGCAACTAGCCGGTATTAAATGAATAAAATTATTTATCTTCAAAATAACCAATGCGTATCTGGTCGATTTCGCTGTTGGCTTTCATCATTTCTCACACTACCAAGTACTTGCTCTACAGCCGTATCATAATTTTAGCATCATATGTACGGTTAATCATCGGGTGTCATTGTTTGTTTTCAGAGGAGGCGATAGGAAGGCTTTAATTTTTCGGTTATATGGCCCTAGATGCTACTTTGCTGGAGGCTCTGATTTATTTTCATGCACTGGTGTAATTTTTAATGTTTTCAAATATTTAGATGGCTGAATGAAGATTGTTTTTTCGAACCTGGAATAATTAAAATTACCTGATCTGCATTTTGACTAACGC
Source organism: Eudiplozoon nipponicum (assembly GCA_029291075.1). Taxonomy (NCBI): domain Eukaryota; kingdom Metazoa; phylum Platyhelminthes; class Monogenea; order Mazocraeidea; family Diplozoidae; genus Eudiplozoon; species Eudiplozoon nipponicum. Next base: position 151,897 of record JAQBSW010000482.1, read on the forward strand.
AGCTTTTATTGTTCCAGTAGTTTACTTTCTGCGAGATATTTCGGCACTCCTTATCGGTAGCCTTCATCAGTCTGCTCATCCTCACAAGTTTAACAAATGAAACTAATGAAGCAAGCTTGCTTCACCAACTTAGAATAATATTTTTTTGTCATTTCTCATTCATACCAAATGGAGGCAAAAGTCTACAACACACTACGCTCTGCAGGTGTCTGAGGTTGTATGACAGATATGATGCTTTGTTTGCCCTTATTACACACTGGACTATTCTGGTGGCAGTTCAGTCGTGTTAAAGTTTTTCATATCGGGTATGCCAATGAGGAAAGCCTAGACTAGCACAATCTAAACCCTCACCCCCCTCCTTAATACGAATAGGTGACCTAGTGTTCATGTACTGGCGGCACCTAACTATGCATTGCATGGTTGCGCCGCAGTGAAGCCCTAATATTTCATATTGATTTAATGCTTTCGTATGAGTAGTAGTACTAATAGCATTAGTAGTGGTATGATATGACCGCGAAGTAAAAGCTTTTGCACTTTATCTCTCAACCGGAGCGCATTGGAGTTCACAACGAGTGGGATGGCGAGAATGGAGCTAGAACATTTTAACTGGAAAATAATTACAAAATTTGGCATTATCAACTGGATCATTGTAATTTGTGCATGAAAAAGATGTAATTTAATCTATATAGCACTTGAAGATTTCAAAATGACACTTTTGGTACAACTGGTTAGGATCTTCTGGTCGGTGGTTTAAAATTTATTACGGCTACGTGCTTCAACACTTCCTATTGTTCTTTACAACTCTTGCAGTTTGTATTTGTTAAATTTGGACATACTATGTGATTTGTATTTATGTCGTGAAATATTTGTAGATTAATTTAACTTTAAACGAAGCACAACATTTACACATTTGCAGATAAATATACATGTTATTAAACTGAGATCTAGATTTCTTACATGGCGCTCTTCTAAGAGACCTGGACAACTTGACCATGTAAACCAGGCCTCTCCATTGGATCACTCGATGGCCTGCAAAAGTGAAGTGTTCTATTGTGAGTATAATGACACGAAATCCGCTCAGGTAACGAGATCTTAGCATTGCCAACTACCTTTTATTCTACACAGGAAACTGATGCACATTCTGTAAACCTGATCTCGACGCAACCTGTTGATCCTTATTTAGTTGAATCGCCCTTAGGTTCACGTTAACAATCACCGTAAATTCAACATATTTACGAAGCAGCTGTGGTAATCCCGTTCAAATTGGTCTATTAAAAAAATGATCATTCCTTATCAGTATTATATATCCCTTGTTGCAGAGAAATATTATACATGTAAATATATGTATATATATACAGGTTAGGACAAATATAGCTATGAGGATTATCAAGGTCAGTATGAGCGAAAGTTATACCCTATTTTACATAAGTATTTCGTGATTACTGGTGATTCATCAGTATAATGCCAATCAAGGCCAGAGTATAAACCTTTTTCTGGAACTGTAAACGTTCGGAATGTTTTTATTCTCAATTTAGATAAAAGTAAAGATGACTGTGTGTGTTTAAATAGTTACATGATAGTGATAAATAAGTTCACAAATCACCTCGTCCCAGCACACGATTGGTGAAATGCAAGAAGTCGAGCTCATCTAATTTACTGTAGGTCACGCGCAAATGCCAACATATTTATACACAAAAACGAAAACTTAAACACAATTCAATAAATTTATAAATCGTATATATATGCAACAGCATGAGCTGATCTATATGAGAGTTAATGCTGCGGTAGTTCTATGATTAATATTAAAGTGAATTTGACCAGCAATGCATATAATTGAGCGACCCCCAGTCAATTTCATTCATTTTCAGCAATACGCTATCGTCTTTTAACACTTGATTCCCAGATTTTTATTTGAATATTGGGTATGGTGGACATGTCTTAAGTCATTAACTGTAAATGACCACCTTTTAGTCTCTCGTTTTCGTTATTTATCTAAATCTTCGGACCTCATAATGTCAACAAGCTAATTAGTTTTTTTCGGAACATTTTAATAATATATATGTTGCAACATTTCCATTGGACCTAAGAGTTTAGTTCTTTGGATTAATCTTCAGGTAAATCCCGCTCCTAATAGTTTATTAACTTACTAAATCGGAAATTGTGTACTAATCGACCTTAGTTGTAAGTTAATTTAATGACTCTCGTTGTTCAACTATTCTTGGTTAGAAACCCTTAGCGAAATAGCATCGAATCGAGCTCAGTGGCGATCTTGTTGCAGATGTGTAGTACAATCATCTTCGTAACTTTATTTTTTTAGTCGGACAAAGTTAGCTGCGAGGTTTGGTTTGTTTATGACGTGATACAGTGAAATCCGCAAGGAAGCCGTATTGCTGATGTCGCCTTGCCCGAATGCTAACTTGGCCATAATGGTGTTGTGGAGAGGTTTAGTTTGCCTCATTTCTGTGAGTTATCCTGATAAATTTACTCATAATAGCAATGTATTCCTTCTCTCTCTGCCTATCTCTCTCTCTCTTTCGTAAATCTCACTAATAATTTGTCTAAGTTCACTTATATACATTTTTTCACTTCTTATGGTTATATGGCAGTGAAACATTATTCACTTTTGACTTTTGTGTGGCTGGACATGATGATGATGATGATAATGATGATGATGGTGATGATGATGATGTTCAACTATTTGCAGTGAAGGTAAAAAGCTCTGGAGATGGAATTAAAAAACTCATACAGCATGAACGTGTGCCTAGGTTAGCCCTAGCTGTTGATTATATACATTTAAAAAATTATGTATAAACTAAGTATTGCACAATACAACCAATGAAATTCGTCAAGTAGATCGGTTTCCTTCTTATTGAGCACTCATCTAGTACTTGCCAATTTTTCTATTGCCAAAGAAGAATAAAACCGGTTTTCACGTTTAATTGCATTTTCTGACTTTGCTATCTAGCTTATACTGACATAATATATGTAATAACACCCGGTCTTTAATATATATATATATATATATATATATATATATATATATATATAATATATATATATATATATATATATATATATATATATATATAGAAAGATATGTTCGTTCGTAGATACTTCAGATGAATATGATGTATAAAAGGATCTTGTATCTGATACCATTTAATTTTCTTTTTCACGTGGAAAGGATTCTATGACCATATATATATATATATTTTGAAATTAATTATTTTTACTGCTACATAACACCTAATACATAGTTGTATATATATTATTTCCCCGAACAAACAATATCTAGGTTCTCTTTTTTCCGTTTCGTTTGGCCTTTCAGTATATATATATATATATATATATATATATATACTGAAAGGCCAAATCAAACTTAACAATAGCAGTTATATACTGTTCGTTGCGGGTACATAATATATATACAACTGTGTATTAGGTGTTGAACAGTTAATAAAAAATAGTTCAAATATGACCAGAAGGATAAACCGAAGACAGCATGAGCGGAAAGTATAATCTCATGTGCACATTCATTTCATGCTTTCTGTGGTCTGTATTGCGCCCTTTACCCACTATATATTTGGATATGGATTTGGGACAATTGGACGGTACAATCTCATTCGAATATGTAAATATGCAGTAGTGGAGTTAACTAAATAAGAAGTTTTCGACAATGGTTCTTCAAAGCCAACTCACTTTATATACATACCAAGCTTGCAAAAGGTATCAACACTACGGTTGTTGTGCCAGTACCTGATACCAACACTATGGTTACCGAATAGGTACACCGTACCAGCACTATGGTATCAATAAAATCGATTTCATGGTATGCATATATGTATGTATGTATTTATTTATGTGTGTATGTATGTATGTTTGTTTGTATGTATCTTTGTATATTTAAATGCATGTACGAATTTATATAAAAGATGGAAACCTGACAATAATTTTCAATTTGCACCAGGAGTAGGCGCCCTTGTGTTCTTTTTCTCATTATACTATGAATTTTGTTAATAGTTATGTGGCAATTAAACCTTTGTATTAAAGGCTGTTGTATTGCTGAGTGTAATGTTAAGAATAGGCAATTCTATGTGGGTACTAATGTGAAACGCTAGCTTCTTCGAATAAGTAGTCATGATTTTCAATCACTGTAACCCGCCTATTTGGCACAGGCCTGTCTTATTTTGCCATTAGTTAACACTTTTTACCTACCTGAAACAATATCTGAACATCCTTTAATCAAAATCCCATTTAATTATGCATTAAATTTATTCGTATTGCTTTATTAAGCGTCAAGAAGAAGAAGAAAGCGTTTTGCAAAGACAGTTGGCTTTTTATTAAATGTTTTTTACTTTAATTTATTGTTCCTCCATGCACAGGCCATGCAAGTCGATGTATGCTTCTACACAGTATTCTGCCATCACTTGCCTTACCGACGACTTTTGGGTTTTACTTCACCCGTCTCTTGTCCTTTGGCTCACCGGAGACTAGGTGCACCGTGCCAATGACTCGACCAGCAGTTTTATTACCCTGGTGGTATGTGGGTTCTGGGACCGAGTTTGCCTTCGATTCTTCTCCGGACAATAATCTGATTAGCAATACTGTAAAACCAATTTATCAGTTGGCAAATATGTGCACTCTCCTGACCGCTACTTGGGCGTTCCTTGTCTGTGTGTCCCGCGTTAGAATTCAGCGACATTATCCGTCAGACGTGCTGGCTGGAACTTTATTAGGATGTGCCGAAGCTTGGCTTTCACTGGCTTTATTTGACTGGAAATTTCTTTCTAGAAACCTGATTGATCACGCGCGACACTTGGCTAACTGCGTTTAGCGTTGAAGATCGATCAAAGCGCACTATTGTGCCTATTCGATTGACTTGCTTTGCCTTTGTAATTTTTAATATTTTCATCTAGTTCGTTGATTTATTTTTTGAAGCAGTAGAAATGCTATTTTCCTCATTTCGGTATAGAAATGTTTTCTATTAGACATTTAGGCTCAGATCTGTGAGAGCCATCATTTAGACTAGAAGAAATAATGCCATACAAAAAGGGACATTGAAACAAATTCGACCTGCTATATTGCACTAATTAAAGGGTTACATGGCATGACATATATATATATATATATATATATATATATATATATATATATATATGTGTGTGTGTGTGTGTGTGTGAAGAAAGCTGCAAAGGTTAATGTTCGTGACTGAATAGAAATTGTGCAGCCGAAATTTCCAGTCAAGTTCAATGTATGCGAGACCACTAGAGGTGAGAGCCTCATATCTTATTTTTCTTTCAGATTGTATGCATTGCGTTTTGTTCCTCGCTAGTGAGTTTACCGTGGTACTCCGATAATTATAATGGAAGGTGGAAACGCATCAGTACGTGTTACTGGCGGTAGTTCTGTTATGTTGTTCGACGACTGGTTAAATACAATGGGATTGTTGTTTAGTTCAAGCTCGAAAACTTGATTTAAAGAATTGTTATGGTTGTTGTGTTATAGAAGTGTCTGGCGGTAGTTTATATGTTGTAGGAATCTATTAATTGGCAAATTGATAAGGAAAAGTTTGAGATCTACGTATCGGTGTTTAATTGCAATGTAACAATTCACAAGATTTATTAAAAATTTCCAACCTTTTAATTTTTTAAAGTGTTTTATAGTAACAAATTTCTGATTATTTTGAGACATTAATAAAATGTTAATCAAGATTTTGAGCTTGATGTAAACAAAAAATCCATTATTTATACATTTGTCAGTTTAAACTAAGCATTTTGTAAGGCACAAAAGGCAATTCATTCATTATGTCTGTTTCTTCCATATTGGAAACTTCAAATTCTGTACAGAATTCCGCCGCGTACAGGGCTCGAACCGGGCATATTTGATTTAGAGCCTGTGACTCTATCCACTGCGCCACCCTGCTGTGGAAAAATTCCAGGCAGTACTTCATGGTTTCCTAATAGGTCTAAATCTGATACATTGGATGAATTGCCTCTCTTACCTTACATTATGTTGCGTCTAAACTGATGTGTGATGTATGACCAATGTGATTGATTTTTATATCAAGCTCGCGACCTTGATTTTTTTAAAAATTGTTATCATTTCTCTTTCAATGGTTGATTGCTTAATTGCATGATCTTTTTTAAGCAGTCAAGCTTTTATATGCTTCACACCTGTCGTCCTATTTCGAGATAAATTTTCGGTCCTCTTTTTGAAATTTCTACTAATGCTTTACGTCGAAATTTGCAATAAATTGCGATTTTAACTGATAACTGATTCGTGTATAATAACAAAAAGGTTTAATACAGCAGTTATGCACAGAATGGTTAAAAGGGTAATTTTTCTTTTCACCGGAAATCAACTCGAATGCAAATCTGGTACTTGATACATTGAATTTTGAAAAGAAATAGAGACTATATCGAATTAATTACAGCAAGCTTCAATTATGTATTCGTCCACCGAAAAATCATTGCTTTTTTAAAATTTTCATGACACCTCAGATGCGTTATGGACAACTTAAGTTTGCTTATATTATGATATGCCTGTTAAGTATAGATGTAGAGGATAAGCTCTCGCTGCTATTGGACAGCCCAATATTATTTGTCTTTCAAAATTTAATTGCTACTATGCGTGCTATGTACGCCGAACTGGCCGATTTCTACAAAAGCGAATTCGAGAGCGTTTTAGACTAAACACAGCTGAAGAAAGAAAAACGTTTTCGCAATAGCTGAACACTTATTTTATAAAAATCACACTCCAAATCAGTTGGATTTCGAAGTGTTTCTCAAAGCAAAAATCCAAACGTAGTTACGCACAGCGGAAGCAGTTTGTTGCAATAGGTTTAATCCGCAGGTAGATAACCAAAAGAAGATCGAACGTGATTTTAATTCTGTGTGTGCGCACGCGCTTTATCATATGCGCTCTCGACTTCCAATTGGTCGTCGTATAATGTAAGTATTTATTCCCCATTGGTTTACGAAAATTAACTATGTAAAGTATCAGATAATGTATTCAAGTTGAGTTCTAACAAAAAGAAAATGGTCATTCTTTAATTGTGTTATTTGTAGAATAAAGTTTTTCTTCAGTATAAGATTTCATTCCAAACTCAAATTTGAAATTTCTGAACTAAAATTTGTACAGTGAATTTAAAGAAGGCGCAGAATTTTATTTTTCAAACTTTAAAGCAAGCGTGTATATTTATGTACGTATATCTGCAAGATTGCCCTGTGTATGCCCATCGATTTTATAAAGAATCAATAGAAACTGCGCATGTATATATATTTATATATGTTGGTCCGCTACTTTTCTTAAAATACAATAAAAACTGTAATCTTTCCCAAGGTAAATTATATATTCATAGATTCTCATTTCATTTTATCATTTCTGCAAAATAGGCATGCAAAGATCATAGGTCACATAAACGCACGAAAAACCCCCTCATCAGTCAAAATTAGCTAAGAAGTCAAGAATAAAGAATTTAAATAAACAAAAGAGAGTGTTCTACAAAAATGACATAATGAACGAAAATGAAGTCTATTCTTAATTTAGCATTATGAGCACCAATAAACTAGCCTGCCACATTGAACATATTGCTTTGTACATTTAGGTACAATTGTCCCTAAGAGGACGTATATGTAGTGCACCTTAAATTGAGCCGTGATATATATATATATATATATATATATATATATATATATATATATATATATATATGCATATCCTTATTTAGGCATGCTTACTTATGATTATATCAAGTCACTCGAATGTTCATGCGTTATTTGATTGTTGTAGATATATTTTAATTTTAATAATTCCTCTAAGTTTCTCAATGCTATCTATATTTGCTTCAATTTAATCTCTGTATAATAATTTTTACTTTATTATTATTATTCTTTTTGTCTTGTTAATTCGCCCAGTGCTTAGCTATGCTTTCTCTTCATCAACGAAGTTGAATATCGCATAACTCTAGACCAAGTATAGGCTCAAGACATGAATTGGGGTTATAATAAAATGTTCACGTGTTAACTGAACTTTACATGTTTCTATTCAGACAAAAGTAAATACATATTTGAAATTTTGAATAGCTCTGCTGATTTGTATACATTTTTTGTTGTGAACTAGCCTATATGCTATTATTTATGTATTAGATCTTTATGCTTTTCGTAACAAGTTAGTTCAAATTGGACCTGAAAGATATGTCAAAGGCAGCATGGATAAAAGATATAATCTCAGGCGCACAAGTTAATTGTGATTATGATTTGTGTTTAATTAAGGACACTGTTTCTGAGGAGAGCCGGAAATAAATAAAAAATCCTGGAAGTTGTGGAGTATGTGTGTGCAGTATGCCAGACTTTGATTGCTATAATATCACATTTTGACGAATTGTAGGTTATCTGTTAATGCCAAAGAACGTAAGCATGTGGATAACGGGCAGCTTGTGTTTAGAGGCTTTAATTCACCCGTCCCAGCTGGTTTATACTTACACAAGTTTGTATTATATTTAAAGAGATTAAACGTGGCTGCATATTGATATTTATCTTTTTATTTGATGTCACCAGGCTTAATTAAATATTGATTTATTGTATCTTGCGCGGTTTTGTAGTTTTGAATTGGTTTTGGTGGTTTTTGTTATGAACTATTTAATCAAATATGCCACATGTTATAAAATTTCGATTGCGCTTAAAATAGTTAAATCTAATTTTTCAATGCAGAAGAGTTTTGTGATATTATTTCTAAAATTCAAGAAAAACATGTTACAAGTACAAATAATCTTCTTCATTATGAGTAGTTATTTAACATATCAGTATATGATTGCCCGGAGTGAAATATGATGTTTTCTTATTTGCCATATATAATCTGTTTACCTCATTCCAAAAGGGGTAGCTGTTGGTAATTCAGTATATATAACAGGTAACAAAGCTCAGTAAATGCTATAGCAAGTTTTACTTTCTAATTAGCTTAACCTGGTAATGCAGCATGCAAGTAAACCGAAAAGTAATGCTATTTCTACGATTGCAATTTAGAATAGCACCAGACATATTTTAAGTGCCCCTAATATGCATTTATGCTTAAATTTGGGGACTGATAACAAGATTTATATTGTATATATGTATTCAGCATAAACTAAACCTAGCATCTGGTATATATATATATATATATATATATATATATATATATATATATATATATATATATATATATACATAAATTTACGTGACTGACAGTGTTCTCAGCTGCTTCTCTTGATTACTAATATCGATTATTTGTATTTTAGTTTTATCATGAAGTGCTGCGAGAAATAATAGGCCTTCTTAACATTTAATGATAAAGCTACGATTTTAATCATCAGTTTAGTTTTCATGTTGTACTTCACATAATCAATACTTCAAAGTTGTTTTAATGAATAGCACATTTATGGTGTAAATCATTCCTAATAATTTTCCATTTTCTCCTCGAGTCGGTGGCTTCGTTTTGACCGCTCCACTAAGAGCAATTTTGAAATACCAAAGTTTAGCTAAATTTTATTATTTCTAATTATCCTTGGTTTAGTCTAATGAATAATGTTTTAAATTGTTGTAGCCTTGAATAACGCATTAAAATTCCAAGCATTTGGATTAAATACTGAAATATAATTTTTTAAGCTACACATTTTTATTTGGTCATATTTTTTTTTACTTTAACAAGCTCGTAATTTTTTTTACTTCTGTTAGTTTTATACGTTATATGTAAATTTTCTTTTTTCAAATGTCTTTCTATAAAACAAGCTGTGCCTAAAAGATTAATTAAAATATGCAATTTTCTTTTTTAGAACAAACTCAGAAATAAAAAACAATAATTTTATAAGTTGGCTCTCATTCCCGTTCTTTTATCCTGCGTTAATCACAGTTCTTAAAGGAAGACATGTTCAGTCCTATTTATCAATAGCTAGTATGGCGTATCTAGTTACAAATTAGTTCATATACAAAAAAATGGCCAAGACCATAAGCAGCATGAACACAATTAAAAAAAACAGACTGGCGCGTATGTTTTGTGCGTACAGGTCATTCATCAGTTCTAGCAGGTACTACGTCAAAAACCAAAAACCGTGCGAAAATTTGAATGAGTAGTTTTCTATAGTTAAACGCATGAAATAAATTGTATCGGCAATCCCAGACAAATATCACCTACTTCGCCAGTCATCTAGTTTTCGTTGTGCCTGTGACACCATTAAAACAAAATCTTACTATTAATTCAATTGGAAGAATAACATAGAATTGCTTGCTAATGAGAATATATCAATTTACGGTGAAAAACATAATTGTATGCAATGTTTAGGTTCATTATCGGCATGAAATACTGATGTTCCAGTGTTACATGTCAGTGGATACCTGAAGAGAGATTTAATCTAGTCTACCTAAACAATACACAGGAAATTGGTGTCTCAGAGCTGAAAACATCGCGTTTTTATATACAATGTAAAGTAAATTATATTTTTATTTATAAATATTCTGTTTAGTATATATCGAAATTACATGACAGGATTTTGATATATAAGTTGTCCTTATAAACTAAACATTGCTTAAAATAGCAATGAAAATTCATTAAGTAGATTGATTTTGACATTATTGGGAATTCTATTTCTATAATTTGCCGTGTTCGGGACTCGAACTAGGGAACACTTACTTCAAAGCGTTGCATTAATTCACCCCTGCTACACACTACACGTTATTTCCGGTTTTCAATAAGAATGAAACCGCTCTACTTGATGAACTGCTTTTTGCTACCTTAAGCAAGGGTCAATTTATACTGTCAACATACATATAAAAATCCTGCCATGAGACTTAAATTCAATAACATTTCCACAATTGGCATGGTGTCTATTCTATAATGACGGAGCGGGGCTGGATAGTTATAAATTTTGGTTGAAGAGATGCCAAATAGGCTCAACCTAAAGAAAGAGCTACCAAGAACATAATTGTTATATGACTGGAAATTGCGTGTGATATACGGCAGGGGTGGAGTGTTGGATCATTTGCTAAACAATAGCGAATGTTCTCTGGTTTGAGTACCGGCCACGGCAATTCTGCTAGTGACGTGATAAGCGCCCAAATAGGGAGAAGATGATCTTTATAACGAATGGCATCTTCTAATTTATTGCAATTATAGTTATTATGGACAACATATATAATAGAATTCTAACATTTTACGTTCATTCAGTATCACTTTTCCATTGTGGCACGGGGTTTTTTCTATAATGCCAGATCACTCTGGTCAGTTGGAATTTTGCGTCAAAAGCGAGATAAAATGGACTTCATCTGAGGGAAAGAATTGACAAAAACATGGATGCAAAGTGCATATACTGCGCGGCATTGGGGCCACAGAATACACACACTCATATATATATATATATATATATATATATATATATATATATATTGTCAGTATAAACTCAATATTGCATAAGGTAGCAAAAGACGGTTCATCCAGTAGCCCACCAACATGAATCGAACCGCGGTACGTTTACTTAAGAATCTATCCACTGCACCATCCGCACCTCACACTATGAGCAATTAAAGTCAAATACCAACTCATGCCATTTGTTAGTCTTTCTTTCACGTAAAGCCTATTTCTAATCATAAAATTACATCAAGTAGAATATGCAATTAATGAAGTAGACCGGTTTAGTCTTTATAAAGCACTCTTCAGTTGCTTTCCAGAGTTTGCCGCGGACCGCATTCTAACTGTAGCACATTTGCTTCAGAATTTGAGACTATACAACGCGCCACAAATGTCGCATACTGCAAGCAATTTGAAGTCATATCCCAACATATGCTTCTTCGTAGCAAATTTGCCCAAGTTTGATTGTCATCCACGGATAATCCGTGACAGTACTTGAAGATATCCTGATGTGGAGGATACCGGTCTGTGGATGAATTTTCTTTGCCACCTGCTGCAAAGTTTATTATATACTGGTAGAGTATATGTAATCAAAGTGCCTCATCAGATTTCAATTAAATAAAGCTTCCCTAAGTGTCATGGTGTCCCTTTGTGTAATGACACGTCGGGGGTGGCTAGTTAGGAATCAAGATTTTACCGACCTATGCGTGCTATCAATTTTCCCGCAACCGTCAATTGTGGTATCAGCTCGAAGATTGAAAGAATTCCAATTTCCTATTTCAGTTTGCCAAACAAGCAGGCTCTCTACTTTTTTATACCAACGTAATTCTGTCGTGAAACTTTGTTAATATTTACACTTATAAATGGGTTCCATCTGAAAAAATATACCCAAAATGTGTAAGTTGTCTTTGAATTAAAATTGCGTGTAGTATGCGAATGGGTGACGTAGAAGAATAAGTTGCAGATTCCAATTCAAATATGCTCAGGTTCGACTCTCGTTTGCTGCAAATTATAGACAGTATTGAAGAGTCCCAAATAAGGTTGAAATCACAGTACGGGATTAATTTCCTTTGCTACCTGATGCAAGGTGTAGTTTGTTCTGAGAGGAACGTTTTACATAAAATAAACAATGCATATGGTAGGAGCTGAAATTCGTTAACCAGAAGAGGTTTATATTTATCGGGCATTCAAAAGTAATTGCTAGAATTGACACGGCCATGGTTTGAATTGGGGAGAATAAGTTAAGAAACTTGCAACTCATGCTCTACGTCACCGAAACCGAGCGTCGTGTGATATTTTCGATTGTATACCAGGTCATGCTTTTGGACAAACTTGCCTTCCCGTGGATCCTGAATTTAATTCTATTATATTTGTCACATTATAAGCTAAACGTAGTACAAGTTAACAAATACAATTCGTCTGACACAATGGTTACTTCTGGCTAGTCTAGAAAAGACGGCACTGGTCGAGTTGGCTAATTGCATTTACCATTTTATGCTATGTTTACTTTACACTGGCAACATTTGTTCGACTCTATCATGTCGACAGATGGGGGATAGCTTGTTGAATATTTTGATTAAAAGCGATACCCATGAAGATGAACTTAAATAAAACGTTCTGAAACATAAATTTGATTTCACCGCGCATTTTCAGTGGCGAAAGAGATGAATTGCATGATTGGACAAAATGTTCCTATGCTGAAATCCTAACTGCGTAAGTTCAGGCTCCTGCTCACGAATGATATGGAAGAAACCAATCTAGTAGATCAATTTCGTTGGCTGTCTTATGCTATTTTTAGTTTATACCGACAATATATACATATATATATATATATATATATATATATATATATATATATATATATATATATATATATATATATATATACATTGATATAATCAACAAAAAAAGAAATCAAATGCAATCCGTCTACTAAACTGTATATAGCAGTTAAATACTGTTTGTTGCGGAGAACTAATATATATGCAAGTATGTATTAGGTGTTGCAAACCTAGTAACAAATTAGTTCAGTAGTGACCAGAAGGATAAACCAAAGATAGCATGAACGGAAAGTATAATCTCATGCACATTCGTTTCGTGCTTACTGGCGACTCATCAGTAGGAGCCGGTATTACACCCTTTAACCACTATATATTTTGGTCAAGAATGTGGGATAATAGGACGGTACAATCTCCTAGACGAATGTGTATACCTGCAATAGTGAAGCTAACATCATATAAAGTCTACGACAATGCGACTTCAACGCTAACTCACACTATATAATATATATAACGAGTCTGTAAAGGATACTAACACTATGGCTATTATGTTAGTAACCGATACCAACATTATTGTACCGAAGAGGTACATGGTACTAACACTATGGTTTCCGAGTCGGAACATGGTACCAACATGATGGATATCAATTTATGCTATAGTTCACCGAAATTGAGAATTACAACAATTTCTGAACACCTGTTACTCCATGATCGATATCAAGGCTCCTACTGATGAGTCGCCAGTAAGCACGAAACGAATTTGCATGAGATTATACTTTCCGTTTATGCTTCCTTTGGTTTATCCTTCTTGGCACAACTGAATTATTTTGTTTTTAGGTTCACAACACCTAATATATACTTCCATATATATTAGCTCTCCTCAACAAACAGTATTTAACTGTTATATATTAAATTGAATGATGTCGATCTGATATCGATCAAGGCCAGGGTGTATGGATTTACTGGAGTAACAGGTGTAAAGAAATAGTTGTAATTCTCAATTTCGGTGAACTATAGCATAAATTGATATCCATCATGTTGGTACCATGTTCCGACTCGGAAACCATAGTGTTAGTACCATGTACCTCTTCGGTACAATAATGTTGGTATCGGTTACTAACACAATAGCCATAGTGTTAGTATCCTTTACAGATTCGGTATATATATATACATACTAAACTGTAGTTTTGCTATTAACGAATTATTTCCTAGGCGAACCCAGAAATTCTGCAGGGTGAAATCGAACCCGCTAGAATTTTATTTAGAACCCTATTACCTATGACCTTCTCCACGTGACCCGCGAATTGCTGGAAACTTAAAGCTTAATCCTAATTACGGTTGACATTTTTGTGCCTCGCCGACATCATGTAAAAGCTTGACTGATATATTCATGCAATTTCGACATTTATTGAAGTTTTTGCAATGCCGCGTTTCGAGTACGCAGGTTGTAGCTTTGCACTGGCAGTTTCACGAAGATCAGATTGATCACAATTTCCATTTCCGTTTTGTCTTCGATCGGGCTGAGTTTGTATTCGTCCCAATAGAAATGCGGTTCTATCACATCTTTGTTTACTGGCATTTCCATTAGGACGAAGACAAAACGGAAACGGAAATTGTGATCAATCGGATCTTTGTGAAACTGTCGGTGCAAAGCTACAATCGGCGTACGCAAAACGCAACATTGGAAAATATGAAGCTGGCACTCCACAATAAAATTTCAAAAAATATATTGAAGTTTATGGTATGATAGCTTAAGTAATATTTACCTGGCTTATTATTTATATATTAGGTATGGAGCACTTAGTAACAAGTAATTTCAAATAGATCTATAAATATATTGTACAGTCGCACGATCCAAAAGTGCCATCTCATGCGCTTCGTGCTCACTGGCGAATAATCGGTAGGTGCCGGCACTACAGCCTAGTCGCACTGTATATTTGGTCATTTCCGTATGAAATAGGGGTTTTTACAAAATATTGACACAGAGATAAACTCTAGCAATGAAAGTAATTTTCTTACGTGGTTCAATCCGAAGGTAAATTATTCGTCGTGACGTTAAACTTTGATGAAGGCTATAAAACCTTACTGCTTGGATGACCGGTAACCTTTGACCAATTGTATTAGCAGTACTAAAGGAATACACTCATCCATATAATTTAAACACAGATAATAAGATTTAATAATGAAGCTCGGGTCGTTTCTTTTAATAAATGTCATTATTCATCCTTAGTTCTAATGGAGGAAGGCAGTTAGTATCGCTGCCTCCTTCGAACTGTGGATGAAATCTCACTTCCATTCCCGTAGTAGGCTGTCTACTACATTAACAGATTCTTGGGTGGTCTAGTATAGAGGCTCAGTTTTTTCCATCGCGTGACCAAAGGCTCCCTAATAGCCCTCTGTGTATGTGACACTGAACACCGTTTTGCTATGAAACGTTGAAGTTCAGCTTTTACTCAATTGCGCACTTGTCCTCTGAAGTTAATAATGATCTTACTACACTTGAGCTCTAACCTTTTTATCGGTCTGGCGTTACTGAATCGCCTAAGTAAGGTAGCCAAATTATTTTAATTTTAGTAAATTAAATTTCGAATATTTGATTAAATTAAACCAACCAGGTATCGCAATATTTTAGACGTAAATAAGTTTAGTAAAGTAACCAAATAGTCTTTGTCTGAATGGCATTTGCTAATGGCGATGACGGTTCATGCGCGTTGTAGCTATCTGGGTGAATGTTTGGAAATTATTTAGGCACATAAGAGATAGCCCCCAAAACTTTTATGTCAACAGAGTTTTACTTTAGGAAGTATAGTTACTTTTTTATAAAGAAGACGGTACAGCTTAGAATATTTTACGTGTATTGTAAAATTTTGGTTTTGTTCTAAAAACGTTTTTGTTTCAAAATAAGACAGAATTAATGATAAAATTGTAAAATCGTCCTTGTTTCCCCAAAATTGTTCTTCCGTCTTAAAAGAAATTTTTTTGTTTCTTCACGCCTCAACATAATTTGCTATGTATTCGTGGCCAAACTTCTCGAAAACAGAAATTGGTTTCACCACCGACCGGAATTTGCTGGGTATCTTCAGAATGCGATTCGAATGCTGACCAGATTGTCCATTTGAAACCGCTGCATTTTTAACCTGCGCAGACTTTAAAAAAATGTAGTTACAGAATCATAATAGGCTTGAATTAAAACTATTTAATGCCGACAGAAAGTACATATTGCATAGTATATAAAATGAAATCCATATACTTGATTGCGTTATAGTTTTTATCATGTGTCTTCCCAGTTATAGCCAGGACTAATAGGAAAATGAATTGCTCAAAAGACCGTTTTGTCCTAAGCCATACAATTCGTTTTGTTCTCTAGGGAACACGCACTAAGCGAGTAACTTTCTTGCTTACATGATAAGTGTGAAGCTAGCACAACCGTATTGTTCAGTTGTTAAATGGAAGATTTTATGCGCCACCATTTTATCCTTGTTTAACTTAGTCTTGTATATTCCATACTGCATAAAGGCAATCTTCTCTCGATTCGCAGCAGACAGCTTGCACCACAGACTAACTTCTACTTATAGATAGCGTTTCCAGTCTGATTCAACTTTATTCTTCCCACAAAGCATTATAGGATGACTAAAACGGCAATGTAGTCATTGATGTGGAATGAGACATGTGTGCATTTCTTAACTAAGATTAAGATAAATGTGATGGCGTTTTCTCCTCTGAAAATTATTATTACTGTAAACTCTAGGCCACTTTACTAGGGCTGTTTGCAACTGACGTTAGATATACTATGGGGTTTGACTGGTTAAACACAATTGGATTGGTGTTATAAAGAATTGAAACCACTACCCACGCAATCAGGTTTTTTTCAAAAAAAATTTATTACCTATATACATGTGGCGAAAGCACCAAAACGTTAATGTTCGTGACTGCATAGAAATTGTGCAGCCGACATTTCAATCACCAACTAGAGGTGAGAGCCGCATATCAAACTTCTCGTTCCATATACACACACACACACACATATATATATATATATATATATATATATATATATATATATATATATAAGCATTGCGGTTTGATTCACGCTAGTCAGTTTTCTGTCTTGCTCTGATGGTTATCATGGAAGGTTGAAACGCATTTGTACGTGTGACTAACAGTAGTTTAGCTACGTTATTCACTGGTTAATAACAATGGGATTGGTGTTTGTATCAAGCTCGCAAACTTGATTTTAAGAGGGGCTGTATAGATGTTTCGCTCTATTTAGACCTGGTTTGTGTGGACTGCGGTCCCTTTGTGAATGAATATCTTATGCCTCGGCTTTATGTTGTGCTGCTATTAAAGTTATTACAATACGTGCAGATATATTTTAGGCTACAGCTTATAGTGGCATTAAATTGGCCGAATTCATGGTAAGGCTAGGGTTTAGTGTATATATATGAGTGTATCTTCTATTCACGTTAGGCTTAATAGTACTTTTTGAACCTGAGTGAAGAATCTCGCATCAGAGAGAGTAAAGCTTATTACCAAATAAACATTATGTTATTACTTTATTAAAAACTAAGTGTGCATGCGCATCTTTTATTAAAAATTTGTCATATTCAGTTGAAAAGGATGCGTATCCCACATAGAGAGATAATATGGAAGATTCAGTTTTGACTTTGACACATGGATCGTTAATCTACTCAATTGTATATACTTGTTTGTTGAACTTACATTTTCTGCTTCGTTGTTGCATTCCCAAACACGAAAATGCTTTCGGCCGTAATCGTAAACACGATACGGCGCTGATGTCAGCCACTGTTTCTGATATTGTGGTGCCGGAGGATGTCCTACGCGAAACCTATTAAGTTAAGTTAATGGTAAATTTAACATTTAAATAATTTGTAGGTGTGCAAAATAGCACGTACTAAGCGGATATGCCACTTTGAATGTATAATTAAATAAATAGCCAAAATAATGCAAGAAAACACGTGGAATGCTGCACTTAAACACAACTATTTGCACAAGGCTCTATTGCAAAACTACCCAATACTGATTGTGTCTAGAAAGTGTTGATGAAATCATGCCGGCAATAAATTTTATTGTAAACTCCTCGGCGTATATTTTCTCACGTCGTCATCATCTGCACGTTTTATCCGACATTTAGGAACATGAATACGGCTTTATTGGCAGCTATTGGCGGATATTGGCCGGGCAGTTCGGATTGGAGCTTACGAAATCCACTGTATTTTAGCGAAGGCATTGCGTGTTAAGCAGATAGGAATAGCACAAAGCTGCGCAAGATTTTCGGTAACGCAATGCACTGCAAGCGAATATTATTGTTCAGTTTTCCATCAAGTCTATATACCTTAAAATTCTGCAATCTGTCCATGTGAAAAAATTGGTGAAACTGATAACACCTTGTGTTTCTAAGGCTTCGTTTTTTCATGAAAATTTTTATGGCATAAAGGCGCCGCTGGCCAGTCGTGCACGCATAGACGCCAATCGACGTGGGTGGCGCTTCGTTGCTTCAAAATTGCCCAAATAAGAAGAGCCTTTAACCTTTGGTGAACCATCAGATCGAATAAGGTTCAACAAGGGTGTTTAACGTTAAAGAATGAATAGAAATCAGTTTAATGGAATGGGAAACCGATTGCAAGTACAATTTTTTGAATTCTGGTTTGATGAGAAAATTACAAATGCTGTAAATCCTCTATCATATTTAAATCAACCTACTACAAAATAAGGAAGTTACAAAATATAGTAGATTGCACCGAAAACATCAAAATCTACTGGACGAGCGGAATTTAGAGTTTCATGCAGACGCCGAGAATAAACTGATGATAAAATACCGAAGTATGGCTTAAAAAAGGTTTAAGGGATGATGAGTACGTTTAAAGTCATTTTTCCGGACTTGAGTAAATGCCCATCCCATGAAATTGAACTGTTTTTGGAAATGTATCAGAGAGCTTCAGCCGATTAAACGCAATTGCATACTTTTAATGTTCACCAATCCTCCTTAAAGCAGTGGAAAAGAACGAATGGCAGGGATCACAATGGTGTGCAAAAGTAGAAATGTTATAAAAGGCGAAGCTTTTCCACTCATCTCTCTGTGGTTTCGTACAATTCGAACAGAGTAGGCTTGTAGAACGCACAGTTTCTAAACAGGGAGAAACAATAGATTTCTCCGACATCGCCTATTTTATCTAAGTCGTTCAATTTATTAATGAGTTCACAGTACCGGTAGAATTACGAATCTTTAAAATGAATTTTGAAGCATACATTAAAGCATTATCAAATCAGCGATTATAATGTCAGCTAATCTTCTACCAATGGCAGGTTCTGTCATTTCGTCGATACACGCCTATCAGCAGTGCGCACAAGAATTCTAAAACTACGAGAAATCGTAATACCTATGTCATTTGTCAGCAATTCTACATGCTTGTACTTTATTATATTAAGCCAGTTACGTTTTGTGTGCAACTGATAAAAAGGGAGTCGAACCTCGGCCTTCAAAACATCATAAATACGTTGGATGTTGTGTTGTTCGAAAGTCAATTTTACTTCGTAATCTGACAATGAGCAAGAAGAGTCATAATGCATTAATAAGTGTAAATAACGTTGATTTTGAATATTGTGCGACATTTTAAAATAAAAGCACATGTTCATTTTGAACCCGAATCTTGGATTTGAATAATATTTACGACCACACGTATGAACCGACTGTCGAACTGTATAGTTTATTTTAAGCAATTCATCGTATTATCGCATTTATAAGCATTGGTTTTATTTATATTTATTTTAAACGCTATATAAATTGACTAAATAGCATGCGCCATTTTATGCTTTCCAAAAAAAATAATCCCACATAAAAACAACGTTTCTTCTGTGAAAGAAACCTTTACGCCAAAAATCTTCGCATGATAAACATCGTACACTTCATCATGAAGGCGTCTTGTCCACTCTACGCTTCTTTCATGAACTTCAGCTTTCCTTGCAGCCTCATAGTCTGTTTCAACTCGAAGTGTCGGATTCAATGGTTTCTCTCGTTGTTGTTTGGCTCGTTGTCTAAGCCAATTGCGAAGTTGGGAGACGTTGGCAACCACGTGATCGTCTTCGCGGTTTCCACATGTTAAATGTTTATCACAAAATATAAAACAATTATTTTAAATGTTTAAACAATATACTATTTTATTTTATAATGAAATATTTAACGCGACCGGTATTTCATTAGTACAGCCATGCTACATATGCATCATACAAACTACCTGTGAATGGTTCAAATAAAGTTTTAGTTTCACGTGGTTTTGAGCCAAACTGCAAGTGGCTATATACCTATGTGGCTTTGACCGGGGCAGTGGGCGTGTCATTAGTATGCGGTGGGTGCTGCCTACTTACTTAAACGCTCTGAATCCTCTTAGATAGCCAAAAAGATGAATGATCTGCAAAAACACTAATATCGATCTTTATGGACTTGATTGAGATTAACTGGCTAATCGGAGTCAAATTGAATATTTGACCAATTAAATCCTGCTGCCAAATTGAATTTCAGTAAATAGCTTGTCCTGCAATGAAAGGATGTACCATAAATTTCCTTTAACAATTAAGTTAGGGAGGAATAATAGAAATTTTGGAGGGCTCATTAATTAATTGACAATTTGTAAATATAAAAGATGTATTTCAATTAAAACTTCGAAATAGCATGTGCCAGGCTGAGAGAAATGTCGGTTAAAATGCTGGAGCACACTGTATTTCGGCTCCTGCAATGATATGATTCCTAATAACAAGTCGCAATTGCTCAACAAGACGTTCGCTAAATATAATTAGTAATTTCGCGATTGAAAATTAGAACTACAATTTCGCCACATGCGAGCTAGATTTCGCCGCAAGCAATAGGATTAAAAGATTGTGGTAGGTGAAGAGAGAAAAAAAGAGTCCAGTCGAACTTGCGGAATATACGCAATCTCTGTGATTGAGAATAAATCCGGTTCGACGAGTCGAGCTAGTGTACGCTCGTTGGATTGCCTGTTGCATGTTAGCGCGAGGAAACTAAAGAAGCTCTACAAAAGCGTAGAATTGTGCAACGCTGCGGGAATAGGTCCAGCAAATGTGCCTATTCAAACTCGATCAAATCTCGGGCTTCGGTAAGCTGCAAAAACTGCTCATAATTGCTAAGTAAATAGCTGGAAAATATTAGCTGGTCATGCCGCCTTAAGTGAAAGAGAGTAAAAATGTAAGACTAACGTTGAATAGTGGAAACCGTATCTGCTAGTTTGAGGTACTTAGCATGAAATAACGAACCAATAGAAAACATAATGCAATTTTGGTTTGCTTTCACGTCTCTGTCTTGGCTTTTTATTCATTTGTTGCGTCCTTGGTTAACCCGCAATTTAGTTAGATTTTTGACGACGTGTGCCGTTCAAAAAATGGGTTTGTATGAATTTTTAAAATAATTTTAAACTTTTCCAAGCTGCCATCAACAAAACCTTTTTGTTCATTGATATTTCCACTAGCCATTCTGATTTCTTCTTCACAACTGCACTTATTATTCTGCACTAAAATGGACATTTTTCTATCAATTTTTGTATATTCAAATTCATGTCTATCATACAAATGAAGATGCTTCTTTATTAGCTTGTACGCATTAAACTATTTGTGAAAGTATCTGCATACGTTCATTGTAGCCATGATCCGCCTTGCATAGCCTAATGATTTTAATTTTAACATTATTTGCAATATACATATTGTTAAGCTGAAATTAGTAATAGTCTAAACTTTACCCGTTTTTGCATGAAAGACTTTACATGTAGGTGAGCAGAATTACCTTCAGATAATTTGCATTGGATAAAATAATCCGTTTATTCAGATGAATTAGCCAACTATTAAACTGGAAACGAAGGCAACATTATCTTAGTAAATTGTATATAAATTGAACACGAATTAGAACTTTGTGACTAAAGCAACATCGGCCATTAAAAGTCAAAGCCAGATAGGATGAAAAATCAAATTTTAAAAAAATCACCAGAGATTTGAAAAGTACTGTAATATTCAAATAATAAAACTGCGAAAGCGAGAATTACATTCTAAACAAGTAGAAGTTATAAATCATGTTCACTAGTAAGAACAACATTTAAAATGAATCAAAGCAATAAAATAAATATACTTTTTTAAATAAAAATTATCTCTGAGAATAAGAAAATGTAAATACATAAATAAACACAAATCTAGATCTCCCATATTGTTTGTTTCATAAGAGCATAACTTAGAAGGCCTTATCACTGTACCCAGTAAGCTGTTAGACTCCAACAGGTTTCGTCATTCAACTGTGTCTTGGTTATTGATGATGAGGCGCAACTTTATCTTGTGGCCGATTCCGTGAATAATAGCGTCAGACCATGAAATTTAGGGTCTGTGACTTTTTCTGTTTCAGTCGCCAATCTAAGTTGCTGCAGTTACCCGGAAAGCAGAATAGGCTATTGATTTTCTGACACAGTGCTCCATCCAACGCAATCGCGTTCCGTATCAAGGTTCAACGGTGACCATTCCTCAAAGAGTGGACAAAAGAACTCATTAGCTCGTGAGACTGTTTCGCATAATGCCTCTCGACGCTCAGGTGGCAGTGAAATTAATCCAACCAAGTTAATACAATGATTTGGAAACTTCCAACCTGTATGGTGTCACCAAAGGTCCCAGATAAACGAATTATTTGCCGACTGGCGGCAGGGCTACACTCATCATGGTTTTAGGCTCTCGATCAAAATTGGCCTTAAAAATAATTTCCATAGCGTTTAACTGATAGACGTTTCCTTTTTTGTTATCAGAACAGCATCGTCTGCGTATTCGAGTTCCACAATCCGACCAGCGCCACCGGTCTACACGGCTACGGTTACTACGACGATCTCATCAAAGAATGCTTCGAGATTATACTTAAACAAGGTTGGAAGCTAATTGCA
This sequence comes from Eudiplozoon nipponicum, assembly GCA_029291075.1. Lineage (NCBI taxonomy): Eukaryota > Metazoa > Platyhelminthes > Monogenea > Mazocraeidea > Diplozoidae > Eudiplozoon > Eudiplozoon nipponicum. The sequence continues at coordinate 174,989 of JAQBSW010000482.1, forward strand.
AAACGTTCTGGAAGACAGTTTGGAAATTGTGCATTTGACATTTCATTTAAGTACAATGTATGCAAGACAACCAGTGTTGAAATGCGCGGAGCGGATTTTCAGCATATTTTAAATTCATTCCGGTTTGATTCTCGTTGGCCAGATTTCTGTTGTCATCTGATGAAAATCGTGGATAATTGTAAAGCGTTCTCCATACGCGAGGCTGACGATGGCTTTACTATTTTGTGCGACTGATGAAGTAAAATGGGTTTGGTTTTTATACCAAGTCGGCAAACTTGATTTAAGTAGTCATCAGGAATAAATTTCTTCGTCATATCTCGATGACTCTGCCGACGGCCTGTTATAGCACCGCGAACATTGAAGTCCACAGTTATGCTTATTCCGATTCATGTCTATCAATGTAAATATAGTTGCTCCACTATTAGCCTGAATGATTATAAATACGCTCCAAATTATATTCAAATAAATCAAATAACCTTTTTACATACATGTCGGCCGTGAACTGCTCTTTAAAGCCTACGTTTGAGATATACCTTTCACAAGTAAATATGATTTTAGTAGTTTTTTATAATAAAATAGAATATCCTTATTTGGATTTGAACCACACATGTTCATTCAAATAGATAATAATATTGAAAAAGTTTCAATATAAAAAAGATATCACATCACATAGATATGTCTAATTAGTCTTATGTAAATAAGTAATTCTCACTAGCTATGATATACGATATATCAACAACGATATATCAACGTTTCGACCTTCCATGACCATCATAAATAACGATGGAAAACTGACTAACGTGGACCAAACCACAATGCATATATATGGAAAAAAATTAGACATGCGGCTCTCACCTCTATTAGTCTCGGATTCATTGTACGTGACTGGAAATGTTGGCGGAAAAATTTCTATGGGGTCACGATCATTAACATTTTGCAGCTTTCGCCACATAAACATAGGAAATAAAATTAATTACCTTTTCCTTGTGTTGCGATACGAGGTGTTTGCATCCACTGTCTACCTGATTATTCCAATTAATTTAATTATACTATAATTGATTTTTCGGGTTTCAATGACAATTCTATGTATTTATTAAGAAAATATCTGCGTCTCTTCTTAATGATTCAGGAGTCTTCGTTGTTCATTTGTGTATTTCTTTCTGTAAATGTCGTTTATTTAAGAGCATCAATGTCGTAAGACATTTGTATTTTCCTTTCCATAAATATTCATTGCGGTCTGTTCCTATATAGTCTGTTTGCCGTCGTACTCTGATGATGATCATGGAAGGTTGAAATGCGTCAGTGCGTGTGACTGACAGTAATTTTGCCATGCTGTACGACAAGCGGTTAAGCACAACGGTATTGGTGTATACTTCAGGCTCGCAAACTTGATTTAAATAATTGTTACCACCACCTGCGCAGCGATTGATAGTTTAATTGTATTACCCATATATATGTAGTGAAAGCTGCAAAATGTTATTGTTCGTGACTGCAGAGAGATTGTGTGGGCGACATGTACAGTCAAGTACAATGTGTGCGAGACTATTTGAGGTGAGAGCCGCATACCTAATTTTGCTTTCCATATATATTCATTGCGGTTTTATCCTCGCTAGTCAATTTTCCGTCGTAATCTGACGATGATCATGGAAGACTGAAACGCGTCAGTACGTTTGACCGATGGCGGTTTTGCTATGTTGTTGACGACTGATTAGAAACAACGCGATTAGTGCTTATTTCTAGCTCACGAACTTGATGTATATAGGTGTTATCACAGCCCGCGCAATAACTTATTTTATGTTGATTCGAATGTTTGGACAATAAAAAATGTAATGAATAATATAAAATTACAAATACAAACTAACTATTTTGGGCGGTTGACTGGAGCACTGGGAGCCAATAACTAGAGTAATTTTCCTGTCTACAATTTTATAGGGATCATTACCATCCATTTCGATCTTTTTCTGAATCCTGTGCTATTTCGGTGTTTTGAATGAGGAAAGTAAAGTATATGCAAAATCTTCATGATATGTATTTTCCACTTTCATACAAACCTTTTCTTAAAACGATTTTCATGGAAATATATCAGCAGCCATTATTTCTATTTTTTATTTTGCTGCATTTTAGATATCTACAACCTTGAGATATTCAAACCAGAAGCCTATTGCTACCATCCCTTACGTCTCTCTTCATATTTGTAACAAATTTAGCTCAAACATAGTTATGAGTGATTTTTAATACAATAAGCCGTCCACAAATCGGTAAGGCGGTTTCCAAGTAAACACGTGGAATCGCTTTATCGCGCAATACATTTGTAGGACTTATGATTATTAGGCGCAATATGCCTTCGAAACATGATGTTGGATGCGTAACGAATTCCTGGCCAGTATAAAAAAATTATTGTCTCTGGAGTGCGAGTTTTGTAGTTTAGAAGTTTAATGTTTACAAACCGATGGGCTTGAAATTAAATTTTAGTGAACTACCAAACTAGCTTTGATAAAGTATAAACATTATAACAATAATTAATTGCGCGGGTAGTGGTAAAAATTCTTTAAATCAAGTTTGGGAGCTTCAAGTAAACACCAATTACATTGTATTTGACTAATCGTTGGACAACATAGCTATGTTATCCAACGACTGGTTGGTGGTTACTTTAAGCTCCCAAACTTGATTAAAAGAATAAGTATCAACAAAGCCAATTTAATGTGGTTGAAATTATCCTAGAGTGACTTTAGTCTTTGCATCTCAATGCATGCCACAAAACTGTTACTATAATTAAAATTGATTTACAATAGATTATTTTTTAAACATTTGCTTCTACTGTGCAAGACATCCTCAAAGGTTAACCGATCAAAAAAGGCTAACTTTACCAATTTCTTCACCATTGCTCTTTTCTATTTCTCGGTCATTTGTTGACGATTTTAATTGCGTTTGTTCTTTGTAAATTGCAGTTGCTTGACTTCGTCTTCTATTATTTGATCTTTTAATACCTTGTTGGGCTTCCATTTTATCTGTGCGCTTTTCATCTTCATTAACGTAAAATCTGACTCTCTGAAGGTGATCTTCTTCCGACCTCAAATTAAATCGAAAAAAAACAAAAAGAGCAACTTATTTGTTCAGAGTTTTTGGGAAATATGACAGTCTAGTGTACCTCAGGCATCCAGGATCAATAGACGTCGCGCTCTCATATTGGAGGCATCTACGCGAACAAACAGATCACTCTTACCAAGAGGGTATCATTCCTTTTTGTAGGACAAATATGACTACGTCGCAAGCATTGATATCCACAGATCTAAAGTAGCAAGTCGACCTAAAGCTTCTTCAAATAGAGGATATCGGGCACATAGAAAAAGGAGTCACACCACGAACAAAGAGTTTACAAGAAAAAGTGTAAATGCAAGATTTTTTATAGGTACTTCAGGAGAAAATGAGAAATATATGTTTCTTGTATCTGCCACAATTTGTTTTCACCTTTGCATATGGTACTTTGAATTCGATAAAAGCTCCCAATCTAAATGGATGTTGTTCATTTCTTGACCAAATAACAGCTCTTAATGATGAGTAGCCATTAAATAGCAGAAGCATTCGTTGATAGATTTAAACCATTTTACAATCCTGCTTTAGGAATTTTTTCCTAGCATTATATGAAATAACTTTTTTTTTCTAGGCTAATTATGTCTCAAAACAGTAAGTTTATTCAATATTCCATCAGTCTGTACCCAATGCTGAATGAAAACAATGTTTCATCACTATGTTCTTTTTAATTTCATTAGACATAATGTGAGATGCACGTGTTACTGACGGTGGATTTGCTACGTTGTGCGGCTAGTTAAAAGAATGGGATTGGTTTTTAGATCAAGTTCCACAAAATTGTTCTAATAAATACATTTTATCTTCAACCACGAAAGTAATGACTGTCCAATTATATAATGAGAGTTACCATTTACACTAGGATTCTTTTATTTTGATGAAGAAAACTCCAAGTCTAAGTTACAATTCGAAATTTACTGAATATGCCATCAAAGATTTGAATAGTAGCCATAAATTTCTACTTTCTTCTTGTGAAGTGTTAAATAGTTGAACAATATTTTGCATAATCATTCTTATCACTATTCTTTAAATCAAGTTTGCGAGCTTGAAGTAAACACCAATCCCTTTGTATTTAACCAGTCGTCGAACAACATAACACAACTACCGCCAGCCGTTGTTGTTCGACGACTGGTTAAATACAATAGGATTGGTGTTTACTTCAAGCTCGCAAACTTGATTTAAAGAATTGTTAACACCACTCGCGCAATCAATTATTGTTAAATTGTTATCACTACTTCCATTTTTACTTTCCGAAAACATAATGAAAGTTGCACGTGTTACTGACGGTGGTTAAACTATGTTGTTCGAGGGATTAAAGGAATGGGTTAGATTTTTATTTCCAGTTCGCAAAATTGGTTTGAATAAAAATACATTTAATTCCTAACCGCGAAAATAATGATTCGCTAGTTATGTAATGTGAGTTAACTTTTGCATTAGGATTCTATTTTTTATCAATAAGATTGCCGAGTCTATGTTTCAACTCGAATGGTATTGAATATGTCATCAAAGATTTGTTTAGCAGCCATATGTTTCTACTTGCTTCTTGTGAAGCGTAAAATAGTTGATCAATATTTCGACTAATCGTATTTTCACAAACTTCATTTTTACTTTCAGGAAGAAAAATGTTAGTTGCACGTTATACTCACAGTGGTCTTGCTGTGTTGGGGAATTTGTTAAAATAATGGGATTGATTTTTAGTTCAAGTCCGCAAAATTGGTTTGAATAAACGCGTTTTATTCCCAACCGCGAATGTAGTGATTACCCAATTACATAATGAGAATTACCTTCCATATTGGGATTCGATATTTTTGATGATGATGATAGTGCTGAGTCTAAGATTTAATTAGAGTGTTACTTAATATGTGAGCACATATTTGGTTAGCAGCTATAACTTTCTAATTTCTTCTGGTGAAGCATTAAATAGTTTAGTGATATTTAGACTAATCGTTTTTTCACTACATTAGACTTTAATCTCAGCAAATATAATAAGAGATGCACGTGTGACTGACGGTAGTTCTGTATATTCTTTATGCGGCGAAAGCTGCAAAAACATATTATTGTGAAAGCATAGAAATTGTTCAGTCGACATTTTCAGTCAGGTAAAAATTATGCGAGACAACTAGAGGAGAGAACCGCATATCTATTTTTTTCTTTTCAGATATGTGCATTGCGGTTTGATCCTCGCTAGTCAGTTTGACGTCGTACTTTGATGATGATCATGGATGGCCAAAACGCGTTAGTACGTGTGACTGGCGTTAGTTTTTCTATGCTGTTCGATGTCTGGCTAAATACAACGAGATTGGTGTTTACTTCAAGCTCGCAAACTTGTTTTAAAGAATTGATACCACCACCCGCGTAATCATTGTTTATTTAAATGTTTTTCTACGTTAAATACTGTTTGTTGCGAAGAGCTAATATATATGCAAGTATGTATTAGGTTTTGCGAACCTAGTAACAAATTAGTTCAGTTGTGACCAGAAGGATAAACCAAAGGCAGCATGAACGGAAAGTATAATCTCATGCACATTCGTTTCGTGCTTACTGGCGACTCATCAGTAGGAGCCGGTATTACGCCCTTTAAACACTATATATTTGGTAGAAGGATGTGGAATAATAGGACGGTACAATCTCCTAGACGAATGTGTAAACCTGTAATAGTGAAGCTAACATAATCTAAAGTCAACGACAATACGACTTCAATGCTAACTCACACTATATAATATATATACCGAGTCTGTAAAGGATACTAACACAATGGCTATTGTGTTAGTAACTGATACCTTTTTTGAAATCGATGAGTACCGGATACTAAAACTATGGTTTTCGAGTCGGTACATGATACCAACCTGATGGATATAAATTTATGCTAAAGTTCACCCAAATTGAGAATTACAACAATTTCCGAACACCTGTTACTCCAGTTAAACCATACACTCTGGCCTTCATCGATATCAGTTATCACATTTCGCGGTAAGCATGACATCATTCAATTCAATATATTACAGTTAAATACTGTTTGTTGCGAAGAACAAATATATATGCAAGTATGTATTAGGTTTTGCGAACCTAGTAACAAATTAGTTCAGTTGTGACCAGAAGGATAAACCAAAGGCAGCATGAACGGAAAGTATAATCTCATGCACATTCGTTTCGTGCTTACTGGCGACTCATCAGTAGGAGCCGGTATTACGCCCTTTAACCACTATATATTTGGTAGAAGAATGTGGAATAATAGGACGGTACAATCTCCTAGACGAATGTGTAAACCTGTAATAGTGAAGCTAACATAATCTAAATTCAACGACAATACGACTTCAATGCTAACTCACACTATATAATATATATACCGAGTCTGTAAAGGATACTAACACTATAGCTATTGTGTTAGTAACTGATACCTTTTTTGAAATCGATGAGTACCGGATACTAACACTATGGTTTCCGAGTCGGTACATGATACCAACCTGATGGATATAAATTTATGCTAAAGTTCACCCAAATTGAGAGTTACAACAATTTCCGAACACCTGTTACTCCAGTTAAACCATACACTCTGGCCTTCATCGATATCAGTTATCACATTTCGCGGTAAGCATGACATCATTCAATTCAATATATTACAGTTAAATACTGTTTGTTGCGAAGAACTAATATATATGCAAGTATGTATTAGGTTTTGCGAACCTAGTAACAAATTAGTTCAGTTGTGACTAGAAGGATAAACCAAAGGCAGCATGAACGGAAAGTATAATCTCATGCACATTCATTTCGTGCTTACTGGCGACTCATCAGTAGGAGCCGGTATTACGCCCTTTAACCACTATATATTTGGTAGAAGAATGTGGAATAATAGGACGGTACAATCTCCTAGACGAATGTGTAAACCTGTAATAGTGAAGCTAACATAATCTAAAGTCAACGACAATACGACTTCAATGCTAACTCACACTAAATAATATATATATACCGAGTCTGTAAAGGATACTAACACTATGGCTATTGTGTTAGTAACTGATACATTTTTTGAAATCGATGAGTACCGGATACTAACACTATGGTTTCCGAGTCGGTACATGATACCAACCTGATGGATATAAATTTATGCTAAAGTTCACCCAAATTGAGAATTACAACAATTTCCGAACACCTGTTACTCCAGTTAAACTATACACTCTGGCCTTCATCGATATCAGTTATCACATTTCGCGGTAAGCATGACATCATTCAATTCAATATATTACAGTTAAATACTGTTTGTTGCGAAGAACTAATATATATGCAAGTATGTATTAGGTTTTGCGAACCTAGTAACAAATTATTTCAGTTGTGACCAGAAGGATAAACCAAAGGCAGCATGAACGGAAAGTATAATCTCATGCACATTCGTTTCGTGCTTACTGGCGACTCATCAGTAGGAGCCGGTATTACGCCCTTTAACCACTATATATTTGGTAGAAGAATGTGGAATAATAGGACGGTACAATCTCCTAGACGAATGTGTAAACCTGTAATAGTGAAGCTAACATAATCTAAAGTCAACGACAATACGACTTCAATGCTAACTCACACTATATAATATATATACCGAGTCTGTAAAGGATACTAACACTATGGCTATTGTGTTAGTAACTGATACCTTTTTTGAAATCGATGAGTACCGGATACTAACACTATGGTTTCCGAGTCGGTACATGATACCAACCTGATGGATATAAATTTATGCTAAAGTTCACCCAAATTGAGAATTACAACAATTTCCGAACACCTGTTACTCCAGTTAAACCATACACTCTGGCCTTCATCGATATCAGTTATCACATTTCGCGGTAAGCATGACATCATTCAATTCAATATATTACAGTTAAATACTGTTTGTTGCGAAGAACTAATATATATGCAAGTATGTATTAGGTTTTGCGAACCTAGTAACAAATTAGTTCAGTTGTGACCAGAAGGATAAACCAAAGGCAGCATGAACGGAAGGTATAATCTCATGCACATTCGTTTCGTGCTTACTGGCGTCTCAGGTTGGTATCATGTACCGACTCGGAAACCATAGTGTTAGTATCCGGTACTCATCGATTTCAAAAAAGGTATCAGTTACTAACACAATAGCCATAGTGTTAGTATCCTTTACAGACTCGGTATATATATTATATAGTGTGAGTTAGCATTGAAGTCGCATTGTCGTTGACTTTAGATTATGTTAGCTTCACTATTACAGGTTTACACATTCGTCTAGGAGATTGTACCGTCCTATTATTCCACATTCTTCTACCAAATATATAGTGGTTAAAGGGCGTAATACCGGCTCCTACTGATGAGTCGCCAGTAAGCACGAAACGAATGTGCATGAGATTATACTTTCCGTTCATGCTGCATTTGGTTTATCCTTCTGGTCACAACTGAACTAATTTGTTACTAGGTTCGCAAAACCTAATACATACTTGCATATATATTAGTTCTTCGCAACAAACAGTATTTAACTGTAATATATTGAATTGAATGATGTCATGCTTACCGCGAAATGTGATAACTGATATCGATGAAGGCCAGAGTGTATGGTTTAACTGGAGTAACAGGTGTTCGGAAATTGTTGTAATTCTCAATTTGGGTGAACTTTAGCATAAATTTATATCCATCAGGTTGGTATCATGTACCGACTCGGAAACCATAGTGTTAGTATCCGGTACTCATCGATTTCAAAAAGGTATCAGTTACTAACACAATAGCCATAGTGTTAGTATCCTTTACAGACTCGGTATATATATTATATAGTGTGAGTTAGCATTGAAGTCGTATTGTCGTTGACTTTAGATTATGTTAGCTTCACTATTACAGGTTTACACATTCGTCTAGGAGATTGTACCGTCCTATTATTCCACATTCTTCTAACAAATATATAGTGGTTAAAGGGCGTAATACCGGCTCCTACTGATGAGTCGCCAGTTTTTCTACGTTGTTTGACTGTTTTCATACAATGTGATTTTTAGTTAATTCTAGCTCGCAAACTTGATTTAAAGCATTTTTCTGATTATAAATTGGTATGCTGAAGATTGGATGGTGTTTTGCATAAAAAACTTCTACTATTTTTTTATTATGCAATGCTCTATATTGATTTGGACGTTAACGCCAAGCCTTGTCTTCCAACACATTTTTCGCGCTATTGAATATTGCTGAAGTACTACGTCTACGTTATCGCCAATGGCCTTACTAGCATATTCCTGATTCAGTAAATATACATTTTGCCTGAAAAATAGAGAAGATCCATGCTGGTGTTAAGCTGATATCAATCAAAAACATTTGATTTATGACTGTGTTGAAATGTTGTTTTTTACAAATTCGACTATGGCTAATGGCATAAATGTTCAATTTCTTATCAGTTTTTGTCAAAAGTCTGATTTGTTATTTACCGCAATTTTAGAATAATTATAAAATGCGTTTTTAATTTCGTGCCAATAATGAAACCGTTTAATAATGAATCTGATTTGTTTTCACCTGCTGAAGAACGAGTAACGTGGATTATTATGCAAGACTTGCATAATTGTTTCTCGATCTGTTGAATAAATTTTAAACTCTTGTTACACCATTTAATGAAATGAATGGGACATATCAGATTTCGCAAAGCTGTAAATATAGACATAAAATTCGCAAAACGTGAGGCACGTTATGAAATTTACATTTATCAGATTTTTGTTTTAGTATTACAATCGACCTGTGGAAAACTAAACTTAGTTCGCATGCCCGGTTAATGAAAAAACCGGATAGGAATATAATATGTGCCGTAAATAGCTATTTCATTAGACATATTATGCATAGTATAAATATATATATCAACTTACCGAACTAAGTCCTTATAGATAAATTTTTGGCAGTCTAATTGCAATCTTCACGTTTAAAGTTGTTAATCTTTACAATTAACAAATTAAGCACAGTTAACGCTTTATAAGTAATTCCAGTAAATGGTAGATTTTTAATACAAAATTGATATTTGAATGGCGTATTCTATATGTTGTAATCAGGTTAAAAAAATTCTTGTGAAGAAGAAAATGAATATAAATGCTAGCACCAGCATTTTTATCGGGCATTTTGATATCTAATTTTAAACTTTATTATTTTATTTATATTCTCGGAAAAGTTTCATGGGATGCTGCTTTTTTCAGTGTAAGTGTGCACACTTCGGCATACAAGAAGACAAGACTTGTGTTTTCTTTCCGTTCTTATGTTAAAGAATAATAAAAAATTATATAAATATGGAGAATTTATACTAATGTTCACGGTATGTAATCCAACTTAACCAAAAGAATACTTTAAAATCTTAATGCAAACTGCCTATGATCTCGATACATTAAAAAAAATTTGCATTTCTCTAAAATTTTTCGCGAGGTAACATGTGATTCGAGTTGCGTCACATTGAAACATGTTTGATAAGTTAGCCCAGATTTAAATCGTTGCATGCATTACACCATACTTCTAAGCAACTTAGGCACATAGCACAATTTTGAAGAAATGTTAAATCGGTTGATCACATTATTCGTACAATAATTACTCTTATGTTGTGGAAAATATATATTATATTGGATTCAGAAGTTATAATTTTTTCCGGCTAAACTTATGGATTTGCACTATGTTGAAAATTATTAAGAGGAATTCAACATTTCAAAGCTGTTTTTGTTTAAAAGTAGTTCATGTCTGCTGGGAAACTGATATAAACATATGCCCACTTTATGAAGTTACACTCGGTTGACATTAATCTGAATAATATTAATACAGTTCATGGTGAATTTTCCACATATTTGTTTTAAGGAGAATAGGCATAATTAAAATGTTGTTGGTCCTATTGGTTGCGGTTTTACATTTTCCACTCTGCATTTTGATTTCGTCCAAAATATTATATTTCTATTTGTAGAAACATACTTTTCGGCTTTGTATTTCGTAATATGACGTTTTGAAGAATTTATGATGGTTTAAACTGTTGAAATTCATACATTCTAGGCATTGGTTGTTCCAGTGGAAAAATTAATTGACAAAAACTTTTACAGGCTTTATCTGAGTCCGTTACAAATGTGTTTTGCCCCATTGCATCTTCTACAATGACATATTTTCAGCTTGACTACATGTCGACAAGATATCGTTTCCTGTTTGTCTATTTTGACTGGATATACGAAACTTTATATCACATTGAGTAACGGATAATTTTAAATGTGCTTCCAAATTGTTTACCTTTCTGAGTGATAACGTTTCTGTTTAAAAACTCTTGCAATAATAAGGCGGGATGTGACAGAAAGTTTGAATCGTTGGTTACGTTGACTGTGAAATATTAATAGTTTTCTTCATACCCAAAGGTTTTTTATATAAAACAGGTGAGGTTGAAATAATTGGCAGACCTGAAGGAACATTACCACATAAAATTAATAGTAACATTTACATGTGCAGAAAGTAAAAGAAATTTAATCAGATACAAGAACGTTTCTTTCTCTTATTCTTCTCAATTATCTACAAATGAACATATATTTATATATAAATTGAAAAGCTAAACAAAATAGATAAATGAAAACATCGAGAGAGTGTGAAATAAAGGAACAACCAGTCAATTGCCTGCATCACCTCCAGTTCATGCTCAATGCCTGAACATGCTTTTTATGCTTGCATAAATCCGGCGGCAATTTGTTTGTCCATAAAACTTTGTATATGGCTAACTCATTACTGTTATTACATTTCGTAATTATCTTAAATGATGCTCCTGGAGAATATACGTGTGAGGTGTCAACGATGTTTTGCGCAATTGCAGACGTGTATTCACTATTTGAATTAAAACAGTTACAAGTTACAATGTTCTCTCATTCGAGTAATTAACCGTCTGGTCGATTGGTCTACGTAAGGCCCGAATTCTAAAAGAATTACCCTATAAAAAATACGCCATGTTAGTGGTGTCAACTTTCTCTTCAAATAGTTTTTATAAAGGAAATTTGACTTTATTTACTCTGTAGTAGTTTGAACGTTTTTGATGAATCTATTCTCTTTTAAAAGACTTTTAAACTAACTAACTAAATTACAGTCTGAATGGAAAAAAACTGTTCTAAATGAGAGTCTGAACGTCGTGTAATTTTGTACTTAATCCATAAAAAAGTTTAATAAGAGAACTTAATACATAATATTGATTATTAAAAAGGTACTGCTTCTTTTCTCATAGCTCAAACTTGCATACTTTTTCTCTGATTTCCGATTTTCAGAGACATAGTTGAAAAAACTACTCTGATAATTCGAAAAGCAAATATGACCCGAAGCGGCTGGATACTTTCTACAAAAATATTTTTTGATGTTTGAAATTATTCCATGACTTATTCTTTCTTCTCAAAATATATCAAGTGGTTGTCGTGTGAAAGTAACTTTGGAAAAATTTCGTTATTCTAGTAATGCTGAAAAGTAATTATTTAATGCGCGGTATAAAATTGAACATTTGCAATTGTGCGTATTCCACAGTAACCCGAAGACGTGTTTGATCTGCTTAATGTTATACTAAAGAATTTAAAAACTAAACAAAATCAACATTCATATATACTTACATTAGTTGAGGATACTTGTAAATTCCGGGAATAGTTGAAGTTGACAAATAGTAATGATGTTTTGCAGCCCAGTTCTTTTTCTCCTGTTCCTGTTTTAGAACGGCATCCAGTTGTATCCGTGTTTGCTTTTCGGCCTCATATTTGCTTAAGTTTTCACTTTAAATTGAAATAGTGCAGATAACGGTTAACCATTTGGCAGAAAAATAATAGATTTCTGAACGATGCTTTGATTCAATAAAAACCAGAAGCTACAATGTGTAATTATCTGAAAAAATTTCATGGACCACTTGTCTTGCAAATAAATGATTTTAATTGATTTTTAGTAAATTTAATAATCTTTCTTCTCAGTTCGTTCACAATGTCAAAATACGCCAAAAATATTTAATTGCTAAACTCACCATTTATAGGCATTTAGTGGCAGATGCCAATTGTGCACGTGTAAATTGAAGCAGATTAAATTCTATACGTAGAAAAATTTTTTTTAAGATTTATAATTGCAGCTTTGTTTTGTTTATTCAAGATTTGTGTAAAAATAAAGGTATGAAGATATCTTTTGAAAGTTGTTGTTCCACTTTGTGCAATACGATCATCACATTTAAGTATCCACGGTATTTTTCGTGGGTGGTAGGTTTGCACTATCATTTCCGCAAAGATCTGATTGATCACCATTTCCAAGTACCATCGAGTTCGTCTTCGTAGTGGTTGGATGCTGATTCGTCCCTTTCATTCATACTAACCACTGGAAATGAGGTACGATTTAATCTTGGTTGACTGGCGACGTATTGGTACCTCCTTTCCGGTTGTTTTATCAGGCTTCGAATAACACATTAAAACGCTGACACCGGCAGATTTAAGCAAATGCCAATTCAGTCTATACAACTTGCGAAGTGGCTACGACATTTGCAAAGATATCTGATATTGGACTGTCTGAGTGTAAGGAGCCTATCAGTTACATTTTGCTTAAAAGGTGTTTTGTTGTTTAAACAAACATAAATTTTGTATTTGACATTAAAGTAGTCAATGCTCTTTTAATTCTACGAGTAAATATTTCTGATGACGCACTCCAAACTTAAAATTTGTTAATCTGACGACAAGTGGTTTAAACACATCAGAATCGGCTCTCAAACGAGGACATTTTTCATTTCCCCCGGTAACCTATTCCCAAGTCCCAACCACCTTCAAATTGCATCTCGCTCATCGGTTAACCGTATAGGTAGGACTTCGTAGGTGCTCAACTCGATAACATCAAGTTCCACTTTGTAAAGTGTTTAACAAGGAAAACGTCTTCTTTTCTTCAAATTTGTTTTCTGTTTTCTCCACCATATATTTATTTCATCCACTAAGCCACCATTAGCTCAGCATATCATATAATCTCTAGTTAAATCTTCAGATAATCTTTTGCATCATTTTCAATTTTTTATATCTGTTTTTAGTGAAATAATTTGACATTCGTTGCATTGAAAAGGGAATAAGAAATATGTCTGACCAACTTCTGATAAAAGACATCTATTTATCTTCATAAAGTGCCAGTTATTTAACCAAGCAAAGAAGATTAATATCAATTGATTGGGAGAGACCAAACTCAATTTCGCAAATTTTTATCTGTTACATACTAAGGCAGAGAATCTCCTTTAACTCCACTTGAGTCCCCCTTACTTTTAATCATTAAATTAAACAGCCAAGTCGATCCTTTTGGTCCTTTTTCCACATAGTTTCGACAAAAATTACGCTTAAAATGTCCTGATGTATTATTTTAGCAAGAAGGATAAAGCATAATTACATAAAGCAACGCACTTATTGAGTGAGATCCCCACGTTAGCACTAGTCGACTTGGCTACACTATTTGAGTTAATCACAGATAATTCCGATGTAGCAATAGTCCAGTGCTATAGTAGCATTATGATAACATAGTAAAGCCTATTATGCTATTTGTCGCAAGCTTTTGGACTGTAAGTGGTGTAGGACACGTTTGGGAATGATATCCTGGCAGTAGATACAATGACACTGCAATTTGAAAATTAATTTGACGGCCATCACTTCCAAAATTTGACAGATTGTAAATTATGAGTAAATATTCGTGGATAGATAAATCGCCAGAATTACTTTTGGGTGGTAAAATTGCAGATCGACTGGTTAGCCGAGTTCGATTACGTAATCGATAACAGGTATGGCGCAGATCATTTTGTCACCCGAGGCACTCAGTTGACCGAATAACCTAACCAGTGCGCTTGTAGAATAAAAACCAAAGGAAGACAATTCTCGCATGAACGTTGATAATAACCCATCAGTAAATTCATGCAAAAAAGGCAGATCTTGCGGCAGTAGATTAGGCTAAGGACCCTAGCCACGAATGCACGCACGCAAGCATGCGAGTTGGCGATAATTTGCTATTCAGTTAGACCTCGAGATGCCAATCAGAAACGAATGCACCTTCAGTGTTGCATGAAATTGCAAGCAATTAAAAAGTGGCATAATTTGATATATTTATTAATCAAATTCAAAATTGAACTAGTAATCAATAAGCAGATGTGGCTGAAAACGGCCAAAGATGTCTGTGCGTCGGCCTGGATGTGTGCAAAGTGACGAACAAGCAAGATTTGGTGCCATGCGCGAATAGAGATATAAAAACAAATATAGAGTTATGTGCTGGCCGATGCATGCATGCGCACGTCAACATTAGCGATATGCCACAATGCAATGGTCATAGGTATTTACACAGAATAGTCTGGTTGTTCGTAAGCAGCTCCGGAGTTCCTATTCATCTTCTCAAGTAATTGAGTCGCGTGATATCGAGTACGGGTAACAGTGCCCAATGAACTTCGAAACTCAGTTTTATTGCAGCCTTTCAAATAAATCTCTAAACGCCGTTTGACTTGAAACACACTACTTCATAGCGAAGTAAAAGCTGCGCTGGGATTTCCTGGTGCAACAAGTTGGTCCACGATGTTCATTTAGTGCAGCTAACGCCGGCTTATTTTTAAAACACAAATAGGTATTTTTATAGTTGAGCTCGCATATGGAGAGGCATTAAAGCTGACAGTGACCTTCTTAACAAAGCTCTAATTTTTCTGGATTGGTCGTCTTGTTATGCGGATTAGTGTGAGCATGCACATATGGATAAGACGCGTCTCATAGTCACAAGAAAGAATGGAGGCTTAAGAACGTGGTTCTATTTAACCTCACACTTAAAAGTAGTTTACCTCTCGAACAGATATTGGAAGAACAGTTTAGCGTCATTGAACGGGCACCGTATACGATGAAAGAACAAATGACACAAATTTCGTCAATGATTGTAATCGCAAGCAAAGCCTAGGATGTTTCTGATTGTTACATTTCACATTTTAACTGAGGACGAAACCATTGTCCAGCAACACATGTCAGATTAGCGTTAAATAGAGTTCAAATTTAATCCATAAAATTTTAGAACAGGGGAGAATGCAATTAAAAATTTCATTTGGAATGCGAGTCTTAATAAAATACATAGTATTGTTTCCATGCGCAAAAGGAAAATGAAATACCATCAGACATAAAGACGGTTTCTTTCTCATATTCTTTTAAAGCATCCACAAATGAGCATTCCTTTATATATAAATTGAAAGGTCAAACGAAACAGATAAATTTAAACGTGGAGAGAGTGGAAGCTTGAAACTGGAGGTGATTCACACAACTGACTGTTTGTTCCCTTAATTCATACTCTCCATTTTTACATTTTTCGATTCTATTTGGCCTGCTTATTTAAGTATAAAGAGATATTCAGTCTTAGATACTTGAGAAGATGAGAAAGATAGGGTTCTTGTATCCGAAAAAATTTCTTTTCATTTTGCGCAAGGAAAGGATACTATAAATTAATAATTTGAATGGGAAATACAGAAATACTGATAATAAACTTGATGCAATGACAGAGAAAACGATCCACAGCCCGGTGATTTAAAAAATGTTTTTAGGAGCTTAATACCAAAAAAAGAATTCATATTTTATAATTTTCTGTTAGTATTTTAGACTAAGCTGGTTTCGTAAAATATGTATTTTGATTTTAAATGTTGCGAGAATATTCAAGAACATTCGTTATTAAAGAGCACGAAACTAATAACAATATACAAGAAATTGCATATTGACACGTAACAAACATTCTGATATATTTAAGCTTATTGTATACGAAAACGTCGTAGATGCAGCTCGACAATATCACACAAATACGTCTATTGAAACTCATTTTGAAATAAAAATGATTATCAAGAAACCTAGTTATTTTCATTAAAGTACATATAGGAACATCTGAGATTAAGATTTCAAACTCAAAAAATCATCTACAAAATAATCAGGGTGAGCATTTTCTCATTAGTCTTACTCAGCGAATCTTGCTCAGGCTACCCTTTACCCGCAATGTCTTATAAGAACAGAAATGTCTTCAATGGAATTCCATAAGATTATTGAACTTCTGCACTTCCGTACAATCAAGATTCATTTAAGTTACCTTGCCACAAGAACAAGAAAATATGATTGATAAATTTGCATTCCTCGATTTCACAAAATATTGAAAAATATATGCCTAATTTCAGAATTTGTTTCATTTTACAAACGATTAACAAACAACACATACAGTTCCATCCCAATACTTTAAGTGTTATACATGAAAACTAAAATGATCTTGCTCAAAAATATCACACAAGCGCGACAATTAAAATATTATTTCTGAAATAAAATCTTACTATGGCAAAAGCAAGTTATTTCTATTAAAATAAATTGTTTGAATATATATATATATATATATATATATATATATATATATATATATATATATATATATATATATATATATAACTTATGGTTTCTTCCTTTTTGGAGGCTCAAAATAAAAACCATGAGCATAATAAATTTTCAAAACGACTATTCAAAGTCAAGTTTTCAGCCATCCAGTAAAACTTAAGAAGGATTCTTTTATAATCTATTTTAATTTCATCAATGCACAACCAGGTAGTCTGCCAGTCATAAACGTCGACGCAGAGTCTGAATTTATTCGTCACAAGTGAGAGCACGTCGACGCAAAAACATGTGGCATCTTGAATATTACATTCTTCATTTAGCTATTGAGCCTGAATTTGCGCAAAACAAAGTTAAAGCTGTCTCTGAAATCAAATACTGATGCTCTAACTGTTATGATAAACGTAATATGAAATTTGAAATTAGTCATTAGGAGATCAAAATAAGTCATCGAGGTTTGCAGCAACCTTAATTAACCAAAATTCTTGTAATTATCATTTACTGATTAATAAATAAGTCTGCATATAACTTTTCAACTTCCATAATACGATTTAAAACAATCCTGACTCATCCCCTTAATTATATTTATATTAATTATCAACTATAGTGGAAGAAAGGTATTTGGAAAATATAAGAAAACCATTTGAATCCGGAAGACATAAACAATAAAAAAATGTACAAAGAAATATAAGTTAATTAACTATGTACAATAGAACCTGAATAGTTTTTCATCATCATAGTAAAAATTATATGAATGCATTATTAAAAGTACATTGGTCATTAAAAAGTACAAAGCAATGTATACATTTACAATATAATCCCCACAAGCACTAAGACACACTCAGAGTATAATCACACTGACTAAAATACATAATACCAAAATTGTAAAAAATCTATCTGTATGTAGGTGTATAGTAGTCTTAAAATGACTGTTATTCGTTATAAAGTATGTAACATTACTGAATTAACGTAGCCGTTTATTCGACCATCCAAAGGCACCATCATAAAAAGATCCCAGAGGTCGTTTGGATTGCATATTTGTCTAAAATTTGAGCACAAAATCGTTCTCACAAGATATTAGGAAATACAGATCTTTCAACTCAATTTCTAATGAATCGGAAAAAAATTGCCAACCATTTCCCCAGTTATAGGAGGTACGATTGAAAAAAGTCCCGCCCATCTCCCAATTCCAAGTTCTTCCTTTATCGGACTAGTATATATACCTCTGCCAAATGTTTCATGTAAAATATTTTGATAAAGTAACGAATGCTACTAAACTTTAATAACTGCAGTACTATAAATGTTAGCCTCCATGCACAAATTTTGTATGCCACCGGGATAATATATCTCAATAACATCATAAGTTACAACATCAAAAATAAACATTGTTTAATTCTGACCTAATACCCACTATTAACGCTTGGGTTCTTATTTATCTTTAAACCAAATGATATAAATTAGCTACTAAAGTCATGAATATCTAATGATAAATCAATTTTTGATAAAGCAATGTTTTTAGGTCATTTGAAAAGATACGTTTTAAATAATCACAACTTTCATCAGCCTTATCGTTAAATAATTTTAAAGTCAACATTTCATTCAACTTTAAATATCCATACTTTTGATTTGTACTTTTAAATTTCATTTTTTTTGTCAGAGGTCCTCGGTTGCCAAATAAGTTTGTTATTATTAATTAATTTGCAAATTTAACCTATGAGGACCACGTTCTGCAATTTTGTAAATATGCTTTTAAATGAAATCGGGCCGAAACTACAACCTTGTGAAATTTCGGTTTTAACTTTCAATAGTTTAAGATCTGTCGTTATCAATTTGAATGACAATACTTCAGTAACATAGATAAATTTGAAGTATATATAAAATAGTAAATTAACTTGGAAGAAACCAATTGCCTTCGTAATAGTTTCAAAATATTTAAAGTAAAACTGTTTTTGGATATATTTTAATACGATTATTGCATCACATTTTTCTCACCTAGAGCAGTGATAAAAATCATGATAGTTACACTTCCTTTTGTAAATCTTTGCATGTTTTTAACAAATTTCAGTGCTAAATTAGAATCAATAAGTGTGGCGATACAGAGCTATTGACTGAAGGACTTAAGAAATTTAGCTTAAGAGAAAGTGCTGAGAAATTTTATTATAATAAATTTTGTGATCATTCTACCTATATTGGATATCCGAATCTCGCGTCACAGAGTTTTCCTGCGATTGTGGCCAAAGGGTCTCTACTAACCGTTGTGGAGGTTAATTAATTTATTGAACATCAATTAGCTACTCATGAAAATAAATCAAATTTTATATTTTGGACAATTGATGTTATCGCTGGTTATGTAAAACAATATTGCGTTTTTTTAAAGAAAATTGTAAATTTTATTGGAGGTTTCTTTTGTTTATATTTTCGAAGTTTTTGATTTGTTTTGGTGAATGTTTATACGAGTTTTTCTGAGTTATTGAGTTACATGCACGTCTTGCTGAATGGTTCTATCTCAATAACCTTTGCTAATAAAGTACTGAAATTTGCATTCACCTATTGTTATTAATGCACATTATTGAGAAGGATCTCAAATTTGCTTAAGGTAATTGAAGTGGATATTTGGTTTCAAGGTCACCACTGAGTCGTTCTATCATCTGCGGATATCAGCATATTTGGGTGAGCACACTTATTTTTATAATTTATAAGTTGCAAGAAATCTTATTCTAATATTATGGCTGGTTTATTAAATATTGAGGATACAGAGCAATAAGCAGGTGGAATTAAGGAATGTAGTTTAAAAGATAGTTTAGAGAAACTTAAGTGTTCTAAATCAGATGATCATAACGCATATATGGATTATCCGGGCCTGTCATCTCAGAGGCTCTCTTATAGTAGTAACCAAATGGCTACTACAAAAATGGCGACCGCGCCAGGATCCTCTGTGCGGAAAGATCTGCTGTAGATTATCGCTTTTGCCGAAATTATATGGATAGCAATGTTAAGTTTACAATATACAGACCAGACAACCATTCTGAATGAGTCGAAGATGCAAAATTTTATTTTAAACTAGAAAGAATAACCAACCCTACAGAAAGGTTTGTCTCGGTCTGGTGGTGTTTGCCTGAGCCTGTTAGGAAGAATCTATTTAGACTCAGTAAATTTGTTATCTAGAACGGACCTGTAAATAAATTTGAGCTTCTGGTCTTAGAACTTCATGGACGATATGAACCCGAGAGGATATAACGGATAACTGACTTATTACATCATGAAAAGATGGAAAATCAACTCCCATCTGAATTTTATGACAGACTTATTTCAAAATCCATCGGGTTTCATATTTCTGAGGAAGTTATAAACAGTATATTTACAGCAAAATTGCCTGCTTGATTAAGAGCCAATTTTGATGTCTATGATACATTGCAACTAGAGTGGCCAAAGAAGCTCAAAGTGTATTGTCAGAAGGAACCTAAGGTGTATGCAGCAACAGAAGATTCACGCATAGAGCAGCAACTCAGACATCCATAAGAGAGACTACTGACCGTAGAGAATGAATTAAGTACCCTCCGACCGGATGTGAGATGGATGAAACCCAAGAGGGAAAGTTCCAACAGGGATAGGGTGAATTCTCGGGGTAAAAGTTCAACTTCCAAGCATCGGAAAGGCGAATCGCGTGACGGTGTTTAAGGACCACTCGAGTGGTGCATTTCGCATCGTAAATACGCTGAGTTTGGAAATTGTCAGGAGGAGGGTTGAGTAGTCCAAGAATGAAAGGTAGTACTCTTCCTGTGGCATGGTGTAAGCCGCGGAAAACTAGTGGAACCCCCGCTAATTGGGGCCGTAGGAGGGGTTGCGCATGCAAGGCTCCAGGATATGCATATTCGAGGCATCCAAAAATCATCGAAGTTAAGTTTGGAAGCTTTGATAGAAGAAACGCGCTGTAATACAGTCCGTTAATCTGTTAGATTTCGGCTGGAAGTTAATCTCAAAGAAGTTACTGGTCATAGCAACAATAATTTAGTTATAACATATGAACTTTGTGGGTTAAACTTCTTAATAAACATGGATGCAGAAGTGAGCATAGTTCGTGGTGGAAATTAATAGCCCCAGATTTGATTATCAACTATAGGCTGATAATGGAAGTAAAAATGAAGTTAAGTGAGTTAAAGAATTGTTAGTGACATTGGGGCGGAAATCATTATTTACGTGAAATTTTCTGGTCACTGATATAAAGAATATCATCATTGGGATGGGTTTTTGATCCATGTTAACCTCGATTTAGATCCCTAATCTAGGACCATTATTCTAGGTACTGGGATAGTGAATTATACTGATACTGGCACCTCAGTAGTTAGGTCAGTGAAACTACCCAGACCCGTCGTCGCCGATGACTTGGTGGATGTCATCGATAAACACCTGGCCGTGTTTCTACCATTTAACGTTAAGCACAAGGGTTTAAAGACAGGCATAAAACACCAAACCGAGTTGGTGGAACCACTACCCTGTTCATCAAAGGTTCAACCGTTAGCACAACATAAGCAGCAGGTTTCTATTGAAGAATTTAAGCGGTTGAAGGAAGAAGGAATTTGTAGGCGTTCAAATTCCAACTTTGCATCTCCAATAGTGGTAGTTTCCAAACCTGAACCAGGTCAATGAAGTGTTTGTAGTAACTATCGTCTATTGAACTCGGTATGGAAAGGTGATTCGTATCCTCTATCAAACCAGAATACTTTGCTCAAGGATATAATGGGGTATGAGGTTTATACTACGTTAGATCTGCAGAAAGCGTACTATCAAGTATCTATGGAGGCAGAATCTATACCGCTCACCGCAGTGCCATTTCCTGAAAGGAGAATCGAATGAATTCTTTTGTATGCCTTTTTGTTTAAAGAATGTAAGTCAGACATTCCTGCGTCTGACGAAGGAAGTTCTTCAAGACTGACCATTTGCTAGAGTGTATGTAGATGACCTCATTATATATAGTCAATCTAGGGAGAAACACCGGGAGCACTTGGACGTCGTTTTGACAAAGCTGGAACATTATGGATTAGCAGCAAAGTTAGAAAAGAGCAGCATTGGTTGCTTTACTGTAAAATGTCTAGGATACATCATTTCCAAGGATGGAATAAAACTCTTAGAAGATAAGGTCCAAGCAATTAAGGATGTGCCAGAACCCAGAACTGTACGTCGATTGCATAGAATTTTGGGGATGATAAGCTATTATCATCATTTTATAGCAGGTTTAGCTGGAATTTTGAGGTCGCTAACTCGACATTTAGTTTGTGAACGGAGCACGATCAAGAAGTCCTGGCCTATTAACTTTAGCCATGACGACAAGGAAAAATTCCAGAGGGCCAAAGATCTGTTAAACCAAATTACCACATTAGCACCTGTGAATTGGACTAAGCCGTTTGAACTAGTCACAGATGTTTCCGATATAGCCATAAGGGCAGTTTTACATCAGCGGGATAATGGTATAGCCAAGCCGATTGAATTCTATAGTCGGAACCTGCAAGATCGCGAGAAGCGATACGACACACTTGGAAAGGAGCTACTAGCGGTTTATTCTGCAGTGCTGCCTTTTGCGCGTTACCTAAATGGACACCAATTTACAATATTAAATGATCATAAACCATTGATAAGTATCCTAAGGAAAGCAAATAGGCTTAATTATTCTCGGCGGGTGAATTCAGAAATAACCCGACTCGCAGATTTTGATTTTACCATTACTCATATCTCAGGAAAAGATAATGTAGTGGCAGATACACTCAGTAGACCAAATGTATCAGATGAAAATATGATTTGTTCGGAGTCACTCGGTTGTTTGTTGTATCTTCTAATGATTTTGTCCAGAAATTGATGGAAGCACAGATGGTTGACACTTTACTAGCTGTGTTGGCATAGAATTCAAATATAAACACAGGAAGATTGGAGATAATTGGTTACTATGTAAAATCTCCAGGAGCCAACCTAGATCATATGCACCGTTAGAATTAAGGTATAAGGTAATTCAACACATTCATTAATTAAGTCATCCTTTCATTAAGGCAGCTATCAGGATGGTCACTGATAGATATGTATGGCCTAAGATGTCGAAACACATAAGAGCTTGGGTAAGAACATGTTCCCAGTGTCAAACTTGTAAAGTTTGGCGTCATACTAAAACTGAAATTAAAGCGATTGGTACACCAGCGGGTCGTTTCATGTATGTACATATTGATATAGTAGAAATGCCCAAAATTTTTAGCCAGAAGTATTTACTCACGATGGTAGGTCGCTTCAGTCGTCAGTTTGAGGTAGCGATCCTGAAGGACATGACAGCTCAAGAAGTCTTACTTATGTTCTTGCATAATTGAGTGTCGCGATATGGTGTACCGATAAGGGCAACTACTGATTGTGGCAGTCAGTTTATATCTGGACTATTTATCAGATCATTGAATACTATGGGGATAGAAGTAAGACACACATTTGCATATAATCCAAGAGCTAAATGGATGGTTCAGAGACTGCACAGGGAGCTAAAGGCTGCATTATGCTGCACTGGTGGATCCAGTTGGATAAATGATTTTCTCATAGTTTTGTTGGCAATGCGAAACAGATACAGAGCTAAGTTAGGAGCATCCATAGGAGAACTTGTTTATGGAGAGCCATTGAAACTACCCGGAGATCTTCTAATAGATGCTCGAAGTTGTCTCGATTGGACCTCTAGTTCAATAGATTGGTTTGTTGTAGCATTGAGAGACAAAATGAGTCGTTAAGCTCCAACCAAAACTAGAAGTCCAAGGTCTAAATTCTATGTATCTTCAGATTTAAAGCTGGCATCTCATGCATATATAACGAACGAGAACAGACAGAATTAAATACCGTTTTTTTGCGGAAAACTAATAAATATGCAAGTATTTATAAGGTGTTGCGAACCTAGTAACAAATTAGTTTAGTTGTGACCAGAAGGATAAACCAAAGACAGCATGGACGGAAAATATAATATCATGCACATTCGTTTCGTGCTAACTGGCGACTCATCAGTAGGAGCCGGTATTACGCCCTTTAACCACTATATATTTGGGTGAGGAATGTGGAATAATAGGATGATACTGAGTCGCCAGTAAGCACGAAACGAATTTGCATGAGATTATACTCTCCGTCCATGATGTCTTTGGTTTATCCTTCTGGTCACAACTGAACTTATTTTTTACCAACAGACAGAATTGTCTGACTCCGTTCTATAGGTGGTCATTTAAAGTCAATCATTTGACTGATAAAAATGCATTTATAGAAGTAAATGGCACAGTAGAGTGTGTAGCACTGGATAGCTGCATTCCACAGTTTAGATGGACGGAAGAGGAGACTGTGGAACGGTATCCATCGAAGTATCAAGAAGCTGAGGCGAGATGTAACGCGAAAATATGTGAGAAAAAAGAGCCAGATAAATGTGGAAAAGACGTAAAGATTAAAACAAAGACGACTGAGGACAGAGAACAATGCAATATGAAAGTGAAACCTAGTGAAGTACCAGCACAACATGTTGAAACTCGTTGTGGTAGATTGATCAACAAACCAACGAATGAAGACTTCGTAATTTATGAGAAAATACCTTAACCATGAGGGTGTAAGTGGAGCTTAACTAATTTATTGGACATCAATTAACTCCTCATATAAAAATAAATCAAAATTTATTTTTTTGACACTTGATGTTATCGCTGGTCTTGTAAAACAACATTGCGTTTTTTTGAAATATAGTAATTGTTTTGGAAGTTTCTTTTTTTCATATTTTAGAAGATTTTGTCTTGTCTTGGTGAATGTTGATAAGAGAGTTTTTCTAAGTTATTGAGTTACATGCACGTCTTGATGCATGGTTCAATCTGAATACTCTTTGCTAATAAATTTTTGAAATTTGAATTCATCTATTATTCTTAATGCTCATTATTGGAAAGGATCTCAAATTTTTTTCAGGTAATTGAAGTGAATTATTATAATCAAGGTTGC